>JARHVA010008887.1:290000-404658 GCA_037957365.1 Torreya grandis | reverse complement strand
AAATTCACTCATCCTTATTTTCAATCCATAGTTTTTATGATCATGTTGTGACCATTCCCACCTCTAATGGGAAATGAATTACTAACCCCTTATTTTCAAATATAATTTATTCTTCTTCTAAGTCAAGTGATCCACTAAAATCTATGAATCACTCCAACTTTAATAGTGCTAGATATACACTATCAAACATAAGAATTACCTCAAAATCCACCTTTTTATTTATCCCCATAAAATTAACTTCAACATTATGTAAGGTGCCAATTGGTGACCATGGGGGTACTATCATCCATGGTAATGTCATATGTTGATAGCTACAACTATGATTTCTATAAGTTCCCGCGTGCTTCGTGGTAGCACATTTGTGTCTATGCCAAATCTAATAATAGTTTCTTCACTTCTTAGCCATCAATTTAAATATCCAATAGAATAATAATATTTTTGCATGTGTGGTTTGTGTGGAATGCATTATTATTAGTTCTAATCTTGTTATATTTATCTACTCTCTATAGTCAATGTTCCCTTTTTTTTTGTTCTAATATTTACAAAATTAATTGTTTGGTTAATAAATCCTATTTTTTAACTAGATTTATTATCCATTTTAAATAACTTCTTTTCTCCAAAATTTTATCATGTTCATGAATGTTAGGATTTTCCCCACCTATTTTTGTATCATATTATGTAATAAAATCAATGGTTACTTCTTTTACTTTGTAGTCTTCATGCCACTTCTAGTGGTTATTTCCACTCATGGTTGTGAATTTCATGCATAGTAGAAAGATACTTCTTATGTAGTCTCTGCTTTTGATATTCTATTTTTTATGGTCATTGTCTAATTTATTCAACCATAGTAGTCCCATGGGATGAATTACCATCTTGTACTTTTATTCTTTCTTTCTTTTCTATGGTGGATTTAATTACACTTCCCTTTTGTATCTTATCATTTAGAATTTTTTTGTATATGCTTATCTCCTTTTCCAGGTGGAGATTCAACCATATATTTTGTTTTTGTTCATTATTTCTATAAAACTAAACTTTTTTCGGCTAGGAAAATGCGTCCTAGATGCCCTTTTCATGACAAAACCCACATTTCATCTATATCTCCTCTTCACAAATCCTTGTAATATGTCCAATCTTATCGCATTTATAACATGTTGGGAGTGGTCTTTCCTAGTGATACCCTTGGTTATAGTTTGTGTTATATCATCTACCCACTTGGTAGTTTCCTCTTACATGGTAACCTTCTATGTAACCACCTTGTCCTTCTCCTCTTATCCCCCTTGATTGTTGATATAGTACTATGGTTGGGTGTTTTGAATTTATAATGTTGTCTGATATGGCTGGCTAGGATATGGTATGCTATCATTGGTTAAAGTAATTACATTGGTGGTAATTGTTACATTATCATTGATATTATCTAAATAGTATCATGGAAATAAAAAAGTACATCAATAACAAGGTAACTATGATTGTAATTATTGAATGTTCCATAATTTTTACAATACATTATGTTATGGGAGTGTTACTTCCATCATTGGGCATAGATACTTAGGATGTTGATCATATAATCTACATATTTTGTAATATATTATCTCTCAATAGATAGAATTTTGGATTTACAATGTCATACATATAGGTGGTTTCATAGATCTTATTGCTGTGTCTCATTTTTATATATCACTATGATGGCATTCTATGTTCGAATGGCCTTCCACATAGTATATAGACTACCCAATTCATGGTTGTAGTTTCATCTACTTGTTATATGGTATTTTTAAGTAATATCCATTCATTTTTATTTATTAATTAAGTTTTAGCTTTTCTAATTCCATCTATTACCATTCAACATCATCTTTTAATGTAGTATCTATATCTCTTCACCAAAACTGTGCTTCTAATTGTGATGCAATTTCTAGTTTTCTTGTGAATGTATTAAAGATATTTCCATCCATATTGGTGTAGATAAATGTAATTAAGATAGATATGAACCACTAAATCCTTTGTTTTTCATTAAGAGGTTCTTCTAGTATCTATACTATTGATTTAAAATGTTGGTCATAATCTTTTATTGATTCTTCTTCCTTCTTAATCAATTCCCTCATTTTACTAAAAATTTCTATTGGTATGTTTGGATACTGAAAGTCCCCTTTGAATGATTTATAGAAATTTTACCATGCAATGACATGTATTTATTATGCCTTCATGTACCATTTCAATGCATTATCCCTTAGGGTCCCAACAAAATCAAATAACACTATGCGCTCATCAGTAATGTTGTGGTTATGCCAATATGAATCTAATACAAACATATATTCTTCTATATCCTTCATTTATTTGAAAAATAGGGTAAAATTCATCATATTTTATCCCATATTAATATTATTTAGTGAGTTATGGGTACCACTAGTTGGATTAGTGTTATTAGTTGTCAATTCTCCTGTGTGACTTGGACTTATAGTCTTATGGTAATTCTACCATATCTTATCCTTATGTTGTTTAAAAAAATTAAAATTACGGTCCTTATATCTTGTAAATTCTTACTCAAAGTAACTTCTTCCTAGTACTTCCACTTAATTTATAATAAATTCTCACTTGTTCTCAATTTCTTGTTTGTAATTTTTGTATTTATCTTCTACTTCTTCACTAATAAGTATATCTTAAATAAAAATTGGATGTTCACATTGGTTTTGAAGTATCACGAGGGATGGACATTGGTCTAAAGGGTTCATCTCTTCATAAGGTCTCTTTCGATTGGGGTTTCGGGGGTTGCATAATTTCAATTCTCATATTCCTCATCTTCTATCTCTAAGTAGACATATTGTCTAATATTTTCACTAAGTAATCCTCTTGTTATTAAATTATTATCTTCCTAATTTTACTATCTACATTATCTATGGTGACTACCAATACTTATGTCTTACTCATCTTTATCCTTTCTATTCTCTTCTACTAGGGTTTCAATATTATCTATAACACTTTCTTCTTTACTACTTACTATCAAGATCTCCTCTATTGATAAAATATCTTCTCTTGGTGATGACATATAATTGATATCCAATATTTAATTATCATTTATTAACTTATTATTCTATTACTATATACACGTCATTGACTTTATCCTAAAGTATTCATAACTAGTTGGTCTTCTGATCTCAGGATTTGAAATAGTCTGGGTGTTCCACATAGTACAACAAGTTTTGATAATACATATCATATGTCATTCATCACCTATACTAGTGTATGATATAAAATTTTTTCTACTATATTTATATCACTTGCCTCTCCTATGCCTCTCCATAGTGTGAATAATAACTCATCCATTACTAGTGAAGTAATAATATAGAGTTTTTGAACAATGGGACTTCTATTGGGTTAAGCCACTGCACTTTATTCTATTGTTCTATCTCTTATCCATATTTTATCTTCTTTTTATTTCTTTCTTTTATATTTATTTATTCTTTTCTGACTAAATCCTTTCATCTTCCAACATCTTCCTCATCTCTTCATTCAACATCTTTCTCTTAACTATTTATCTTCTTACTACTATCTCTTTTATTCTTAATTAACTTATGTTTATGAGATACTTACTATTCTAGTCCCCTACATTGTATTTAATACCTCCCAATTATTTATATCAAATATTATGAGTGGTTGCATCTTTTAAGGATCATCATTCTTTCCACACACCAACCCTTAGTTGTTTGGCTATAAAGGAACTATTTGCCTTCTCATATTAGCCCCCATTCCATAAATAACTTTCATAGGATAAATAATAATCTATTCTAGATTTTTTGCCTTTCTTTTTCAATGAAATCATATTTTTTAACATCAAAAGTTGTCCAAACCTATATAACCCAAACCATGATGAATGAATTGAGGGTTGTCTTAAAGTAGTGATCAATAACCAGAGTGTTTGGTGTATCAAGGTGTTGGAGTTTATTAAACTTCTGTAAAGTCTACTAGATTGGTATTTTAAAGTGAATGTGGTACCCTTTGATGTGTTTAGCTTGTCTTAGAATGCATGGCCATAAATTTTTTGATAAAGTGACCTAAACTTCTTCTTCCTACTTCTAGAAGAATGTTATTTTACTAGTAATGGTTCCCCTATTATTTTAAATTTGTTGTCAATTTTATTTATGTTTCTTCCCACCAAACATCAATCTATATTAATGCAAGTTTATAGAACTCCAAAGGGTACCTTCCATTGGACATTAGTTAACTAAAGTCTATGTGGTGCCACAAAATGTTGACATAAAATTTGTGGTTAGCTATAAATAAGTTAATGTTAGTTAGGTGAACTTTAGTTATACTAATGTATCATAAGGGATAATATTTGGTCAATTCTTTATTATTAACTTAAAAAAATAAGTAGTGCGTATTCTTGCAATGAATCACACATAGTACATAGAACTCAGGAATTTCCTACTCTAACTCCTTATATATATATATATATATAATTTTAACCACTTAATACAATAGTTTATACACTCTTTAATCTATATCATTGATATAATTATACAGGTTACTTCTCTATATAACCTATACATAATAAGCTCAATTCTTCTCTATTACCCTATCTAATACAATTCCAAGTTATAAATACCAAACCAAAATAATCATGGATCAATGATCATGTCTATATAAGACATGCCTTTTCTCTAATCTAATCAAAATTAATTTTTGTAAAATGTTCTTTCTTATCATAGCTTTAGTTGGTAGAATATTTTATTATATCAGATTATAAAAGTGTTCTATTGCTATGGTGCTAAATTCAACTCTATAGTAGCTATGATTGGGTTTTTGACTATATTACAATCTTGCCAATAGTTGTTGCACATTGGTAGTTATGAATATATGCTTCTATGCACTAATTTTTACTAGCATCTCAAAATTGGCCTCAAAATCAAATTCAACCTCTTCTATCCTCTTGCTATCTATGGAATTATTTGTCTCTAAACTAAGTCTTTCAAATTTATCTAAAAATTACTCAAACCAGATTCTACCCATCCTTTCCTTTACACTTGGTGTTTTTACTAATGATAAATTTGGCTGGGGTATGCACACTAAAGGAATGAATCATTTATGTCCTCATCTTCTTCTGACTGTGATATTGAAATGCTATAATTCTACACTTTTGCATAATTTCTTCACATAAATATTCTTTCACTACTTTAAACACTTTTCCTTTTAACTGAAATCTAATCATATCTTTTAATTTCTCTACATTTATTCTTCTTTCCTTTTATTTTTAACTCTACTATATATCCTTGTTACTCACAACTCTATCTTCTTCCTCTTCAAGCCATTCTCTTTCCCACTCTACATCTACTTTACTTATTACATCTTACAAATCCTCTCTAAGATATCCTTTCTTCAACATCTTCTACCTTACTACTACACATACTCATAGTTAATTTTGGATTCTTCAATTTATTATATATTATTTGTTGTCGTAACTCTTTTTACAATCTTAGAATCTTATTTTCACCCTGGCTCTTTTCATCCTCCATATTATGGGTTGAAGTTAAGATTTGTTTACTCATCTCTGAATCATTCAATCCTACATTGTGCACATCCTCATAATGCTTAAAGTGACTAGTTAATATGGGTAAGAGTAGGTACCGTGGCCTTTTCCACAATTGATATCTTAATCAAAATAGATAGTTATTGAATGAAATTTCAATGAATTCCTCTAATAACTAGGTCTTATGTGGATTCAAAAGCTAAATATCCTTCTATAAAAAATTTAGTGATATATCCATCAATGGTAGTATTGGTCCAATAGTATACTACAAGGGTTAAATAAGTGTCTAGGTTTCATAAGTGTTCTAACTTTTATTTAACTAGGTTATGAGTTCCATCCTTTGTGGCTAAAAATAATAATACTTCAATAACTAATTAGTTAATAACTTAGGAAATTATCACTAGAATATTTCATATATTTCCCCATAGATATGTTCCTCAATAATTTTGTTTCTAGTTTTACCTATTCTTATCACTTCTTATTCGACACAAAATTGGATTCTTTCATCAAGCCATCTCTCTATATCTCTTTGTCCTGGTAACCATCTCAACATGTTTGAACAAAGTTCCATGATCACCATAACATTATTAAAAAAGGTTCTTGGAAACCCTTTAGAACATGCTAATTCAGGGATAGCTTTCACATGAAGTAATAAAAGTAAATATTTGATGGCAATTCAGACTCAATATATTCACTAACAGTTAAAGAAAATAGATGTGTGAATAAATACATGTTTAATAGAATCTAAATAATAGGTATAACTCATATAATTAACATATTAAATCAAAGTACTAACTGCACATACACAAATGATAAAATGTACATAGGAAAACTATTTTAAAACAATATGTATTAGTCTCTATCACATTGATATTATTTCCAAATACAATTGATTGTTATAAATAGAGTTTTACCTAGTGTTATCTCTTCATCCTCAATCATTTTGATATGCCCAAAAGGAGTGACTCTTTTTATTATAACATATATCATTATGTTTATAAAGGTATAATACATACAAAAAGATTATACAAAAGACAAAATGATTTCAAATCACACATGTGTCCATCAGATCTACTTTAACATTTTGATATACCTATTCTACACTCAATAAAGTTAACCCCTAATTCTATAGGTGTCAACCTTGCTCTCACCCTTCCTCATGATTTATTCATAAATATAACCATCTCACCATAATATTGTTTTTGAATATCCCCTACATCTTTTAATCATTTGTAATTTCCAATAATTTTTAGTATATTCATAGGACCATAGGGGATGGGCTATGAGCTATGTTCCATTCAAAGGTGAATCTACATTATAAGAATATAGGTGTCACAAATTCACGTACTTCCATCACATGAATTTTCCTTCCCTAATTTAATCATCCTCTATATTTAATTTTAGAAATATTCTCAAATCTCTAGTTATTAATATGTGAATGAAATTCAATAAAATATATATCCATTCCTTATATCTGAATCTCTCCTTCTCCCTGAGTCACATCACTTCATTAGTATCCCAATATACTACTATATTTCCTTCTCTTTTTATACGATTAAACCCAATAGAGCCACACTTATTCACAAATATCTATATTTATTTAATTATTATCCTAATTCTCCATGTTTTTACTTCTCTTGAAATGAGATCATTAATAACTACTTGAAAATCTCCTTCAACACTAAGCTCCTTCCATCTATACTTATATGTTATTTAAAATCTTAAGAGAGTTGATCTTGATTTATCAATGTTATTAGACTTAATTCCCATCACTTTTACATATATTAATATGGGTTTCCCTTCACTATCATATAACACCCTACCTGCCTATGTTGGACCTTGATTACCTTTCGAGGCCCCATCAAAATTCAATTTTATTTTACCCTTTTCAGGTGGCCTCCAACACTATGAATTATCCTTCTTCCTTGGTCATCTCACACCCATTATCAGGCCTCCAATCATCAAGACAATTATATATCCACTCATATTACCTTTAATTTTTAGAGATATTTTTTCCCCCACACTATTATTATCTCTATTAGAGGGTTTTAACACTTCACTATAGCTAGACCTCCAAGTGAGAGGTGTCTCAGAAGATTTGTTTGTTTTTTCAATCTATAAATTCTAGATTACCAAAGTCAAGACTATTTACTAGATTAGATATAAACAACAGAAATATAACTTATTCTTCAAATGATGTAGAATTAATTTGAGGTATTTAGAAAAAGGAAATTGAAAATTAAGACTCTCTTGAAACTAGCCCCAAATTTTACTAGTTTAGGGATAATACATAAGTAAGTGATCATTATATTCTTCCTCAACACAACACTCCAACATAGTGATAAGCCTTCAAAACATTTTATTTTTAAATTATTAAAGGATAATATCCTACTAAGGGACACCTACCATAAAAACAATTCTACCTTTGTAAGGCCTTTATAGACCCATACTACCTCTGATGGGAACCTACCTTTAACCACACCTTCTATCTTTATAATTTCCTCATAAGATGATTCAATAGACACATTACCTATATGACACCATTCCAATTCACTAAAATCAATAATAACTCCAATTATATTTCTAATTCATTGGCCACTTGTTGATAGTCATCTGCTGATCACTTTAGATTTTTCTAACTTCTAATTTCCCCCACTTTCACCATATAATTTTATACCTTTGAACCCCATTGATTTTATATAAATGGAGCCAATTAAGTGATCCTCTCATTACCCACCATAGCCTTTGAGAAGATCCAAGCATCCATCCAAAATGAGATACTTAGGATATTATATGGATAGTTAGTGATGGCCATGAAATCTTGGATCCTAACAATAAGATTTCATGAGATTTCATAGGATCCTAAGGGAATTTTGAGATAATATCCTAACAATAAGCTTTCTCTAAATCTTAGGAACTTAGTAATCTTTTATTTCATGCTCTTTTGAACATTGATGAAGAAAATATTAGATTTGTCAATACTTACCTTTTGGCCTATCACCACCTCATCGAGATCCATTTTTTTTTTTTTTTAATCTCTCAGTCTTCTCAATTTGAAGGAACACTTAGCATGAATGTGCCATCTATAAATTAGAGGTGGCTAATACTCTCCAAATTAATACTAATAATCATCCCTTTAAGCCTTCAAGAATGTCTTTCCTTTGTTAGAGATCTCCCAATCACCTATGAAACTATTATAAAAAGGTAGGGGGAAATAAGGTCTCATTACCTAACCCCCTAGAAGACTTACAAAACCTAGTGGCATACCCATTTACTAGAACTCAGAAGGTTGACATTGAGTTATATATATATTAATCCATTATCTCCAATCCTCACAAAAACTAAATCTAGGTAGCATTTTATCCCAAAATATCTAGTTTAATCTATCATAATATTTGATCATGTATATTTTTATACACATGTCATGTCTTTTATAGTGTTGAAGTGAATGAAGAGATTCATTTGTAATAATTATACCATCAATAATCTATCTTCCTACTACAAATCCACCTTGTTCTTTTGAGATTATCATCTCAATAAAATCTTTTGATCTCAGAGCCATGACCATTGAAACTATTTTTTTTTGCTAAATTAAAAAAGGAGATTGGTATGAAAGAGTTAAAGTATGGATTTTATTATTTCTTAGAAATTATTGTTAAAAAGGTATTATTATGTTCCTTAAAAAATTCATTTTTTTGTATTCCTCAATATCTTCCCACACGTCCTTCCCAACCACCTCCCAAAAATGCTAAAAAAAACCTCCTTAGTTACCATTTGGACCGAGGATTTGTTAGCTACTAAGCTAAAAAGTGCTTTTATGATTTCTTACAAGGATACCTAAGTCATAATATTTAGGTTCATATTATTTATGATCAACTTAGGGATGTTTTATAGGAACCTATCCTAATATATATCTCTTAATATCTCCTCCTCAACATATTTCTATAGAAGGTCACAACTTCTTTCTTAATATCCTCAGGGTCTTCAAATAACCTTCCATATGGGGCATCAATTTTTTCAATCCTATTCCTATTTATTTATATTTTAGTGTAAATATGAAATAATTTATTATTTTTATCTCCTTATTTAAGCCAAACAACTATAGGTTTCTATTTCCAGAAGGTATATTCTAGTGAAAGTATATTTTACATGTTATTCCCCTCACAAAGGAATACATTAACTATATTTACTTGGTTTTTTAAAATTAATTTGATATACCTCTGGCTAGTTATGGCTCATCCCTACCAAATTTTAGACTTGTAAACACATTCTTGAGCAATAAAAAAATTGATTTTACCTTCTCATATGATGGTTATTATGTGAATTTAATGAATCATTGATGTAATATTATGATAATTACATCTTATCCCTAATTTATATCTAATTTTGTACACTTTTATACAAAAACCTTGATCTTGTGCATGTTGTAGTTTGTGTTTTTGAGAGTTTATACAATTCATAGTTGTGATGAATGCTATTTGAGCTTCCTAAGACAAGTGGTCATCCTTATAAGTACTATTATATGTTGAATCATTTATAAAAAATACTTATTCCCAAGATTCACTAGTGAGTTTTGAGTTGTGTATGTGTGAGTGCTCTTTGAGCTCATTCTATGTGTGTCCAAACAAGTTGAAGTTTTCAATTTTGGTACATCACCCCATAGTTTAACATATAAGTATAGGAATATCTCTATATCTAATTGCCAATAAGTATTTTAGGTGAGGATTAAGGTGATTCATGAAAGGGAACATCTCTCTCTAGATGTTTACTTCCATTATAGGACACCCACAACCTAGAAGTGATCCCATTGTGTCAAATGGGTGAGGAAGCTTGAAGACCTTCCTCAATGGTACAAACTCAATTTGACAATAATAGGGTCATGTAACCACATAAATTAAAACTTTAAGGGAATACCTCTAGGTTTCAAATAATAATATTTCTTAAAGAGGATAAGCCAATGATCTAAACTAGAATAATCTACTACTTCCACCATAAACATACTCTTCTTCTTCATCATTTCTAAATTAATTAGGAATTTATTTAGTTTTTATAAAATTAGTCGATCCCCTTGTATCCTATTATTCCAAGTTGGACAATATGGTTCAAATCCACCAATCCTACTACTTCTAAGAAATTATTAAAGTCAATTATAGATTTAGATAGTTTTATAATTCTACCTTTTTTTGGAGTCTCTTGATAGCATTGAAATCTCCTCCTAGAATACAAATCATTTCATTATCTCCCCTATTCAAAATAATCAACTCATCACAAAAATTGTTTTTCTCTTCCACTATCATAAGTCCATACACACTGGATAGTAAGATAAATCTCCATTTTCCTAGATATTTAGCCATAACATTTATCATTTGAGAGTCTAACTAAATAAGGTTAAAATTACATACCTTGGGTTACCATAGGATTTCCAAACCTCCTATAGAACCTACATCATCAACAAAAACACCTTCAACTTCTGCCCAACATTTTTTAATAGCTAAAACCCATACCTCATTCTCAATCTTGGTTTCTTAAAGTATGAGGATATTTAGTTTCAATAGCTTCCCCAAACACTTAACTAAGTAGAATTTGTCAAAGGCATGCATACCTATTACATTCTAATGAGGATTTTCATAATTAATCAGTGGCATAGGTACCTATACCACCAAACTTATTTTCAGTGAGCAAAATCTGACTCCCCCAATCTAAGTTAGCTTATGTTTTAGATAAAATATTCTCACTAGTCTTTTTTATTTTTTTCCTTTTGGTGGCCCCAATTAAGGATAAGACCATGCTACAGTCATACTCTAAAGGTGATTAGAGGATATTAATATTAACTACATTATTAAACCTATGAATTTATGTCTTTGTATGAAAGAGGACTTTTACCTTGGGATACATCCTTATTCTTACTAATTTCTCACACTTATTCCTCATGGGGGAGATTTACAATCCATCTTCTAGCTTCTTGTTATTGCTTTTAATTTTGTTACCTTGATATAGAGGGAAGCTTTCTTTCTTATTAACTCTAAACCCCACTTCAAATTTAAGCATGTTTTCAATTTCTTACAAGGTAGGATCTTGGGTAGCCTCTATGTTTGTAAGCTTTATAAAAGTATTTTCCCTACTTTCCAACCTCAAATATTTATCTTATATTGTAACTAAAAAAAACTTGGGCATATATTCAAAAATTAACTTACCTGGTTCAATGAATTGGGAATAATGTCTCCACAAAAACCATTTTTACTTCTCCTCTATAATTACTCTCACTCTCCACTTCTTATTGATTGTTTGAAAATATGATTCAGAAGTATTTTTAATAGACAAGTATTCATTCAATTTCTTGAAGAGGCCCTTCCCATTCTCTAAAAAAGGCCTCCTTTTGATTAGGAAATTAAATCTAGTGTGCCCAATTTACTGACATCTAAAGGATCTAAAGGGAAGGCACTCAAAATCTAACTCATGAAGTTAGACATTACTACTTGAAACTAATTTTATATATTTAGGTACATGATTACTTCAATCCATTCTCACACATATCCTAGCATATTCTCCTTCCTCTATCCTTACTATATTCTCTACTAAACACATAAATTGACCCAATTTATCTATACACCTCTTTAAAATATATTCACTCCAGTATTAGTTGGGTAATTTGTATAATATTATCCATATAGGAGTATTTGAGATCAATTTTATTGATGGATCAAAATTAGGAGACCAATCTCTTTGATACAAACTTACATTCTTGAATAACCAAGACCACCTTTAAAAATAATCTCTCTATCATTAGCCAATTGGAAGGAAAATTGAAATAATCCCTTCATCAACATCCTTATTTTAGTTCTAGGGAAAAAACTAATGCATTCTCATACAACTCTTTACAACATTTTTACTTGGCCATGCTCCCAAAAATTTGTATATCTAGGCTTTATTTGACAAACCCTTTGATATACTTTGAACTATTATTCTCCACCAAAATTTATAGAATTATATCTAATACATAAATTAAAAGACTAGTGTTAACCATGATTCTTATCTATTAGATCCCTCTCCTTCATTACCTAGTATTGGGTGGGAGAAGAAAAACCATTCATGACCTCCTAAAACATCTAGGTTTTGAAGTTAGTTTACCTTTAAAATTTATTCTATATTCACCTTAGAAATCATATAAGACACCTTTTCTTCTAAGTGGATTATAAAATTAACCTCAATACATTTAATCAACCTTTTTCCCCTATGTTCCTTACTTTCATCATTAGGGTTATAATTATCTTCCCTACCAAAAAACTATTCTTCCACCATCCCATTCCACCCTTATTTCTCTTAACCATTCTTATTACTACCTTCACATGTTTATTATTAAGGACAGTTCTTCTCAACATTCTTTCTTCCTTCATTATTCACACCCTTGCCTATGCTCTGCTTCACCATACACACAATTTTATTAAATTCCCCAATAGTAATTTAAAGCTCAATAATATCTTAGAATATTTAATGAATTTTAGAATAATTGATTATTTAATTGAAATCATGCACACTTATTTTCCTCCAATACTAATTAAATATAAATTATCCCCCTCATCTAGGCATACTCCAAGTTTGTCTCAAACAAATGTTGACTCATTTAACCACCTTACTTAACTTCTTCAACCACCTTATGATTCATATTATAAAATTTTAACTATCTTATGAGTCATCCCTTGACTTTTCAACTATCTTGACCTATTCATGCTGAGTCACTCAAATACCAACTAATCCCACCGCCCCCGCGCCCCCACCCCCCCCACACCAAACCCATCATGGAAATTAGTCATCATCCATTAGGATGAGGACTCAAATATAATTATTGATTAATAAAGTAATTCATAAAAATCAAATTATTTTCAATCATTCATCTCACCACCTTCAATCCTATCAATTGACATGTAATCCTCCCTTGAAATAATCCACCATCAAGCTATCAAAACTATATCAAAATATCGTTATGAATCCATTGAGATAAAATCCATTTATAACCACACACTGCCAAATTCCATTTATTTTTAGAAGATTTAAGCACCCACATCAAGAAATAAAGAGAAAATATACAATTCATCCAACCATGGAGAAGGTGATGAACTTGAATTTCATGTGTTTTAATTATTTCATTAGTTAACTTTATCTTATTGTTGTCTTTATATAAAGAGGTTAGTGTAGTTTAGGAAGAGTTGCATCAAATTTTTATCTTATTAGTTTTATATTATTAATTTTACACTTTAAATTTTGGTATGCCCAATGGAACCTATCTTTCATATTTCACATAAGAGGTGCATTTAGGAAGTTATTTGGATTGTTATTTATTAATTTTCTTATGCATATAAGTTTAACCTTTGTCGTGGAATTTTTTATTTGTTGTTGCATTTTAGTTTTATGAGTTTATGGGATTGTTGTCTATTAACCTATGAAACAATGAAATCATTTTGCATAAGAGTGATTTCATTGGATCAAAAAGAAAATTTGTTTCTATGGAATTTTTACTCATACTTTTATAGTTTTTAGTCTTTTAACATTTTATGCATGTGTTTTGTTTGCCTAAACCCTTTTTGTTTGAATTATGCTCTTTATTTTAGTTTCTAGTTTCTATTTTCTATTTAAATCACTCCTGTAGAAAAATGAAATCATCCTACACAATAGTGAAATAGTCCAAAAAATAGTGAAATCTTCCAAGAAAATAGTGAAATCATCTGAACAAATCATCAAATCATTTGATCATACAATAAAATAATTATGTTGAACATTGAAATTATTCAATAAAATAAATAAATTAGTCATCATAATAATGAAATAATCAAGGTGAATAGTGAAATCATTTTTTAAGAGTTTATTTTCTATTTTCTATTTTTTATAGTTTTAATTTGATAATGAATTCACTATTTTCCCTAACTATGTAACAATGAAATAATTCTAGATCCTAATGTTTCTTGTTTTCTCTTAGTATTCTTCATCTTTTTTTTATTTAATATTTAAGGCTACCTTACACTTTTAATTTCCAAAAATCTTCTAACTATTTTTTATATGTTGCTAGTCAAAGTTTTAACCAAATGAAATAAGCTAAAAACCATTTTCATTTGTTATTAATTAATTTTAATTTTATTTCCATTTTTGACTAACCTTATAAATTTAGTGTTTAAAAATTCATTTACACTTTTATTTTTGATAATAATTATCTCATTTTTTTGATTTGGTGTTAATTAATCGTTTGTTTTTAAGCATTTTTATTTGTTTGTGTTGTAAGGTTGTGTATGTTCTTCCCTTAGCCTCACATTATTGACAATACTCAAGAATAAAATAATTTCAACTTTTGCATTACCCAATTTGTATTTGTGTGTATGCTATTCCCTTAGTGTCACATTGGTTACAATACCTAATAATCATAGGCAAGTATTAACTTATTTATTTTATTATTTTAGGGGCTCTATCGACCATGGATTTCACCACCACATGATAGGCCAAACCCCATGTACTAGTAGGATATATAAATAATGTGTCAACTATTTCATAGGCTTAAGTGGTGATGTGTTTTAAGAACATGTTGTGATGGGATTCCATGTTATGATACCTAGGGTTTCAATAGTTGACTCAAAAATTTTTTTTTTGACATCAACCTACTGAAATATTACAATTAGGTTGGGCACATTGGGACTAAAACCATTTATCTAAATATTTTAAATCTATTTCTTCTATGTTTTGGGGCCTTAAATACTTAAAGGTATGTAGAGGACTACCCTTAGTTAATCTTGTCAAATATTTAAGCCTAGATGATCCTCTTTGTCATTCAACTTTTGTGTGTTAGTTATTAGTTAGTGAAAAAAAAGTTAATTTTAACATACCCTCAAAATTAGGTTTAGTGGGATATGATAATGATAGTTACTCCATATTTGGAGCTCTAAAATGTTAGGTTGACACTATTTAAAGCGTAATAAAGTAGCAAGGAATGCCTAAAAGTTATGCAAATCCTTTATCCTAGTTTTGTCCCTTTTGTGAATTACATGTGTGTTTCAAGTAGGAACTTATTTGTTTTAATTATTTGTGATATCCATGTGTTGAAATAATTTTTATTTAAAATAATATTCTATTTCCAAAATCAAACCAAAATCAGAACCAAAAAATTTAAAACATTTTTGATGCCTAAATGTGTACCATAAGTGACCAGATTATTTAAGAAACACTTCTCATTTTAGAGTTCTTAAGAACTTAATGTATGAGTTACATGTTGTGAAAATCCTATTATCTGTGGTGGAATAAAGGTAGAACAAATGACTATTTCAAAATATTTATATTATTTGGTGGTTGGAAGCCATTGCGGCTAAATAATCGATCTATGTAAAGTATGAAACGTCAATGCTAAAAACCATGATTTATGATCAAGAACTAATATAAGAACTAATTTAATATGGATATTTACAATGACAATTAAAATAAAGTGACTAGGTTAAGAAAGAATCAAAAGGAAGGGTAGGGCAGAACGAAAGATGTTGTCAATCTTGTTCTAGACATTATGACAAAGTCAAATATAATATAAACATGCATTTAACTAATGTATGAAGTGAAAAAACTTAAGCCCAAATCATAACATACATTAGGCAAAATTCTAAGTAAGGTATGGAATAATGCAAATAAGAACTAGGATCACTTCTATAACCAAACAACATTAACCCAAATGTAAAAGAAGTGCAAAAAATAAATAAGCCTAATAACTTTCAACTAACGTAGCATTGTCACAAATTAGCAATTTTTCATTCAAGATACACATCTAGAATCCATAGGAACCATTCAAATCTAAAAGTGAAACTAGAAAAATAAGAGAGAAACCATATAGCACTTCACACAAACAAATACTAGAGAATCTTTGTAGAACTCCTTTCTTATATTAATTTCTCAAAGTTTATAATTTAATTTGGTTCTATGAACTCCCCCCTTTTTTACAATTGATAATGCTCATTTTATAAAATGTAAGGAAGCATGTTGATACATTTGTACAAGTGTATAGGATATGTGTCCTTTCAAATGTTTTGGAACAAATAATCTTTTATAATGAACTGATCTATAGATAATTTGTGCTCATACAAATTTCACATGTTTATATAAAAGAGTATCCTATTTTAGAATATTATGTGATGCTATTTATAAAAATAACACTCTTATTTCACCTAATTTATGAACCCACTAGCTGATGATTTGCTCCATAATTATTCTAGTGTATTCATTGTTCAAGTTGATTAAGGATAAATAATGCTCCAATGGCATAGTTAGTTCAAATGATGTGACTTTAGATCCTTACCCTTTATATTACAAGGTATATAGGGTCTCTAATTTGGGCCATTGCACTCACATAACCTTGACATGGTAGTTTCATGGCATCCTTGATCATTCTATTCATCACTATCCAAAAATGACTATTGCCTTTTAAAATTTGGATCCAAGTTTACTATGTTAAAATTGATATCCTCATAACTATCATTTAATGTCCATGGGAATGTATTTGATGGTCATGTGACCATCAATTTTAAACACATGATTCAAGCCCTTTGCAATGTTAATTGTAATGTTTATGTGACTATCATTTGATGTCTACATGAACATCATTCATGGGTGCACAATCATCAATTTTAAATGTGGCTTACCACTTGTCATTCTCTAGTTCATTCTACATTATGTATATGCCTTGCACCGATTGCTTAATGCTTCTACTCATTGAAATGTGGGTATGAGGTTATACCACTTGGTAGTCTCAAAACAACTTAGAACTTCATTTGAAAAATATTAATTTATTTTACTCCATCAATTAGATGTGTATGTTATATCAAGTACCATCAATTATTTGAACCTACTCGAGTTATCTCCCACTTGGAGATAAACAGCTGCACCAGTACCTATACATCAACATCTTCTAGCTCCTCCATCTTCAACTCAATCATGAAGACCAATAGAAGTTGAATGAGGATTCAACTTCTCCTTTGTAACTGGCTTGGTTAACATATCAGCAAGATTCCTATCCATATGGATCTTCTCCAGCTTCAACTCACCATCTTCCAATACCTATCGTATGAAGTGATACCTTAGCTATATGTGCTTTGTTCTTGAATGAAAGGCTGAATTCTTAGCCAAATGGATTGCACTCTGACTGTCACTATACAATCTGTTTGCTAGCTTCTGTGTCCGCAATATACTCTGCTTCTGTAGTTGACAAGGCAACAACCTTCTGCAACTTAGATATCCAGCTAACCACCATTCCACCTATAGCGAAAACATAACCTGTAGTGCTCCTCTTGCCATCCAAATCACCTGCCATATCTGAATCTACATAACCATGTAGAGAAGTATCTGAACCTCCATAACACAAGTGCCTACTGCTAGTTCCTCTCAGATATCTAAGGATCCATTGAACTGCTTTCCAATGTTCCTTACTTGGATTGGCCATATACTTACTTACCACTCCCACTGCTTGGGCAATATCTGGTCTAGTACACACCATTGCATACATCAAACTTCCTACAGCAGAAGAATATGAAACTTTACTCATGTACTCTACCTCATCATATGAATTAGGACATTGTTCTTTACTCAACTTAAAATGTCCAGCCAAAGGTGTGCTTACCGGTTTAGCATCCTGCATATTGAACCGTTTCAACACCTTGTCCACATAATCTTCTTGAGACAATATCAACCTGTGATTTTTTCTGTCTCTCTTAATGCTCATACCAAGGATTTTCTTTTCTGCTCCCAAATCCTTCATAGCAAACGTTTGAGCTAATTTCACCTTAAGCTTAGAGATATCCTGCATGTGTGATCCTGTAACCAACATATCATCTACATAAAACAATAGAATAATATATCTACCATTATCAAATCTCTTGAAATACACACAATGGTTAGATTGACACCTACTGTAGCCATGCTCAGTCATAAACCTGTCAAATTTTAAGTATCATTGCCTAGGAGCTTGCTTGAGGCCATACAAGCTTTTCTTCAATCTGCACACAAGCTTCTCCTTACCCTTGACCTCAAATCCTTCTGGTTGTTCCATATATATTTCCTCATCCAAATCTCCATGAAGAAACGCTGTCTTAACATCTAACTACTCAAGATGCAAATCCTCAAAAGCAACCAAAGACAATACAACCCTTATAGAAGTCATTTTAACAACAGGAGAAAAAATCTCACCAAAGTCAATACCTGGCTTTTGTGCAAATCCTTTTACTACCAATCTAGCCTTATATCTCATCTGTCCATTCTCACCTTCTTTCAACCTGTAGGTCCATCTGTTCTTCAGTGTCCTCTTACCTGCTGGCAATTCAACCAAATCCCATGTTTGGTTCTCTCTTAAGGACTCCAACTCCTCAACCATGCCACGCTCCCACTGACTCTTGGACTCTACCTGTATTGCTTCTTCAAAACTCTTTGGTTCTCCACCATCAGTTAGCAATAAATAAAATAATGAAGGAGAATATCTAATTGGAGGCTTACTCACCCTTTATGACCTCCTGATGGGTGTCTGAGACTCGTTCACAACATGCTGTCCACCCAAATTCTCTGACAGTGACCGACCTCGGTCATATCTAGACCTGTTACTGGCCGACGTCAGTTCTGCCTGACCAACCTCGATGCCTATACTGCCGACGTCGATCTCTGTATGGCCGATGCCGGTTTCCGTCCTGCCGATGTCGGTTCCTACCCTGCCGACGTCAGTCTCTGTGTTTTCCTGCAAGTGATTATTTATTTTTCCTGTGAGCTTATATTGGACCTTTACCTTGTCCAATTCACCATTGCTCTGCTCAGATTGATTTAGCTTCCTTAGCTGATCATAATACATCACTCTTTCATTGAAAACAACGTCACGACTTCTAATTACGTTGTTAGTTTCTAGATTCCACAATCTGTAACCAAAATCATCTGAGCCATAGCCAATAAACGTGCACCTTATAGACTTAGCATCAAGCTTCTTTCTATTTTCTTTATCTATGTGCATAAAGGCTTCACAACTAAAAACTTTGAAATATGAGAGATCTACCTTTTTACCTGTCCATGCCTCTTCTGGAATACCACCATCCAGAGCTATAGAGGGTCATCTATTAATCAGGTATACTGTAGTGTCAACAGCTTGTGCCTAAAATTGTAAGGGCAAACTGGCATGCAATCTCATACATCTTGCACGCTCCATTATTGTCCTGTTCATCCTTTCAGTAATTCCATTCTGCTGAGGTGTCCTTGGAACCATCCTTTGCCTGTAGATTCCATGCATATAACAATAATCTCTAAACTTATGACTGCAAAACTCACTGCTATTGTCAGATCATAGGCACTTCAATCTTTTACCTGTTTCATTCTCAACCATAGCTTTCCAAATCTTAAAAGTCTCAAATACATCAGATTTTCTTCTAATACAATAAATCCATACCTTCCTTGTAGCATCATCTATGAAAGATACATAGTACTGTGATCCTCCAATGGAAGAAACCTGAGCCGGCCCCCACACGTCTGTGTGAACAAGCTCCAACTTATGCCTCTTCTTAGTAGACCCAGTCTTGAGAAAACTAACCCTTTTCTATTTTCCAAATACACAATGCTCACAAAACTCTAGATCTATGCCTTTTAAATCTGAAAGCATACCTTTGGACTTAAGAATTGACATCCCCTTCTCACTCATGTGGCCAAGCCTTGAGTGCCACAATTTAGCATCCACATCTGAAGTAGATAATACAGAATGAGATTTGTTAGTAACACAATTACACAAATAGAGAGTACCTTCTCTCTTACCTTTGGCCATAACAAGTGCACCCTTGGTCACCTTCCAAGATTTTGCTATGAGAGTTACTGTACAACCCTCATCCCCTAACTTTCCTACAGAAATCAAATTTCTCTTCAAGCTAGGAACATGCATCACATCTCTTAACACCCATGTGTTGCTATTCTGCATCTTCAGCTGCACTTTACCTTTGCCAATTATTTTACAGGGCTCATCATCCTCTAGATACACTATTCCAAAATCTCCATGGATATAGTTACTAAAATATTCCCTATTAGGGGTAGCATGAAAAGATGCACCAAAATCTAACACCCAAGATTCTATATTATTATGCAGAGAGAAAATTAAAGCATCTTGTGTAATACCTACAACCTTGGCTTCTTCCTTTCCTTCGTGCTGATTGTCCTCCTTAGGCTTTGACCAACAATCTCTGCTTATGTGCCCCATCTTTCCATAATTCCAGCATTGTGGCCTTCTGCCATTTCTGGATTTAGATCTGCCTTTCACCTTAGATTTGGATCTTGATCTGTCTTTTTTGCTCTTCTCTTTCTGCCTCCCCTTGCTCTCAAAACTTAAAGCATTCCGAGATGTCTCTTCTGTGCTTTTCCTGCGTATTTCCTCATTCAAGATAACACTAACAACATCCTCTACTTTCAAAATATTTGATGCAGATGCAGTATTACTTACTGCCATTACTAAGCCATGCCAGCTTTCAGGCAAAGAACATAATATTAAAAGAGCTTTTATTTCATCGTCAAACACTATATTGACTGAACTCAATTGATTCACAATTCCATTGAAATCATTCAGATGAGTAGAAACAGATCCACCTTCATTCATATGCAAATTAAATAACTGCTTCATAAGATATACCTTATTAGAAGCTAGAGGGTTTTTCATACAAATTTGCTAATGTAGTCATCAACTCTACCGTAGACTTTGCCTGTGATAAATTAGATATCACAGTGGATGCTAGACTCAGTCTTATAGACCCCAGAGCCTTTTTGTCAAGAACTTCCCATTCTTCATCCTCCATGTCTTTGGGCTTCTTTGCAACCCCACCTAATGGTAAGTAGAGATCTTTCTGATACAGATAATCCTCTATCTGCATTCTCCAATGTTGGTAATTTTTGCCGTTGAACTTTTCCATTCTCAATTTACTTTCATCTGCCATTGCTTCTCCCACTCAAACAGAAATCCCTGTGAGAACCTGTAATCAATATGCACTACACAGATCTGAACCACCTGTTAGTGAACCTGAGCTCTGATACCACTTGTTGGGGATCAACCAACAATAGATTACACTTGTGAAAGCAATAAATGCAGAAATAAATCAGATAGACAAGTAACTAGAATGATAAATAGCAAGAACAAGAGATACAAGAAACCACCCTGAAAACTTGTATTAACAAACTCTTTACAAAAAGAATACAATTGAAGAAACTTCTTTCTTCCACACCTCTCCTAGATGTATAGATCTCTCACTAGATCTCTATTCCTCAAGAGCTCTCTCTCTCAAGAACAATCAACTCCAACAAGCCTGGATTGATTCAATTCTGTACTGTTCTTCAACATACCAATTCTTCTACAATAATACAATAAGCTAGGAAGATCTAATTCTACATATAGAATTAGGAGACTTGAGCATGCACTTCCAACAAACAGTTAAGCCTCTTGAACAATGGCTCTAAAAATAATATTACTAATAATAGAGACGCGATCTTAAGACTACAACTTAAACTCATCATGCAAACACTCGCTTCTGTCCTCAGAAATAGCTTCCTAGACGCACAGGTAACCGACATCGGTTCCTGCTGCTTGCCTGTGACCACCGTCAGCCGACCCACTGCAGACCTTGGTGTCTCTACAACTACACCTGATTGATGTCGGTCGCTCCTCACCGACGCCGGTGTCTGTGTAGACCCGAAACTGTCATAGTGTGCTCCTTGGTGAAGCTTTTAGCTCCACACCCTAAAAACAACTTAGAACTTCATTTGAAAAATCTTAATTTATTTTACTCCATCAATTAGATGTGTATGTTATATCAACTACCATCAATTATTTGAACCTACCTGAGTTTTAAGCTAGGGACCATTGCTTAACTTTCTAGTGATTAATCTCACTCTATGTGATCTGGGTCCTCCACTTAAACACATGTTGTAGATTGGGATACAAGTAGTTGATCATGGTTTGTCTCTACATTTTATAAATGATTAAGTTAGGATCAAGAGCATGTATAAAATACTTAGGATAAAAATGATTAATTTAATTTATAAATATATTAAAGGGGACCCCATGAATTTAAAAGGGACCAAAGCATGAGGATTTTAACATAATATTTTTAAGGTATGCTAAATATAAAAAAGGACCCTATGGAATATGACTTGGTATAAGGTCTTAACCTAAGGTTTCACTATATAGTTAAATATGATGGAACTTTGGGATAAGGCTTTAGGCTAAGTAATAAAAGTGACCCTGCATTTTCACTTGGTAGGGCATTTTCTCAAGATAAAAGTCTTGAAGGTCACTTCTCATGGGGGAAGGGCACTTTCAAAAGTTTGAAGGGAAAATGTCCTTTTTAAAAACTTCTGAAGGGTATGTCTAGAAGATAAAGCACCCTTTAGAAAAGTCCTGAATGGTATATTCAAAAAACTAGATGATCATTTCAAAGAAGCTAAAGGGCATTTTTTAGGGAAATTGGCTTAGACAAAATGCCCAACACATTTCCCTCAAAGACTAAATTTTGTCAAACAAAATGTCTAAAAGAAATACGAGATAAAAATTTCAAAGGATAACTAGCCTAAACATAAAGTTTGAAGGATAATTTTTTTGGGACAAATTTTTGAAGGAAAAGCTCAAAAAGACATGCTCAAAATGTAGAAACATATACAAAAGGACTTGTGAATAATATAAATACCAAAAGGGGGACTTGAGACATAAGAGGGACTAAACATGGATGGTATACTAAGGTTTAGTTATGTTGAAAAACATGATTAAGTAGTAGGAAATAAAAAGAGACTATGCCCATAGCATTATTAATTTGTTCCCACTTAATTTTAAATTAAAAGCTCCTACCAAATTAAAAGGTCTAGGTAAATCATTAGGCTAGGGTTTCAAAATATTAATAAATTATAGGCTAAGGTTAGTAAAATATCAATCAAACATTGAGGAATAAATCCCTAAGCATGTTCATTCCCAGATGGGCTTTATTAAACCTACAATCTAAAATACAAATATCCAATGCTAGCACTATAGATAAGGTTAAACTAGAAGTATGAACAAATAATTCAGCTAGACCATGGTGTGGATGATGTTCAAATAAAATAATGTGCAAACATGTTAATGACACTTTGATCAGGTGAATTTTCAATTACAAGGCATAAATTTGTTCAATTTGACATATGGGTCTCCATTTTTTAAAAATGCGGGTATGTTAACCTCAATAATTGGTTACTTCTAGAGGAAACATAACAATATGTTAGAATTTAGAGACTCTAGTTTAGACTAATAATTATTATGCTTATTCCATTTGATCAAGCACCATTATTAAGATTAGTTCATGGTTAAAAAAATGTCTTGCACATATGGAATTAGGATCAAACATCAAAACCTAATCATGCTATGTGTGTGCTTTGATTCCCCTTATAAATTTACAAAGGATTTAGAGAATAACTTCTAGGTTCATGGCCTTGATTATTAACATTGAATTGAACATGTTTGAATATTCATTAAGAACCATGATTTATCTCAAGGAAGGATTGGGCATTACTCTGCTACTAGTTAGGCATCTATAGCCCCAATAGAGAAGCCTTTGGCTCTACTCAAGGCCTTGATCCACTTCTAGCTAGGCATCCATATCCCAATGGAGATTAAAAAAATCACCTTTGCTTATAAAGGAAAAGGTTGGGAACCAAGTTAGCTATTTTTAGGGATTTGGTCAAGTGTTTTATTTTTAGACAATCATCCTTGGTTGTAGATTTTGTTCCAACAAATTAATGTTTTTAAATACAAGCATGACTTTGTTATAATAGTTTAAGATTTCATCCTACCTATGAAATCCTTCTTAAAACCAATCTTAATTTAGAACAAGGTTTAAAATCTCAAGGAATAAATAACTTATCCATTAGTCTTTGCTAGTTTCTCTAAACTATAACATCAAGCCCATATTTTAATCATCTATTATCAACCAATGTTGAAAAGTCATACCTACATTTTTGAACTGTGATGCTCTTGGGAAGTTAGATGAAACTTGAGATAAAGTATATCCAAAAGGAGTTATTTAGAAGCAAGAAAAAAACATAAAAGAAAGCAAACAAATATAAACAGGAACTATTTACAAACAAGGGACATGAAGGAGAAAACCAAGAAATAAAGAACAAGAAGGAAACTAAACTAAGACCTACACTAACCCCATAAAGTACCTACCTCTAGGATCAATTAGAAAATTATTTAGTCCACTACAAAACCTTGAAACATGATTGCTTCCATTCAATGGCCTTATCTTGCGGATATGATCACTTGTATGCTTGTATCTTCTAGATGATGTATCTTAGGCTCCTATTATCATTCTTAGATGTATGGAATGAAGGTATAGATCTAAGACCCAATAATTTTCTTCCCAAACCCTTCTTTCTTGAATTATGAGTGCTAATTCTCCTTTAGTCATAGATAAATAGTGACTTATATTTTCCTCATTCAATGATGGCAGCTTAGCTAGCATTCTTCTCCTAATGTCTTCACTAAGCTTAGCTCGAGGTGGAGATGGACTACCAATATTTGTACCAAATTTTTCCAAGACATCCTAAAAGGCTATTTAATCTTGATTAGATGAAAGAGAGTGACATTTATCTATAACATTTCCATTTGTATCAAGTTGATCACATACTTCTACCCTTTTGAAGGTGTCATATGGAAATTCCTGATCAGTTTCACTTGCTTCATCTCCATCCTTCATACAGAATGGAATTTTAGCTATCCAATTAAGTCCCAACTCATCTTGTTTTGGGGTCTCCATAATGACATTGTTTTCCTAGAAAACCTCAATTTCCTTCAAAAAATCTTGGCATAAATTTTTCCATTGGTCTTATTCCTCAAGGATATCCTCAATTTATGCAATGACCTCATATGAATGGTCCTCATAGTTATCCTCTGAAGAGATGTTAGCTTGTATCTAATCTTTTTCATGGGGATGCTCATCTTTAACATCCATTTCATCTCCTAGATCATCTTCTGGTTCACTTTCTTCCTCAAATGGAAAATCAAAAGCATGTATATTGTATTTATATGTTTATACAAATTCAAATGTCCCTACAACCTTGTCTTGATAAAACATAGGTTAAGATGTATTATTTTCACTTTGACATGATTCTAATACATCATAATGATCAACTAGACCTATATCACAAAAAATAATTTCATGCATGTCCTTAGATGAGTCATTATTGTTGTTATCATGAAACCTATTGTGCCTTTTAGAAGCATAGTCTCTATTATAGCCTTCCCTAAAATTTCCCACTTACTTTTGCAACTGAAGAAAATTAGTGATCATATTTTGAACCATTTTAAATATGGATTCATTCTCATTCTCTAGTTCTTCCAAGTTATGAACGTGATTGTCATTACTAGTGGGCACTAAAGCTATCTATACTTGTGAATGAAATTGATTTGTATTATTGTTCAAGAACCCCAAATGTTGGTTATGAAAGGCATGAATTAAGGGCAATTGGTTCAAGGTTGGTGTCTAATTCAAGGTAGACACATTATAATTGGCATTAGTAATGACATTTAGTGCTGGGAAATTGAGGTTGACATTTGGGATAACATATGAAAGTTAAAATTGAGGCTGTATTTGATCACTAATTATTACAACTTTATCATAAGCCAATGCCGAAGTGTTTATGACTCTAATAGACCTTTTAAGGAACACAAAAGTTATGGGATCAAAAGTATCATCATAAATTTCTAAGACTAAAACTTCTTTAGGTATATAAGGGGTTACCTTCTCTGAACATCTTATAAAACCTAGCATTAAAGGCTCTAATGGGCTCATTTGAGTCTCTTCTAATAGTGGTGAATTGATGATACAAAATGCATGGATGAATGATTTTACAAAATTGATCAATAAAGATCTTGTTAAAATCATCCCAACTAGAAATAGACTCCTTTATAAGGTTAAGGAACCATTCATATGCATCATCTTTGAAAGTAAATGGGAATAATATACATTCTGTATCTTCATGAACAACATTCAAGAGTCTTAAAGTAGATTTGAAATATCTAACATGTTCTTTAGCTATGGTAATGCTATTAATATTGAAAGAAGGTAAATACCCTTCAGGGTTTCTTGGTAAATCATGTACCTGGCCAGACACATTGATAGAGGATCTTCCTAACCATGTCATACTTTGATGAGGATCTTAGTTGTGGGGTTTTAGCTCCAAATCTTATTTAAAATATGATGTGTAAGCCTCATCTTTACAAAGAATAATAATTAGACTCACACACTACGCAAATTTTGCACAAATATGTATAAAGAACAACAAAAGACATTGATCATTAACTAAATTAGCTCAAATATATGTCCAAATACATTAGTATGAATGATATTTACATGTTTCAAGCCCAAATGAACTTAGATTTGTAAAGAATCAGTCAATTTTTAAACTAAACCTCTATTACTAACCATAAATGCCATGGATTTAAGCTATCTTTACCACAAATATGAAGTATCTTCAGATAATATTTATGTTAGGTCAAAATAATCCCAAAGACTAGTCTATAACCATAAATATCTATGATCTTTACACAATTTGATAAAGATTGACATAATTGTGCAAAGAATACACCAATCTTTGATCAAAATACACCAAAATTAGTAATTTTTTTTAATATTCACAAAGATATAACTAAATACCCTCTTTTTATCACCAAAAAAGCTCCTCGTATTGATTCCTAAATCTGTACCATAGATGAGTAGAGAGTTTAAGAAACACTTCTCATTTTAGAGTTCCTAAGAACTCAATGCATGAGTTGTAGGTTGTGATAATCCTATTATCTGTGGTTGAATAAAGGTAGAAAAAATGACTATTTCATAATATTTATATTAGTTGGTGGTTGGGAGTCACCATGGCCAAATGTAGATCTATGCAAAATATGAAGCATTTATGGTAAGAACCATGAATTATGATCAAGAACTGATCTAGGAACTAATCTAAGATGGATATTTAAAATGACAATTAAACTAAAGTAATCATGTTAAAAAAGAAGAAAAAGGAATTGAAGGGTATAGAGAAAGATGTTGTTGGTCTTGTTCCAAACATTATGACAAAGTTCAAATTTCATATGAACATGCATTTAAAAATGTATGAAGTGAAATAGATTAAACCCAAATCATAATATACATTTGTCAAGCTTCTAAGGAAGGTATGAAATAATGCAAACAAGAACTAGGCTCACTTTAAAGATTCAATTATGGAAGCAAACATCATTAGCCCAAATGCAAAAGAAGTGCAAAAAATGAAATAAGCCTAAGAACATTCAACTAATCTACCATTATCACAAATTAGCAATTCTGCATTCAAGATACACATCCAAAATCCATAAGAACCATTTAAATCTAAAAGTGAAACTAGACAAAAAAAATAGAAACCATATAGAACTTCACACAAGCAAATACTGGATATTCTTTGCAAAATTCCTTGCTTATATTAATTTCTCAAAGTTTACAAAGTAATTTAGTTCTAAGAACTCCCCCAATTTATAATTAATAATGTTCCTTTTATAGGATTTAAGGAAGCATGTTGATCAGTCCTAATGCAATTAAATTTGCACAAGTATATAAGACAAACATCCTTTGAAATATTCTAGAATAAATGATCATTTCTAATGAACTTACCTATAGATAATTTATGATCTTACAAAGTTCACATGTTTATATAAAAGAATATCCTATTTTATAATATTATACCATGTTGGTTACAAAAAGAACACCCTTAGTTCACCTAATTTTGGGACCCAATGACTGACGATGTATTCCATTATTACTGTAGGGTCTTCATTGTTCAATCTACCTAATGATGAATAGTGCTCTTATGGCATAGTCAGTTCAAACACTATGAGATTAGATCTAAACCCTTTATATTATTAGGTCCATAAGGTCTCTAATTTAGCCTAGTGTAATAACATAACCTTGACATGGTAGTTCCATAGCATCCCAAATCATTCTGTTCATCACTATCCAAAAATGACTGTTTCCTTTTAAAATTTGGATCCAAGTTTACAATGTTAAACTTGACATCATTATAACCATCATTTGACATCCATGAGAATGTCTTTGATGATCATGAGACTATCAATTTTAAATACATGATATAGGCCCTTTGCTATGTTAAATTTTATGTTCACGTGACCATCATTTGACATCTGCATGAATGCCATTAATGGGCACATAAATATAGATTTTAAATGTGCCTTGCCACTTGTCATTATCTAGTTTGTTCTATATTTTGCATATGCCATGAGTCGTCTACTTGGTGATTCTACTCTTTAAACTATAGGTTTGAGGTTATGCCACTTGGAAATCTCATAGGAGGTTGGAGATTAATTTGAAAAGTCATCATTGATTCATTGGATCGATTAGATGTGTACATTATAACATGTACCATTGATTGTTTGAACCTACTTAGGTTTTAAGATGGGGACAACTACTTGACTTTCTAGTGATTAATATCTCTCCATTCGATCTAGGTCCTCTACTTAAATGCATGCCATATATTGGGATCTGAGTAGTTATTTGTCATTGGTCCCTATATTTTATAAAATATCAAGTTAGACTTGAGAGCATGTATAAAGGACTCAGGATAAAAATCATTAAGCTAAGTTCTAAATATATTAAAGGGAACCCCATGAATTTAAAAGGAACTAAGGTATGAATACTTTAACCTAATATTGTTAATCTATGCTAAATATATAAAAGGACCCTATGGAATATGACTTAGCAAAATTTATTAACCTAATGTTTCATTGTATAGCTAAATACAATGGAACTTTGGGATAATGACTTAGGTTAAGTAATAAAAGTGACCCTACATTTTCACTTGGTAGGGCATTTGCCCAGGATAAAAGTCTTAAAGGGAACTTATCATGGGGGAAAGGGAACTTTCAAAAGTCTAAAGGATAATTTAAGAGGGTAAATGACCACTTTAAAGACCTCTAAGGGTAATCTTGTAGGGAAAATGTCCTTTTTGAAACTTCTAAAGGTATGTCTGAAAGACAAAGTGCCCCTTACAAAAGGCCTAAAGGGTATATCCAAAAAGCTAAAAGATAATTTCAAAGAAGCTAAAGGGAATGTTTTTGGAGAAATTGGCTTGAAAAAAATGCATGACACATTTCTCCTGAAGACCAAATATTGTTAGATAAAATGTCTAAAAGAAATCTTGGATAAAAAGTCTAAAGGATAACTAGTCTAAACATAAAGTCTGAAGGATAATTCTTTTGGGACAAAGTTCCAAAGGAAAATCCTAAAAGGACATGCCTAATAGGTATGAACATATATAAAAGGACATTATGAATATAGAAATACCAAAGGGGGACTCAAGACATAAGAATGACTAAGCATGTATGGTATACTAAGGTTTGGTTGTGTTATAAACACGACTAAGTCTTAGGAAATAAAAAGAGACTAAGCCCATAACATTATAAATTTGTTCTCATTTAATTTTAAATAAATATCTCTTACCAAATTTCAATTTAAATTTGATTTAAAAGGTCTAGGTAAACATTAGGCTAGGGTTTCAAAATATTAATCAATTATAGACCAAGGCTAGTAAGAGATCAATTAAACATTGAAACACAAAAACTAAGCATGTTCATTCCTAGATGGGCTATATTAAACCTATAACATAAAACAAAAATATCTAATATCAACACTGTAGATAAGGTTAAACCAGAACTATGAACAAATAAGTTAGTCAGACCATGGTGTGGATGATCTTCAAATAAAAATAATGTGTAGACATGCTAATAACACTCTAAGCAAATGGATTTTCAATTTCAAGGCAAAAATTTGCACAATTTCATACATGGGTCCACATTTTTTAGAAATGGGGGTATGTTGACCTCAATAAATGTTAAGAAAGGTCCAAATTTAAAAACTCAAAAAACTTGTTTTTAATCATATTACTTCTAGTCTTAGTCTTTCATCTTTTGATTTTGAGTCTAAAATTTTTAAGAAAATGTCTCCCATCACAATACAAATGGCCTTATTGAACAATCCTAGGTTGAGAGAGGAGCCGTTTGGTAATTCTTCTTTTCACTTTACAAATCACGAAAATCATATTAAGATCAAGGATAATGTTGAAGATGAGGAATGTATCCATAGAGGCATTTTCCCCCTTCTAAAATCATGGAGTATATTATAGAAAACAATAATTAGGTATTATTACAAGACTTAAGTCTAAGGGCTAAAATTCCTCCTAATTTTGAAACCCAAACAATTACACATCAACATCAACCTACCACTAGTAACCCCATTACCCAAAACCAACCAAGTATCCCATTTACTAGTCAAAGCCTTGATTTCAACATATGACATCACACTAGCAAATAGAATCCAATTCTAGCACCCATACCATATAGTATCACTCCATCCCTAAATGCACAATAAATCCAAAGCACCCAATCTATCATAAAAATTAACCTACATATTAAGTGAAAATTCAAACCTTTGGGGGAGCATTATGATGTGATCTTTTGAAATTTGGTCACTTCAAACATAGTCATATTTCTAAACACCAGTTAATTTGATTAAAATTCCCCAAATATTGAGTGGTATAGAGCTAACTAACACTATGACTATAAAAAAATTTAAGGTCATTCCACCAACCATTATGCAATACTAAAGCATTATTTCCAATATTTGATCGATAAAGGGGACATTAAGGTAGATCCAAGTGTCTCCATGTCTAAAAATCATAGATTAGAGGTATTCCAAAATGTCTTTCCTAAGCTTAATCCAATCACTCCACTTTTGAGTAAAGGTTATAACCTTGCACCCATTTTTTATAAAACTCCATTTGATCCACCCATTTTTAACCAATCCATAGTTGATCAAGCCATCTTTGACAACCATGGTCTACGATCCATTTTTAATGAACCTATATTTGATGAGTCTATCTTTGTTGAAGAGTCTATTTTTGGATAAAACCCTATGTTTACTCAATAAACTATCTTCTACCAAAAACCTATCTTTGGCCAAGATCCCATTTTTTACAAAGTTTCCATTTTTTTTACCAAATTTCCATTTCTAGCCAAGATCAAATCTTGGACCAATCCTCCTTTGACTAGCTTGACCTAGTACCCTTTATCCAAACATCAAGCCTATTACCACATGTCAAATCCCCCATTACCCCACAACATACACCTATATCGACAAAGGTACTTATAGACAATAAAATCCATGAGCAAAGAATTATAGAACCCCTTGTTTTTGAAGTCACCACTAGACTCATGACATTGACTCTAAAGCATTTGAAAATAAATGTAAAGATGTTAGTGATACTTTTATGATTTCAAAGGAAACTTCATTAATAATCAAAATAAGATCCATTCATAGTACCTAAAAATTTCATGTTGCCCCTACTCCTTTCATAAACACCACCAATCCTTCCTCCCATATTATAAATCAATATCTTACACTCATTGATCAGGACCAACAAACTTACCATTAGTTTCCTCCCATGATGATCAAATAATCATAGAATTCCTAGTTAACCTTTGGATATAACAAAATAAAGAACCATTTTCATATTTTGAGGAATAAAAAATGTTCCTCAATCAAAATTAATCCTACAATCTACATATGAAATCATTATGCCATAGTAAAAAACTCTTTGAGGTATTATCAGATAATCTAAGTCAAAATTATAATCCAAAAAATCAAAAATATAAAAAATACCTTTAGTGAAAACCTCTTCAAGGCATTATCAGATAATCCAAATCAAAATTGTAATAAAAATAATCAATAATGTCCCCTTAGTAAAAACCTTTATATGGAACTAATGGATGAGAAAATTAATATACCCCTGCATCAATATAGTTTCATTGTGGATAATTCTAGTCTTATTGAATATAAGATTATTAATCCTAATCACCCTTTACATCATTCCACATATACTTTATCCCCAATATCATTCCATGCCTCCAAATCCTTTATGCACTCCATGTACATAATTCATCCAACATACTTTTTGATTTTCCCTATTTGGTAGCACCTTTTTATTGTAGGGGCTATGATGATATATTTATAAATTTGGAAGAAGCCAACATAGAAATTAAAGAAGTTATTGAAGACATCTCTAGATCACATACTTGAAATATCAATAAAGGTTAGAATCATGCATCTCAAACCCTTCCATTGAGATGCCAAAAATAAAAAAATAAAAAAAATAAAATAAAAAAAGAGATGAGAAAAATAAAAATAACCCACCCAAAAGTGAAAAATATTCTTATGGAACTTTGAGAATGTACCATGATAGAAATCAATTTTTGGCATCATGCATAAAAAAATTAGTTTTTAAAAAGTGCTTTACAGTTGGGGGAATACTTGTTCAATCCTATGTATTCTAAGTCATCCATCCATCCTTACCCATCATAAACCTATTCTAAACCATCATTACCCATCTGACACCTATCCTTTCATACTTACTAATTCTAAACCATCCTTAACTATCCATTTAATCCCAAACCCATTAAAACACATCTACATCTATCCAATCTTTGTCATTGTACCATCAATTTTCTTCCCAATTATACCTTGATAAGGAAGTAGAAATGTCTTGAGACATTTTCTTAGAAACATCTTGGTATATCCTTGCAAAGCTACTTTTATTACTAAAAAAATTATTCTTATGTAATGCATTCCTTGGAGTTATTGTATTAATTCCTATCCATTCCCATTCATCCATACTCCATATCTAATATATACCTTCCATCCACTACCATTCCATTCCTTCATGCTAGAACATGTTTTCAATTTGTTACTAGCCCTTTTATGTACATCTATGAATCCAAACAAATGCAATAACATTAAAAAAATACATAAAAATGAGAAAAAAAACTTGTCCTTTGTTACATAGATTTTTCATCCCTTATAAATATTTCCTCATTAGATGTTCAACATTACCAAGGATATAGAAAGCCAAAGGGATCTAATCTAGCCAAAGACTTAAAAAAAGTCATTAGTTTACTTGTTTGTATAGTCATTTGGTTACATATTTTCTATTTACTTTCTTTTACATCTTATGTATTTACTTGTACTTTTTTTATTTTACTTACATGGTTTTCATTGCTAAAAAACATTGCCTTTTATCTTATATTTATTATTGCATATTATGTTTAGATCACTATTCACATTACAAATAGTAATATTATGATCTTATATATCATGATGCACTAAGTCTTGTACTTTTAATTAGATAAGTCTTTAATTGAATAACACATAGACATCATGATTTTTACATAGCATCGATGCATATTTCCAAGTGCAATAACAAAATCAAGTTTATTCAATTTGTATAAAAACTAATGTTGTAAATCTTATTAGAACTCCAAAAAAACCATATACAATGTAGCTATCCAAACCATAAACTTTTTTATACATCTATATAAACACATCCTTAGATAGAGTGTCTATTGATCATCTTGAAAAAGCCCATTGAGGTGTACTCCTTGGAGGATATATAGCATGATGAGAATATTGACCCACAGAATGATCTAAGGATGTATTCCATGTTGTCACCCATACCACATTTCAAATGGACACTATCTTAATAATTCCATGTTCAATATCCATCTCAAACATAGTCATTATCAATCAAAATCCCATAATGAAACACATTAATTTATTAGGTATCATCTTTTCTATCTAGCTAATCTTTTGAGATGAAGTCACTACCCACCTAAATTAATTTTCATTCCATATGAGCAAAATTACCTCACTTATTGACAATTTCACCTTTTCAATTTATTCACCATTCCCTTTGACAAATTCACCACAATTAGTGCCAAATTTGCCATTTTAGAAATGATGATTTTTTTCCTCTCCTTTTCTAAGAGTACTAATGAAAAAACCAAACTTTATGCACCATACATCCCATAATCACCTTTATATCCCATCAATGAATCAAATACATGTTATCCAATCATGTGATCAATAATAATTGATTCATGCAATCAATTAAATTATTTTTTCGTGCTTGCACATCAATCATCCTTAATCATTTCTTATTCTTTCCTTAAATCTCTTGCACCTATTGATTGGTACTAAAAACATTATAATATTATCCTTTTTATGTTAATCAATCCATCAATGAATCCATTAATCAATTATTTAATAAATTAATCACTAAATTAGTCATTCCAATCCAAGCTCATAAATTTCAATAGGATATATCATTCCCAAAATTTTTCCCTTACATATATCATTGCATGGGGTCACCTTAATGCATGTAACTTATCTCAAGATATATCAAAAACCATTCCACTCATATATATCATTATTTGGGAAAAATAAATCCATCATCACATCCAATCATAATGTGTAATCATTAGCTTAATTGGGTTAATAATATCCATAGGTCAATCTTACATTACACCATCACTTTACATCTCTTCCCACATTGGGGTAGATACATGGACTTGAGGTCTATTCAGACAATGTAGGTAGTACTCAAGTACATGGGGTATCTAGGGTTAGTTTCACCACCACCATCCATATGAGTCATTTAATACACATTTTCTACCATCACTTAATCAAAATGCTATAAAATCTTTATCAATATTTGTAATTATCATTTTTTAAAACTTTTATCAACATTAAACAATCTATATTTTTCATTTTAAAGAAGTATAACTTACCATTGTCAGGATATATCATTCCTAAATTTTCTACATTAAACCTTGATTTATATAATACCATCTAAGTTTGTATTTTGTGACATTTAAATATTATTCTTCCAATCTATTCTCTAGCATTTAATGGTTAGGGGAAAATATTTTACATGTGATATCTATACTTTTGTGAGAACTTTTACTGAGATAAGTATATCCATTATTGAAGGTAATTTATCCCTCTACCTATTTATCTTCCCTTAAACTATTTTGAGTGTTCATCTACTTTCCGATAAAAACACTTAAGGGGGGAATCATCATGTTCATTTATAGTTACTTGTGGTAACTTTATTCTTCACAATCATCAATGCTCTACTTGTTTTGCTATTATTCCAAAATGGATTACTTTACAACACCATTTCAAAGAGGGGAAAATGTAGACACCTAAATTTCACCATTTAGTGTTTAAATTAACTTTGACATGCTAACCCTTCACCATCCCCAATTAAAATTCATTTTAACATCATTTCTCTCCTCTTTTTGAATAATCGATTAATTCAAAGTTAATTAATTAAAATTATACAAACCTATTTTCCTTTAAAACTAATTAAATCCATATTTTCCACCTCATCTAGACATCCTCCACATTTGTCTCAACCAAATGTTTACCCTTCCAACCAACTTCCTCAAATTCTTTAACCATATTATGAGTCATCTTAGAACATTTCAACTAGCTTATGAGTCATCCCTTTACCTTTAAACTATCTTGACCCATGCATGATGAGTCATTCAACTACCAACTAACTCACCCACTTTTTCTCAACACATAGGAATTAGTCACCATCCATTAGAATGATGACTCAAATACAACTATTTATTATTTTAATAATTTAACAAATTCAAAATATTCTTACTATTCATCTCACCACCTTCAAGCCTATAAATTGATGTGTAATCCTCCACTTAAACCATCCACCTTCAGGATATCAAAATTCTCTCAAAACATCCTCATAAATCGATTGAGATAAAATCCATTTCGAGCCACATGCTACCTAATTCCCTTTGTTTTGATAATAGTTGAGCTCCCACACCAAGAAATAAAGAGCAAATCTACCATTGATTACACAATGGAGAAGGTGATGAAGATGCATTTCATGTGTTTTAAGTATTTCATTAGTTACTTTTATTTATTATTATTTCACTAATAAGAGGTCAATGTAGTTTAGGAAGATTTGCATTATGTATACACACAATATTTTTAAAACTTTCTTAGTTACTAATGTTTTTTGTCTTGCAATAACTCATCAAATCTTGATCTCTCTGAGTACATACCTTAAAGGGTGCATCACGAAAGGGGTTGGAAAACATGTGGTGCATTGTAATATTATTATCCCCAAGCCAATACCTAAAATAACTATAGACTACTCTTATCTATTTACCTAAGCAATAAAAACCTAATTATATATTACCCTAAGAAATTTATCACCCAAAATATACCCTATCTAAGGGAAAAACCCTTTTACCCATTTTCTATAATATGTCAACTTGGTTGACCTTGTTGGGAACTCTATCGGTTCAAGTCTATATAGTAAGAGGTCCAACGAATCTATTTCTTTCCAAACAAGGTCGACATGGATGACCTTATCATCTAAATTCTTAGGAGTCTTTAGGGTCAATATTTGGTTATAAATATTCCCTCAACTTCATTTCTAAATAGAGGATAATTAAATTTTAGATCATTACAACTCACAAATATACTTATACTATCAATACGAGGTTTCATTATTTTGGTTTATGCCTTAGATAAGTATCAATTATATTGAGGAGGTCTTGGATGCATAGGGGAAGTCTTATAGCCTAGAGATGATCTATTTTTATGATCCTTACAAGCCACACCAACCTCTTTCAAATCACCATTGTCCAAGGGAGAGATTGAGGCATGATGCATTCACTTTAATAAAATTAAGTATACTCCTAACCCTTCATATTTTGATAAGTATATGTTATGGAATTAATGGATTGAATTGTATCTCTCCTTATAAATTTTTTATGTTACATAATTGTCTTTATTTGTTTATTATCTTCCCTCTTTGTGCCACAATATTTTGTGAGCACTAGATTAGATTATATATTCATTTTTTAAATTATCTTGCATGTTTATTTAGTAAATTAACTTGCTTATTTTTATTACAATCATAAGACCTAGCTAGGTTTATCACATCATGGCATTTGACTAGAGGCCTTGGAAACCTCTCCTTTACCATTGTATGATAAGATATCCCTTAGTATAGGTTTAGTAGATATTTTATTGGTCATGATGATGATTTAAAATAATATTATTAAGTGGACTATTATTTGATTACCTTCTTTGAGATTAGATATTATTGAGTAAGATAAGTTGAATATATATCTTATTTCAATTTCATACATTCTAGTGAATTCATCATGAATCTAACCCTTCTATTTTTTTTTTTAAAATTTAAAATTAACTAGATCAACCTTGTCAATCCAATTTAACATTTGGTGCATAGGTTTTCAAATTTTATTGACACTATCAACCAAATTTGACTCTCTATGTGAAATTTTTTATTTCATTGAGAATGTCGACCTAGTTCATCTTTATGTGTATAGGTTTTTCTAGTCTACCAAACTTATAGACCTAGTTCTACCCTCTACATGAAAAAATTTCACTCTCAGATAGTTGGATCAAACCAATTTATCAAGTTTATTTTTTTGTATTTTACATTTAATTGAGTTAATATGATCGATTATTTTTCTTTCTTTATCTTCTTTTTATAACTATATTGATTATATCAACTTAGTTTTATATTTTTATATTTTATCTAGTTTTATTTATATTTAATCAACTAAATTAACTCTATTTAATAATTCTATTTTTGACCTTTATAGTTTCAAATATTTTCCTAAATGACCCAATTCAAAATAATAATTTAGCATATTTAGGAAAACTAATACATTGACATGGTTGATTCTATCTTATTTGGTAGGTTCACTCTAACCAGCGCAATACTTTCACTTTGTCAAATTTTAATTTAATTTATTTCCCTGCCTTTCAGTCATTATTTAAATTTTATTACTATTTTACCAATTTTTCAATTCTATAAAACTATACCTATACAATCAACTAGGTCAACTAGCTTGATGTAGCTTTGTGTGTGTTTTCTACCCATAAAACTAAGTTAACCTATTTGATTGTGTTTATTCTGGCCTATAATTTGTAACAGAATAAGTCAAACAAATTGAATTTGTTATTTTATATTTATGTTTAACCCTAAAATGGAAATATAAAGTTATTAGAGTTAGCCTTATATTATTAATAAAGAGGTATATATAAATGAAATGGCACAAGGGATATAATTAGATCTATAACATGCCAATTATAAGCTAAAATCAAATATAAGCATACATGAAATTTATCATGTTAAAATAGTATAAATATGGAGAATAAAACTATTATATATATAGAAATGACAAAAATGTGATGTAATTATCTTGTTATGATGTTAATGTAGTTCTGGATTGGGAATAGGCAAAAAAAGTCTTGAAGGAGATTCTTATTTGACACTTCTATCTCTCTAGATAGTAATGTCACCTTGAGATGGCTGTATCAACACTAATATTGGAGTTTGATATTAGTGTCATGTACATAATATCTACTAAAATAATAATCAACCACCTAGATGATTCTGGGTTTTGCCTCCGTTTGTTTTGGTGCATTTATATCTAGGTCATATAAAGTTGCTCTTTGTGAAATGGTAAACCTTAATTCTCCACCTTCATAATGACCTTGTGGAAAAATGGGATAGTGGGCACATAGTTTAAAATTGACCCTAAATACCTTATTGTTAGATGGTATTACCTACATAGATAATACTTTGAAGAGGGACTCAAATTTATGTAGTTCTCCTAGATGTGTTGGCTTGTGTGTGAATCATATAACATGTGAAAAGTAAGTACAATAATGACCTAAATTGTAACTTGGAAAATCAAGCTCTTGGGATTATTCTTTATTACTTCAGACCTATATATGTGTAGTCGATATGATTGGTAGGGAAATTAGAATAAATAGGGAAGCTTTATTCAATTGAATGATATTTGAATTCTTTTTAGTCTTTTTGCTAGGTTTCCATAGGTGAGGAACTAATGAGGGTCGATATTATATTAATATCCATCCATTTGGAGTAATAATTCACATTAAATAATTTATGCTACAAATTGGACAACTTTAGGAAACTAGACACTTGTATCAGGTCAGGAGAGTAATCTTGATGCTATTATATATCTTGGACATTAGTGTCCATGTAGGAGGAAAGTAGGTATAGGTTCTAAACTTGTAAAGATATAAGATAAGTACATTTTAAGCATTTTGGTTAAGATAGAAGAAATAGGTCATCAACATAAGATTGATCAGTATAGAGATATAGGTAAAGGGGCACAAAGATAGATTAGATGTGAGACTTACAAAAGTGATAAAGGTAAAGAACTAAGAGGAAAAACCAAGGTTTGAGTTTCTCTAAGTGAAAAATACTAAGGTATTATATAATCATAAAATATCATTTAAATTTCCCCCATTTTAATATATTAATGAAATTATTAGTTCAAGTTAAAGGAATGCATTCTTGGTTGTGTATGCACATTTTGTCATTACATGTGCCCAACTTGAGTGATTTTTTAGTTATTAAACTACAACCAATAACATTTTACAATTTAAAATTAGTGCATTTAATCAAGGTTGAAACTACTTGAAATAGATTAAAACTAAAAGAGTAAGGTTTAAGATAACACTTGTGTGTCAATGTAATCGACCTACTTATTGGCAAGTTGATTTGAAAAATATGTATCATTGTAAGGATATAAATTGAGATTATGACAAATATAGATAAATATTTAAAGTGTATATATCAAAATAAATAGATAGATTGGAAAGCACATGCCCCCAAATTTAGAGCAAAAGTGGGTTGCAACCTTGCAGTTAAGATTAGCATAACCATGTAACCCAAAGATACTTATAACTTGGTGAGGTTAGATGATCAATTCCATCCTAAAATTTTGATAATATTGAGTGATTTAATCATGTCAACCATACCAAAACTTGAACCAACTACTATAGTGTATTGGCTCAATAAAGTTTGTAAAAGTCTATAGGGTATTAGTACGAAAAGGTGTGTGATGTGGTAATAATCCATAAAAGAGTTTTGGAATATGAAACTAATTTGGATTTTATAATATTAGGCACATGTTGTAGACACTAATTTTTCACCACTTTCAGAACTAAACTAGGATTCAAATCAATTTATCATAAATGATGTAATTTAAGCCTAAAAATGACCTAAACTACCAAAATTCATTTTCATAAAATATTTAATTACTTAAAAACATGTTGAGGTTTGATTATTTGTTCTATTACCCTGTATGCACCAATGACCTAGTTTGGTTTTAACCCTAATCAAATTACAACCTATAAAATTAATGTTCTTGACCTATCAAGCTATTAATTAAAAACATTTAAAATAGTTGCCAAAAGCCTAAAATAATAAGGTAGATTAATTAAAAAGAAAATCTCAATTAACTATCTTAAGTAAAAATTCCAACTTGAATTAGTGAATTTCATTTATCTAAAAAGGAAATTTTCAACAAATATGAAGTCAAAGTCAAGGGAGCTAATAAATTTATTTATTAATTCCTAAAATTCGAAAAAATTGAGTCACAAACTCATAAATATATAAAGTGAGTTGTCATGTCTCATAAATATCTAAAAATAAGTTGTCAAGACTTCATGAGTGCTTTGAGTTATTTTAGATTCAACCAAAGTTAAAACATTACCTAACCTCCCTAGGGTTAGAGTTAGTTTTGAGACCTATAAATATAAGTGCCTATATAAGTGGGCTCACTCTTTACCCAAACAAGCTTTGGTGTGTAAGGTTATTCTGTAGGAATGCCTTCAAGAAGCAATCAAAGTAATGTTATAATGCCAATTTGATACCAAGATTCACACCAAGCCAAGACAATCCAAGAAAATACACATAACTCGCTAACATTTTTGTAGGAACCCAAGTCGAGAAATAGAGGCATAAATGCTTCTAAGTCTCATACACACTTTCATTTTAATGCTTAAAATTAGCCTAACATAACTTGTATTTTCACATTTCAATTTTACAAGAGAAAACAAGACCAATGGGTCAAAAATTCATTAGTATTTTATTCCTAAAAAACAAACATCCACTTTAGTTTAGAGATTTTAAGAATTTTTATCTTTTTGTTTTTTTTGTTTATTAGCTAGTTTCAAAGTTAGACTAAATTATTTGTCTGTAGCAAACCAAATGTTGTGAGTATGCTCTCCCCCATCCCCTATAGGAAACTCAACTGACCAAAATCACTTTATTTATTGCCTTGTTTGTTTATCTTAGAATAAAATAAATTTTGCATATGCCCTCCCCAAGCTTTGAATGACTTGGGTGACCTTATAAAATGACCTATAAGTTATTTTTTTTTCATTTGTTTATTTTTCTTGCATTGGCTTGTGGGTGGGAGCTCATGACCTCCTCACAAGTTATTTAAGGGTGTGTTGACTTGGGGTTTCATATCCCAAAATTTTGATAACCCCACTTCATGTTGGGGCATATAAAATTGGCACGTGATATTAGGATTGAATAGTGGCTGAGTGGTTAGCCTACCAATTCTAATGAAATTCCAAATTAGTTCATGCTAAACATCAGACTTTAGTAAGTAGTAGATGACTAAAGTCACTGTGCAAAGGACTAGACCTTTTCATAGTAAGTTAGTGACTTTAAATCCAATTGATGTGATATTCCCTTGTGTTAGCCATACTTAGGACCATTTAGTGCATTTCAAAACTTATATATTTTACTTAACCCCACTTACCATAGAATATCTTGCCAAATGTTGAGTGCTTCAGACTCTAAGTTTATTCAACATAATAATGCTTATGAGATAGAGGGGGGATTAAACAATCTACTTACACATATTTTTTTATTTTTGGATTAACTCTTAATTCCTTTTGATAACATCCTAAACTAATCAAGTTTTGTCGAAGCCTCATCTAATTTGGACTTAGGTGGTCTACCTTTTTATTTTGGATTGTGCTACTTGGATTGATTTCTTATTTAGTCTAAAGATCCCTTACATAGACTTAGTGGTTGTTTATTATCATGTGACTTGTTTTAATGTCCTTTATGATGAGTTCTTATTTCCAAGTTCCTTGTTTATAGTTTTTTGTGATGAGTTCTAAAATTTACTAGTTTCATTGTTAAAGAGTCTTTTATGAACTAATTACTGAGTCTTTTATGAGCCAATTATCATGTTTATTTCCCAGATAATTACCTTAGCATTAGACTTTTTTGAGATATTTTACTATGTTTATCCAAGCCAATTACTTTAGATTTAGATTGATTTAGAGTTATTATTTTTTATTGAACTTTGTTTTCAAGTCTAGTTTTATTTTCCATGCTAATGATTATAACCGCTTTTGGGAAAATCATTATCCTTTCGACATAGTTCATGATTTTTATACCTTGTCTTGATACCTTTACATTGATTATAACCACCTTTGGGAAAATAAGTACATTATCCATAGACTGGTTTAGAATTTATATTGTACCTTTTCCACTAATTATAACTACCTTTGGGAAAATAAGTACCTTTTTTAGATAGGTTTATTGTTTTTCTTCTACATTTTTAATATATCTAGATTAGTTTTTTGTAAATTTTAGTCCTATTTTATAGAGCCAAAGGTTATTCACCTCAGACCTTGGTTGTTTGACACATTTTAGACCTATTTTTTTCAAGAGACTTATTCATACATCTAAACATGGCTAACTATACATGTAACAAGACTATGTATAATCCTAACTATGGGAACTTTGTTACTAGTGACCTTTTTTATCAAAAGCCACATGGTTATGATATAATGTATAAGATGAATCTATACACATATTATAATATTACATATAAATAATAAAGGCACAACTCACTAGTGTACTAATTGGTGAGTGCACCATCCTATCTAGGTCAAGAACAATAGAAAATGACACAATACCTTGCTCAAGTGATGCCTATTATTGAAAAAATTAAAGAACAACAACCCTACTATGTTACAACATAAATGAAAATAAGCTATGATCTAAACTTATTTGATTGACAATTTTTAGAGACCAGAGATGAAATTATAGTCAAGATAGTAGAAGGAGGAGCCAGATTCTCACCAGACTTACCACATGAAAGTTTATCTAATCTGATTAGAACTCCTAGTAATGTGGCTTGTAACCAATAATTCAAACATGTGCTAAGCTTTGGTGTAAATAAATCAATATATCTAAAGTGAAATTTCAAAAGGGAAAGCTATTATGAATGATTAATTGGAATAAGTAAAATAAGCTTACCAAACTTAACTTATCTTGAAATTTTAATTTAATGGTTATTTCAAACACACCACTTATAGGGATAACTCCTTTAATAGGGCCATAAACAAAATCTTCAGGATATGTAAATCAAAACATAAACACCTTTAGCCAAATAATGTTGGTCTTGGACATGTATAATGTCTAAATAATGATAGAATAAATAACCACTAAAATATAAGACCTCACTCAAAATTTAGTATAAAACATGAAAGAGCATTCCAATTTGAACCAAAGTGGGTCTAATATACCATCGAGCAATACACAATAGATTTATTTAAGTAGTACCATGAGTGGTTTGGAAAAATAAGGGATATGTATGCCTAATCCCCAAATACAACAATCAATTTCCACTTCTCAACCAACTTATTCCTCAAGTACATAATAGGGGAAACAAGCTAAAAATAACATACCAATATACCACCTCAATAAGTGTATAAAACTACACCACCTCAATAGGTGGCAACAAATGTTCCACAATAAAAATCATAGACTAATATACTATAAACATCATAAACATTGCTTATTCCATAACATTTTTCTACTGTCCAACAAAAATTTCAAGTTGTCAATAACAATAAATGCCAAAACCTCAATAAGTACAAAATCAACAATAAGTATTTGACTAAGAACAAGGTTCCAATATACAACAAATACTAGGTTCTAGGAAATAGTTACCTTTCATCCAATGGGTATCACACATATAAAAAGGAGACAATTTTCAAGACCTCTAACATCAATATTTTAACCAATAACATGTTCCCTTCATATAATAGGGTTCAATGAGTACATAATAAGTTCCCACCCAAAATCAACAATACAAGCACATCCCACCCAACTAAATATCATTACCATAGTCACAATTTTCCAACCAAATCCATGTAACCAACCCTAGCTAGAATGTTTACCAATAACAACGTATTTTGTATTAGTAATACAATATTAATGTACATATACTTATACCTAGTCATATAACTAATTAGACCAACATTTTTTAGTATCTCACTCCTTCATACCCTAGTCAAGGTAATCCACCCTTGACTACATAACACAAAATACAACATGACATACCATCCAACTTACTAGCTCAATAGTTATAGAAAATGAAAGATGTAATTTAGGCCATTCAGATCGAAAAGTAAACAAAGAAGTTGAAGCTACACAAAATGTGCTTGTATTTATTCAACATGAATTATCTTTAAATACCATTTCCTCTAGGTTATGAGCCAAAACAATTTGACAAATACAAGGGAAAAGGAGACCCTAACGAGTATCTAAAAGATTTTTTTTTTGGATTTCCAACCAGTGGCATATAGTGACATATATTTGTTTTTCTTCTTTCCAAGAAGTCTAGCCAGACAAGCCTTGGAATAGATTTTTAAAAATTTGAAGAATTCTATACTATACTTCACTGATATTTTTGAGAAGTTTGTATAACATTTATCATATAATATCAAACACAAAATTATAGTTGTGTGCTTGGGATAAGAAAAATAGAAAAATGGTGAAAGATTTGTTGCTTACTTGTAATGATGGTGAGCACTCACAAGCCAATTCACTCATAATTTTCCAGACAAGTAATTGGCTATGATATTTATAAAGAGATTACACAATAAGATATATTACCATATTAATTTTTAACATAATCATATGTTTGAAAAGGCTATTGAGAAAGTGATAAAAATTAAGAAGTCCCTCATCAACAAAGGGATCATTAAGCTATTTTCTTTTAACCAGAGTTAAAATTAGCATCAAAGTCAATAGAACCAGAACTAAAGCCATAACCAAAATCAAAACTTTATCTAAATATAATCTTCAATGCCAAATTAGGGTAATAATAATGAGAGACCAAAAATGTATAATCAAAAAAAGAATTTTGATGGTAAAGGGGTCATTAAATCACATAATGTATAAATGGTGCAAACACTGATTATCCATTTACCTCCACCCATTCAATAACCACCACCTCCATTAATTTAACCAAAGCCTCTATAAAATCATGAACTAAAAAATCAAACCCAATTTCAAGGCCCTCCTCCAAGGAGAATAATTCCCATTTCTAGATAGTTCAGTAACCTTGGGGATCCCATTGAATTTGTCTTCTATAAACTAGTTCAGTGAAATATGATGAGCTGGTCAATACTAAATATGTTCCCTTAAAGAATTCCTTTTCCTAACTAGTAAAAATAAAATGAATCTTGTGAGTACCATCATGCCAAGGGACATTCGATATGATAGTGTATTCAACTAAGGCATCTGATTTATAATATACTAGAGAATGGAGAGATATAATAAGATACCCATGTTCTTATGATTAATCATAATGATTTAATAATTTTGGGAGGGGTATTATTAATAATTTAGTTAAATGGTTTGAGTATTAAAAATATTAAATAAATATATAATAATTCATCTACTAATTTATGTAAATTAATTTCAATTTAGACTTTTCTAAAAATAGTTGAGAGGGTGAAAATCAAACTTAGCTAGAAACTGATTGATCTGATTGAGATAGAGGTTGGAATTCACTATACAAGACTAAGACACTATCACAAACTAAGATCTAAACTTTGTTTTGTGATTAAATAGGAGCACCAAAACTAGACAATAGTGGCACTAACACTATAGTCCACCTTTGCCATTATTATCCTAAAGATCTGAGCTTTTTAGGTTTTGTTCACTATGTTTGTGTGACCTTGTCTACAAGGTTTCAGTAGTTGGAAATTTGTATATCTCCTTGTAGAGTAGATTATTTTTTAAAACCCTATCTTCCATTATGATTTGATCAATTTTGAGTAAGAGGGGTGGGGTGTTAGATTGTGTAATATGTACTGGATGTACTTCATACCCTATGTGTGGGCATGTTGCCTACATACCAATACTCCCAAGACGGATCAAGCCATATGTATTTCTCCCACTTGATGTGCTTTGTGAAATTTGTGTATATGAAAATGTAGAATGCTAAACTAGATGTGCTTGAGGTGGGTAGGGACTAGTGTGAGGATTTGATTGTGCTTGTAAGTGTGTTGGTTGGTTGTATACAAAGAATAAGGAAGATTGTTTGAGTAGTCATGCTTGTATTCTTGCTTGCTTAGTGATAATTGCTAACCCTTTCTAAATTTTCTTTGAATGGGATTTTATAGGGATTTATTGGTCATGGGTTGAATATACTCACATTAGGATGACAATAATAAGGATGGGAAAATGAAAGAAATTGATCATTAGGGATAGGAATGGACTTAGACAATAACACTGAAAGTAGATAAGAGTGGCACCAATGCTATAGTCCAAGTGTGGTGCTACTATCATAAGTAGATGGGCCCTGGGGGGATTGATTTTTATTGGAATGAGAAGTTTGGTTAATATGGGACCCAGTTTGGAAGGCTACTAATGATTAGGAGTTAGTGAAAATAAGCCTAAGAGTGTCATGAAAGAAATCAAAGGAGACCTAAGGGCTGGGTGCCATTAGCTGCACTCAAGTTACCAATTTTTTCATTTTATATGACTAGATTTGCTCCCCCTTTATTCTAGTGATGCATTAAAGTGAAATACTAGGAAAAAGGAAAAATAGAAAGCATACCTAAACTGACCTGGAATGGTGAAGCTCATGAAGCTATGTGATGTTGGGTGTGCATAGAGATAACATGTTGTGAAGTGTGAATCCCAAAAATAAAACAATGAGTAGATCATTTCTTACTAGATATGCTATATCTAAAATAAGAATGCACAAAATTGGGTAAGAGAGAGAGAGAGGAAGAGAAGTGAATGAATACACCTCACTAGGTACATAGACTAATACAAACCTATTGTGATGTTGAGTGATGCTAGATTATGTTGAGTAATGTTAGAAAGTGTTGTACCAAGAGTAATATCATGAATCAAGCTAAGTGTTCAATTCCATGAGAGTGGATCAAGAATGCAAAGGCTAGCCCTTTGGATCCATCACTACCCATTAAGTGAAGCTAGGTGGTCATACGTCTGCTGATTGATGTTTAGATTACCTGTCTAATCCATTTGAATAGGTGGCTCAAGAATACAAAGGCTAGATATTCCTTTGGCTCCATCATTACCATTTGAAGTGAATCTATGAACTTATACCAGTATAAAATGTATGTCATATGAGATGGATCCTAAATGTCATGAATGTATTATGATCTAACAATGTTAGCATGGATATTGAATGTATGCTAGAAACTAGACTAGTCTTGGTCATTCTAAAAGATGGAGATTAGGATTATATGAAAGCCATTCTAAAAATGATGAAAACCATATACAAATGGAATAAGGCGTGCAACTACTGATAACTTTTGGGTAATGCTAAACTCAGAAACAAAAGAAAATACATGTGTCATGCACATTGCCCCCAATCATTGGTGTCTAAAACATGCATTCTGATCTAAAAGTTATACCAACTACCCTATCTAAAACTAAAAGTGAGAGCCATCATGTCATTCATGTTTCCCCCTATATTTAGATTCTCTAAGAAAAACTATACTAAAACTGCTAATTTTGTTTTGAACTGTAGCTAACAAAATTGTAACTAAACTTACCTATCTATTTTTAGAAAATCTAGTTATTCTGCTATTTGGATAGGAGTGCCAAAAGTGGACACTAGTGATAATGAAGCTATTGTCCAATTTGTGTGTTATTTTCTAGAGCTAAATTTGGTAACTATTCTACATTATTTACTATCTACCTATTTTATTTTGACTATTTTGATGTTTGGTTGTTGTTTGGGTGTGCTAAATATATTGTTTTGATAGTTAAGAGCTCTGATCACTAAGACAAAACTCTTATTTTTTTCCCTTTCTTTTGAGGTTAAGAATGAAGACCTTATAATGACTTCCCTCAAAAGAAAGGTCCCTACAAGTGTGTTATACTACAAAGATATATGATATAACCATGCTAATTGACAAGATATCTCAGGATATAGTGTGATTTATAATGAGAAATTATTATATCAATAGGGGTATGACTTGATGGATATAAAATTTTATAAACATGTGTAATGTATTGAACTAGAAATGAAACTCTGGTTAGTTATTAGTTGTTAATTGGAGGGATGGAGCATGATTTCCATCATGGCATCCAAGAAAGCAAGATAAATGCATGATGTGAATCATGGCATTGTAAACAATGAGAAGTAACCATGCAAAAATCACACAAGGAAAGAATTAATAAGCATACAAGGCTAGCTAAAGCACCAAAAAAACAAGGGGCATGTGATGTCACTAAAATTGGAAAGCAATCATACAAGGCATGTTTAAATGCCACATACACATACAATTGAAACAAGCAAAATTGGCATGGAAGCCAAAATCATATAGAGGATTATAGACAAAGAACATTGGAAAATGTCCTAAGGTACACACATGAATAAAAGTAAAGGACATTGGAAAATTTTATAAAGCATATAGATGAGACAAACAAGAACTAAGAAATGCAAAAAATCTAGCTATGGTAAGCAAGAAAAGAAATCATGTAAGGAATTGAAAGTAAAATCACATCTAACTAATCAAAGAAAGAGGGGAAGTATGCAAGACATTTGAGTACAAGACTAGGTATATGATAAGAAATACACAAGTGTTATATACTAGTGAGTGTCAATAGAGTAATCTATGTCAGTAGGTAGGTAATGTACATCAACATGATAAATATAATGTGTGGTGTAGGAATGACATAACCTAGATGGTGTAGTCATGTAGAAGATGCCCCTTGTGGATATGTATATTGATGTGTGTCTCGATGCAAAATTAGGATGCCCCCTCAATGGGTAAAATGAAGCAATCAAAGAGCTAGATGTCACTACACACACTCAAAAGAGATCAAGAAAAACATGGTAATGTAGATAAATTGACAAACAATAAGTATAGAACAACAAATGTAAATCTAGCATAGTAGGAGAAATGTAAAGCATGGATGATGCATACAATCAAAATATTTTGGTGTTTTTGAATGTTATTTATATGTTTTTGTATTTCAAAATTTTGTATTATTTTTGAATATTTGAAACTTTTAAGATATGTACAATCAAGCATGAGAAACTATGTAGAATCAAGCATAAGAAATTATGTATAGGTGATAATGAGAAAATTATGTACAATTAATCTTAATGAGATTAGATAAAGACATATAAATAAAAGTCTAGGCCGGAGAAGGTAAATGGTCCAAGGATGGAGCTGGTTAGATATGGATAGGGAGGAAAGGATCAAAACCATCATCAAATACCTCAAGATCATCATCATATGTTATAAAATCTATGTATATGGTGTCATCCTACTGAAGGTGAACTAAAGGTTTCTCTGTTAGTGGAGATTCTAATTCTTCTCTAGGACATTTATTTTTGGTAGTAGATTGTTTTGGTGGAAATGAAAAAGTTGGTACTATAATCTGAATAATACCACTAATCTATAGTGTATCTAATATTTTCTATGAAGTTGTACATGAGTTTATATCATGACCTGTGATCTTATGAAAAAGACAAAATGGGTGACCATCCTACTATGAAAATTTACTAATAGATCTATGTCACATTGTAGGTAAAGTGATTAATCCATGATCAAGTAACAATTGTAACATAATCTATGGCTGTTGCTAGGTGTTACCTACTTGAATATAGATGATTGGCTCTATATCCATAGAGGTAACCATGTGAAATGTATGTGCCAAGTGATCTATCTCTAGCCATGAATGTGGATTATATCTTAAGAGTGTACTACAAGATGCTACGAGTGATGTAGGATGTCTAATAAGAGATCTAGAGTCATCTAAATACTCTCCTGGGCCAACTTGTGTAAATCTTAATCTGCACAAATAGTCATCTATGAGTGTGGGTGTCATATCATCATCTGAAGAAGCTTGGGAATCTGTATCAACGTCATGTATATATGGTAACTCAAAATTTACCACAAGGGGTAACTATGATATGGGGGTTTAATCAAATATAGTAGTAGAAGACAATGGTACTATGAGAGTATCTATAATTTATGAAATGAATATATCTATAGAATTAATTGGTATAGATGGAACTATTGTTGGTGAATGTATCATTGTAATAGGTGTAGGAATCATGACTAATGGAGTAGATTTTATTGCTAAAGCTATTGTGATTGGTTGAATATCTGGAGCTGATGTCCCAAATATAAGTGGAAGAGTGTGAGAAGTGCTAGTCACTCCAACGTCATATATATGTGTTAGATCAAGAGAAATGCAATGAGGTGGTGGGTAAACTATGATACAAGGTATCCCATCTGGCAAAATAGTCAAATATGACTCTATAGTTTGATAATATTTGAATGGTTAGTTATCTAATGGACATGTGTAAAGGTATCCCTCATGGAGAAACTTAACACATTGATGAAGAGTATAAGGGACTATCCCCATATCATGTATCTAAGGTCATCTGAGTAAAATATTATAATGAAGAGGACCTAGCATATCTTGAAACTACATAGAGAGAGTTTTGGGTCCTACTATGATATCCAAAGAAATGGTGCCTAATGTCTATCATGGTATATCATCAAAACCTCTAATGTTTTTATATGATTTGTGCATGGATGTCATATCTATATCCATGGTCTATAAGAATGTAATATTACATAAATTAAGTCTAAAACCACTATTAACTAGAAGTCTCTTAATTGGGTTAGTTTTGACTTGAGCTTGTATGAATAATGGTATATTTTGATCAATTATTGTTTAAGATGACATGTCATCATGATAAAAAATGATAACATCTTCTATAGTTTTTAGTGTGTTAACCACTGATGCAAAATAATAAGGCTCAGAGTCAATGGGTATAGAAGTCTGAGTGAGTGCCTGATAAAGAATGTCCTTGAAGATATTACCTTTCTAAAGTAGTTATAACATAGAAATCTTAGTTGGAGTGTTTCTTAATTAGTTAACAATATCATATGACTTATGAAAATCTACTTATGTAGGTGGATTGGGCCTAGGATGGGAAGGAATAAGATGGTGGTAGGGCTCCTAACTTGGTGGAGGAGGCATGGTGACATGTTGAGTAATAGCTCTAACCACATTATCTACTATTCATATAAGGATAGTAGTAACTACAAGAGGAGAGTAAAGATAATCGATAGGTCAAGGTGGTAGAGGTATAAAGGGTGTCAATTGGGATCCCTGGTAATGGGTAGTGATCTAGGGAAGATCAAAATGGACCATGAAACATGACTCAGCATGGGATAAAGGATCCAAGGGAGGTGATACAAAAGATATCTTAGTATGTTTAATGATAACTTTCTTAACAACATCCCATATTATGAAACATAATCATGAAATGTACAAAATAAAAATTTACATTAACATATGATAAACTTCATCATTCATGTACATGATAGGACAATTGATGGTTTCCTTATTTTGTGCAAGAAATTCAAGAAATGATTGTAAATAAGTGAAACCCATTTTTGAAATCTAATTATAGATGTAAGGTGACATCGCAAGAGAAATAAGACCTAGTGTATGTAGCTAGGGTTTTGAAAATTAAATATTTTTACAAATTACCATGAAAATTTGAATTTTGAATGGATTTTATGATTTAAATATGCTAGTAAAAATTCATAAAATGATTGGAAAAATACTGGGACTTAATATGGGCAACTAGGGTTTGAAATAAAATTATTATGAAGTTTCAAAATTTAATGCTAATTTTTTATTTTATTACGTAGGTAAATTTTTTGAAAAAGATAAGAAAAAATAAATAGAAAATTTGCCCTAGGGTTTCTACGGTTTTTATGCACAAATGAAGTAAGTCAGGTTCACCAAATGATTTAACAATTTTTGGATTATTGGGGTATTATTACTAATTTAGTTAAAGGTTCTAAGTAGTAAAATCAATATATAAATATAAAATAATTAAGTTAATAATTTGTGTAAATTAATTACAATTTATACTTTTCTAAAAATAGTAATGAGAGGGAGAAAATTAAACTTAGCTAGAAACTGATTGATTCGACTGAGACAAAGGATGGAATTCACTATGTACGATTGAGACAATATCAAAAAAATAAGATCTAAACTTCATTTTGTGATTAGACAAGAGTACTAGAATTATATAGTAGTGGCACTGACATTATAGTCCACTTCTATCACTATTATCCTAAGGATCTGATCTTTTTGGGTTTTGTGTGATATGTTTGTGTGACCTTGTCTATAAAGTTTTGATAGCTAGAAGTTTATATAGCTCCTTATAGAGTGTATTATTTATTAAAAACCTATATTCCATTATGATTTGAATAGTTTTGATCAAGATGGGGGTTAATGTGTGTAAGATGCACTAGACATGCTTCACACCTTGTGTGTGGGCATGTTGCGTACATACCAATACTTCAAAGAGGGATCAAACCATATGTAGTTCTCCCACTTGATGTGATTTGTGAAATTTGTGTATATGAAAATGAAGAATGATAAATTAGATGTGTTGAGGTGGTTAGGGACTAGTGTGAGGATTTGAATGAGCTTGTAATTTTGTTAGATGGCTATATGTAGAGAATAGGAAAGATTACCTGAGTAGTCTTACTTGTATTCTTGCTTACTTAGTGATAATTACCAATCCTTTCTAAATGATCTTTGAATTGGATTTTATAGGGTTATATTGGTCATGGTTTTAATGTACTCACATTAGGCCAACAAGAATAAGGATGGGAAACTAGGAGAAATTGACCATCGAGGCCAAAAATGGACTTGGAAAATAACACTGAAAGTGGATAGGAGTGGTACTAGTGCTTTAGTCCAAGTGTGGTGCTACTATCCTAAGTAGACAAGACTTAGGGGGATTGATTTGTCTTGGAAAGAGTAGTTTGGGTGAGCTTAGACCAAGTCTAGAAGGCTACAGATGACAGAGAATTAATGAAAATAAACCTAAGAGGGTCGTGAAAGAAAACATAAGGGACCTAAGGGTTGGGTGTCATTATCCATACTCAAGTTACCAATTTTTTTATTTTATATGGCTACAAATAATATGGGCATATATCAAAATCCATTTCCTCAACATAAGAAAAACCACCAAAAACACCAATAATAGAAACAATAGCGGTAAAGAACACTACCAAAAAATAATCAGAAACAACATCACCACCAACAACAAAAAAAATGGTCAAAACCAAGGGAAAATTGACTAAAATAATCAAGGAAGCCATCATAAAGTCACATATACCTATAGTAATGTTATGGGACACATTTTAAGTGGTCACGTTGCCAACATTACCATTAATCCTTGAGCAAATACCAATAGACCAAGACCTTCACTTAACAATTATCATTAACCAACTAATTCCTACCAACCTCCTTAAATCAATAATATTTCTTTAGACTATTCTATCAACTAGGCTCAACACCACCAAGAATTACCATTTCAGACCCTATTACCTTTTTATCCAATTACCAAAGTCCTTATACCAAATTGACATTGCATAATTTAAACTTGATGAGCCAAGATTACCATCAATGGATCATATCCAAATGCCATGAATGAGCCCATTCAGACCTTCCTGCCTATCAAAATCAATCCAACTAGCAAAACCAAAGGGAAGACTTATGACATTATGGAGAAACTACATGAGACACCTATGAATATATCCATCATATATTTGATGCATAGATCTATCATCCACAAAAACCTACTAAATGAGTACTTAGTCCAATCCCTTGTACTTGATGACATCACACTAGAAAAATTTCAAGCTTTTGTAGGACATTTGGCCCTTAACCAATGGCTTACATTTGACCAAAGTTACATGTCATCCTTGGGCCTATTACATAATAACCCATTGTATATTGAGGTTAGTATAATAAAACATAAGGTTATAAGTGTATTTGTAAGTAATGGTTTAAGTGTAAATGTTTTGTCTCTGATGTTAGTGAAGCATATCAAATATATAATATCTGATTTACATCTAGATACCATTGTTATCAAGGCATATGATAACAAGGAACAAGAATTAGAATGTACTATAAGCTTGTCAGTGGTCATTAGGAATTTGACCCATGACATGCAATGTCATATTTTTGAATTGGAATTATCTTACAATTTGTTATTGGGTCGACCCTAAATTCAATAAATCAGGTCCATACCTTCCATGCTGCATCAATGTATTAGAATTCCCCATTCAAGAATGGAAGTGACTATACTAGTTGACCTCCAACTTTATCAGTATTGTAAATAGATCATGATGGAGTATAAATTTATAATTATTATTTTATCTTGAATCTTATACCAAAATCTGATGCAGGAAAAGATGATAAAGTTAAATCCATTGAATTAGGACTAGAATTTAATTACATTGACCATGAAAACCTAGATTCTATCTCATCTTTTCCTCCAAGAGACATTGACAATCACTTTTATATGTTTGATAGAGGTACATGAGAATAGAATACCCATAACTCCTTCCACATTGCCAAATTACTATAGAATCCAAAAGCCTATGGGATACACAAGGCCAAAACTACTCACGTGGAGTGGTGGACCAATGGAAAATCTCATCTTACAAAATCTATTATTTTCAAATTGGCCTTTGGCCCAAAATAATAAGCCTTAGCTAAATATGATTCTTAGATTTATACTGATGGTTTAACTAAATATTACCAAAGTGAAAAGTATCCTATTCCTAATTAGATTATGGATCACCTAACTTATGAAGGTAGATGCCTAGTGATACATCAACAAGGAATGATCAATCCCATTTCAATGACCAGGTACAAAGGAATAGAAGGTATTAGATTTAAACTACCTCGGGGTGACTCCACATACTATATTTGAGTTTTAACACCATCGACTTGTGAAAATGATGCCAATAATGATGTAAGGCTATATTATAGCTTTTATTATGACCTTGTCAATACATATTTATTTAACCCCTATGACATTTATACTATTAATACTATTTATCACCCTTTGCCACTTACCCTCTATCACACAGTTAATAGAATGAGACCAATAAGATTTGTCAAATCCATTAGATGAGTTTGAAAATGATGAGGCCATTTTTGAATTTTTGGGTTTTAGATATTACATTCCTATCAAGTATCACAAGCAAGGATTCTATATTAGATTTGATCATGCTACCTATTTTAGAGAGTGGATGAAATTCTTTGGCCAAAAGTAGAAAGAAAATCAAACATTGAGGTCTAAAAGTGAAAACCTATTTGAGGAATTTCTAGACTAGGGTAAAAGTAAAGAAAAATGTAAGTCTCCTAGTAAAAACCTATTTCAAGTGCCATTAGATGGGGATGTTCATCCATCTTCACATGAAATATAGGATATTGCTATCCTGAGGTTATTTATGGATTTGAAATTAGTAATGAAGAGCAATAATGTTTTGCCAAAATTATTCAATAATACCCAAAAGTATTTGTCACATGGCCTTTACCAATGTTATGCAACTATGATTCATCTTGTTTGGGAGAATTAGATGATCTAGTAAGGTCATAGGACTTTGTCATTACCAGCTATTTTACCTCCTTGATGACTATTTTATAAGATGGTTCTACACTACTCATGGATAATACTTAATAAGTTAACATTGGGATTCTAAAGGACCCAAAATGGATCAAATTAGGTGCATCCCTCACTAAGGAGTATGAAGTATTTTACATCCCTTCTGAGGGAGTTTTTTGAAATATTTTCATGGGCCTATTTAGATATTCTAGGTATAGAACCCACCTTAGTTATGTAATACCTGGTTGTACATATTGATGCTAAACAAGTTAAGCATATTTTTCAAAAAATGCATCCTTATATTGATATGCTAGTCAAGAAAGAGATGGAGAAATGCTTATACATGAGATGTATTCAATTGATTGATTATTCTAAATATATTTCCAACATAATGCTAGTGCACAAGAAGCTAAAAGGTATTAGAATATACACTCATTTCTAAGATATTAATAAATCCTTCACAAAGGACTACTTACCTCTTTCCATCATTGACATGATTTTTGATTTTATAGATATATATGAGATGCTTTCCCTTATGGATGGATTTTTAGGGTATAACCAACTTAGAATTTCACTAGAAGACCAAAAAGAAACAATGTTCACCACTTTCTGAGGAATGTTTTATTATCAAGTGATGCCATTTGGGCTTAAAAATGTAGGAGCCACATACCAACAAACTATGTTAGTTATTTCCATGATATGGTGCATGATATTATTTAGGACTATGTCAATGACATCCTATGTAAATCACAGACCCTTGTCAATCATCCAACCATATTATAGAGAATCTTTGAGAGGATTCAAGACTATGAATTTAGTATCAACACTAAGAAGTGTGTATTTGGGGTAACTTTTGGCAAAATTTTAGGCTTTATTATCTCCCATAGGGGCATTAAAGTTGATCCAACCAAAGTTCAAGCCATTACTAAAATACTATTACCATATACCTTGAAGGAAATCTATAGTTCGTAGGGCAAGATACAATCAATCTGATGATTCATATCATAGTTTTCTAAGAAATGCCATCCATTTAAACACTTGATAATTAAGGTCATTAATTTCTCATGGAATAAAGATTTCCAAAAGGAATCTGATCATTTCAATGAATATCTATCCAATCCACCTATTTTATTGCCACCGATGCCTAACAAGCCATTGTTAATTTATCTGTTAATGACTGAAAATGCTGTGGGGACACTTTTGAAAAAACATGATGAATAGGGTAAAGAACATGCCATTTATTACCTAAGTTAAACATTATTCATGTATGAGAATAATTATGCACCAATTGAAAAACCTTATTTATTTATGGTTTTCATAGCCCAAAAATTGCATCATTACATGTTAAACAAAAATGCCATTTTTATTGACAAAGTAGATTCACTCAAGTATATACTTTCCAAAAAAACTTTAAAGGGACACATGACAAAGTGGATCATGATTTTGAGTGAGTGTGAGATCAAATATGCCAATCAAAAGGCCATTAAGGGACATGTACTCATAAATCAACTTAATAGAGCTCCTCTTCCTAATAATTAACATCTTATGTTTGAGTTGTTAGATGAAGCCATTATGACAATAGAATAAGAAGGATATCCTAAGGTAGAATAATAGAAAATGTACTTTGATGGTTCCTTCATATCTCATGGGTCAGGTGCTAGAATATTTATTTATGACAGGATAATGTGATCTTATTCCTAGTCCTTTTGCATTGATTTCCCTTATACTAATAACATGGTCCAATATGAAACACTCATTATAGGTCTTCACCAAGTACAATAGTGGAACATCAAACATTTACTGATTCATTGTGATTCACATCTTATCGTCAATTAGGTTATAGACCAATACCATTAAAATGTTGAGAAGTTGGTATCATATAAAGACATGGTCAATACTATCAAGTAAAAAATTACCAACATTTAGTTTGAATGAATACCTAGAGCTAATAATAGAATAGTTGATGTCATGGACACATTTGGCTCCATGATTTAGATTATAAACATAGCCTTAGATTATCAATTTCTTGTAGAATATCTCCTAGCACTGACGGATGAACAATCAACTATTGAGATGGTTTTCAACATTGTTAGTCCCATGTCTCCTTGGTAATTTTTCATATATGCCTACATCCAAGACCAAATTATTCCATTTGACCTTTCACGTAATAAATATAAAGCCTTAGTTCATAAAGCCTCTTATTATACCTTACTTGGATTGGAACTATATTATAGAAGGTAAGATAGAACTCTTCTTCATTATTTATGTTTAGCATAATATAGATTAACATTATGGGAAGTTTACGAAGGAGTGTGTGGAACGCACACTAATAGGGTAATTATTTCCAATAAATTAAATTTTATTGGTTCTTACTGCATGACTATGGAAATAGATCTAGTTGCATATGTGAAGAAGTGTGGAAAGTGTTAGAAGCATGCTAATTTTATTCATGCTCTAGATAAAACACTAAAACCAATGCCAACACCATCTACATTCTCAATGTTAGAAATTGAACTCATAGGTAATATTAATATTAAATCCTAAGATGGCCATATACATGTCCTTATTACTATCAAATATTTTACTAAGAGGTTTGAAGCCATTCCCCTCACTTATGTAACTTGTAAGCAGATATCCAAATTCATACTTTACCATCTCATTTACCACTATGGTATCCCTTCAACATTATATATGATAATGGTATATAATTAAAAAGAAAATGTGAAAGAACTTTATTCCCAATACTATATCACATAGAATTTCTCTACTATCTATTACCTTTAAGGCAATGACTAAGTTGAGGCTTCTAACAAAGTAATTTTCCAAATTCTAAAGAATATTGTAAATGATGATGGTCATAATTGGCACTTAAAACTATTTAAAACTCTTTGGACCTATCATACTATATTTTTTACTCCAATACGAGCTGCCATATTTTCCCTTATTTATGGCACTAAGGCCATTCTTCTTGTGGAGTTTGATTTTCCTTTTCTTAGGATTTCACTTAAACACATCATTGATGATGAGGACTATAGCGTAGCTCATTTTCAAGAGATAGAATTACTTGATGAAAAGTGTATGGCCACCTTAAATAACCTTTAAGATTATTATAATAGATTATATGGCTAATAAAATAGGAATGTTAAGTATTGAGAATTTGAGATTAGTGACCTTATGTTGAAGGAGAATCATAAAAATATCAATGCTGAGACCAAGAATAATGGAAAGTTCCATCATAACTAGATAGGGTCTTATGTAGTTATTACTAACTATAATTCTAGTGCATACAAGCTTGCCATGCTAGAAGGAGATAAACTTGCTAAACTAATAAACATAATGCACCTCAAATATTTTTTATGCTTGAGGGAATAAAATTATTGTCAACAAGAATCATTTAAATTATGTCACACTATACCTATTCTTTGTACCTACCATTTACTATTCCACCATGCCTTAACCTCTTTCCAACCATTTATTTTTACCTAACCCCATCACTTTTGGCCTTAGTTTTAATTCATTTGTACTTTAGGAACTTTCAATGGTTGATAATATATGTAGTTATAATAGTTTATTTAGACTCAAAATTTAGAATGGAAGTATATGCAGTTATTTTTATGATGGTCCTAAAAATTTCATCCTTCATTTGTTGTTATGTTCTATACTCGTGCTAATAATTATAACTACATGTGGGAAAATTAGTAACACCGACCCTTTCTATTGTTCCCTAATTATAACTAACTTTAGGAAAATAAGGAATAACCCATTTACCATATATTACAACATTACCTTTCCATCAATGTATCCATACTTTTCCATTTGCCTATGCCTAAACTTGTTAGTACTTAGTAATATGCCTTTGTGTAGGCAAAACTATAGTGACTTGAGGTCCCATTTGAAATAATGTAGGTAGTGCTTAATTCACATTGAGGTCAGATCAATCACCCCTTTGCCACAATCTCTCCATTTTGTGAGCACTTTTAAGCCATGCTCTCATCATTTTATGAGTCAGAACGTATTGTATCTCATCATTATCTATTGAGTTGAGATACTGAAAACACCATAAACATTGGAAACATTCCCCATTTTTCATCTCTATAGGTAGAACTACAGTGGCTTGAGATCCATTTGGACTATGTAAGTAGTGCTTAGTGTTTTCTAAGGTCATCTCAACTACCCTTGTTTGAATGGTCTCACTATTTTTTTAGTAATTTATATTTGAATTCTCACGATTTTGTGAGCAATTTTTATTTGAATGCTCTAACCATTTTACGAGTAGTTTTTATTTAAATGATATCATCATTTTTGAGCAACCTCAGCCATCACTCTCACTATTTTGTAGTAAACATTAGCCCACACTCTCACTATTTTGTGAGTAATCTTATCCAACACTCTCACCATTTTTTAAGCAACCTTAACCAATTCTCTCATCATTTTTCAAGGTCATTATAAATTCCAAGCCATAGATGTAGTAAAAACTATGAATTAAAGAATTTAACTCAATAGTGGACACTCATCTCTTATCTTTTAGTGTGGTTTTAGATTAAACCATTCTCTTGCACTTTCATGATTTGTTTGTGTTGATGCTTTCATGATTATTAATGTCATCCCCATCTTTTACTATGCACTCACTATTATACAAGAACATTCCCATTTTCCTCTACAAGTCAATCATGTTTTCTTATCATCATTTTTCTTCTGCTCTATATCCTAGGATAACTACATGTGTCCTGAGGTTCACATTAGACCTAGTGTCCATGGGACTATTTAGGCTACATTCACTTGCCTAGTGCATTTGGAGTCAGCTCAATTACCTATTGAGGTCAACATACCCCCATTTTTAAAAATGGGAACCCTTGTTTTAAACAATGAAAATTTGTGCGCTAAAATTGAAAAATAGGAAAATTAGGTGTAGATGACTTTCAAACTGAAGGTACCTAACCAAATGATGTCTTAAATTTGAAAGTCATCCATCCATGGCTCTAACCTAGACTTGTCTCCTATATTTGCATGATCCTTATTAGTTTCTCTCTAAATATTGATAATAACTATTACTGGTATTTCTATGTTGTAGACTTAATGAACAATGACCAGATTGAGATCCTAATGTGTTTCTTACCTAGACCTTTTAAAATAAGATTCAAATTTGGTAGGAACATCTATTTGAATTTGTATGGGAACCCTTTGTTTCATTTTATCCTAGCTTGGTCTAAGTAAATGCACAGTCCTTTTGTTATAAGGCTTAGCTTAAAGCTTTACCGTAAGGTTATCATATTTATTAATATGATAAAAACCTTAGGCTATGCCTTTATGCTATGTTTTTTTTTGCAAAGGTTCCATATTTATGATTTAAAGCTTAACTTAAGACTTTAACATAAAGTTTCATTCATATTTATTAATATGAATGAAAAAATTATTCTAAGACTTTATCTTAAGCTTTATATATTCTCAAGCTTAAATATCATTCTTGTCTACATGAATAATGATTTGCATTTCCTTGAGCGAGATTGATCCAATGAAGCATGATGAACATTGACAATTCAAAGTATCCTGATGATAACAAGTATCACATGTTAGTTGAAAGATATTAAGGAACCAATCTCACTCAACCCCATAGATCACAATTGGATGATGCACATTTAATTGGATGGGAAAGATCCAATGGCATGTAACCTGAGTTGAAAAGTCAAACCATGATGAAACAGGTTCACAGGGAGATTTAATGGTAGTTGTATCTCAAATCACAAGTTTTGTGCGTTAGATTTTAGCTTGAATTGTCCATTTATACCTCTATTTCCCATAGGTGCATGAAATATTTAGATTTATCATGTTTTGATTATATGGCATTGCCATGGTTTTGTCATGACATTCTCTCTGATCTCACACTGTTTGATCAATCTTACCCAATTGAACATGGGCCACTGATATTGGGGACCTAATCAAACATAATAAAAGGGACACCACATAATAAAAGTCATAAAATAATATATTTGCTTAAATATTTATTAATATAAACAAAAACATTTTTTAGAACTAAACTTGAGCTTTTTATCCCGAGTTATTTTTATATATTCTCGAGCATAACTTTTGTTTTTGTCTATAAGATAAATAATCCACATTTGCTATGATGAGATTTATCCAATGAAGCATGATGACCATTGCAAATTCAAAGCCTTAAGATGATGACAAGTTTTATGAGTTCATTAATAGGATATAAAGTAGCTAAAGGTGGTGCAACCCTCAGATATTGATCTAATAGAGCACATTTTCCTAGACAGAAGTGATATGATGGTACAAGATGGATATTAAATTTTCAATGAAGGTTAGAGAAAATGTGAGATTACCATGTGGTAAAAGTTAATTTACCTAATATAACTAGTAAAATATGAAGTGTAAAAAGCTTTTAGAGGTGACAAGTGTCATCATTTTAGTAAAAGACTAAGGAGTAGCTAATGGCATTGCACCCCTCAAATATTGATCTGATAGAGTGCATTTACTCACCAAAATAAGATCTAATAGTGTATGGTCACCATTATATTTTCAACAAAGCTTAGAACTAACATGGTAATGACATGTGTCATAAATATAGAAAACATATTAGAGGTAGGCAATGGTAATCAAGTCCTAGGATCAAGATCAATGGTCTATGATAATCCATGTAAGGATGATCAGATAGTGTGAGATCAAAGATGAATTTTGAAAGGCAATAGTCATATCTTTTAGTAGTGATGAGTAGGATACCATGGAGGTTCCATGATAATGCAATGATGATGCCATGTAATCAAAAAATGGTAAATATAAGGATTTCATGGACATATAGGATACAAAAGTATAAATAGGCAAGTTTGAATGTAGATTTAAAGAATGGAACTTGTGATTTGAGATCACATACTCTATTAGAGTACTATTAAAACCTTCAAAAGGACCTAATCACATATAGAATCCTTAGTTTAGTTCCGTATTCACCATAATTGAGTTGAGGGGAACTGAATGGTCACTTATGCAAAGAAAATTTGATCCAAAGTCCACTAGTGAGAAATTTAAAAGGATTTGAAACAATTGGGAGACCTCTCCAATACCTCAAGCAACTTGAATATAGGACAATGCATGTATTAGATAGTTTAGTCAAGGACCCTACTATACTAAGTCTAAATGGTCTAATTATATATGATGAGATAAAATGAAGGAGCTCTTCATTAAACTAGTTGTTGACATTGAGCTAATTGAATAACAACATTCCTTAATTAATATCCCATTGGAGATAAAAAATTTTAATAGAGGGTTCTCAAAGTGAGATTATGTGAATTAGGAATATTCTTCCTATAGATAAAAATTATCCATTTTGAAATTAGAATATTTTATTTGTAAAGACATGTGTAGTTTGTAAAAAACATTGCCTATAGATCAATCCATTGGGGAAAGTCTAGTGTATTCTAGAATATTTGTGGAAAGGATATATATCCCAACACTTGTACATTTTTAATTGGATATGACTGACTAACATGCTTCCTTACATCCTATAAAAGGAGGATTTCCAATTTTAAAAAGTGGGGGGGGGATTATAAGAGCTAAAATTACTTTGTAAACTTTGAGAAATTAATATAAGTAAGGAATTCTATAAACTTTGTTGAAATTTGCTTATGTCTTTTGTTATTCTAGTTTCTCTCTCACTTGTTTGTTTTGATTTCTATATTTGAATGGTTTTTGTGAGTTTCTAGTGTGTACATTTGAATTTAGAGCTATTAAAGTGTGCCAATGCTAGGTTAAATATAATACCTTAGGTTCATTTCATTTTCTTACTCTTTTTGCATTTGGGCTGATGTTCTTTGCTTACAGAGGTAAATCTTTACAATGAACTTGGTTCTTATTTGCATAATTTCATACCATCCTTAGATGTTTTCTTGATGTGTGATAGGATTTGAGCTTATGATAATTCATGTCATACATTAGTTAAGATCATGCTAGGAGGTTATTTGGACTTTTTCATAGTGTTCAGAATGAAGATCAACATCTCTTCTCTACCCTACCTTTCCTTTTGCTACTTTTTAAGCCAGATCACTCTAGCTTAATTTTCATTATAAATTTCCATCTTAGATTAGTTCTTAGATTAGTTATTCATAATAATTCACCAGTATTAGCATAACATACTTCATATTCTACATATACTAACTATTAGCCCAGGATGGCTTCCAACCACCAAATATTATAAATATTGTGAAACAGTCCAATTGTTTTACCTTTATTTCATCAATAGATAATAAGATTATCACAACCTATAACTCATTCAGTGAATTCATAGAATTATAAAATAATAAGTGTTCTAAAAAACTCTAGGCACCTATGATACATATTCAAGCATCAATAAGGGGGCTTCACTGATGCTAGAAGGAGGGCTTATTAGATCTGTATAGATTTGAAGTATCTTTTCTCATTTTTATGAATTGTGTTTAAAGGTTAGTGCAATATTTGCAAAATTATGTCATTATTTACTCAATTATATAAATTTAATTGATCTTTATAGTTTGAGACCTATGTTTTTGCTTCCTTTAGACAAAAATCAATGTTCTTTAAAGGTATATGATTAACTATGGTAAAATAGCTTAGGATTTGTCAATTAAATAGGTTTAAGGTTAGTAATAGCTATTTTGATCAAAGATTGATATATCCTTTGCTAATTTGAGTTTATTTGAGCTTAAACATGTAAATTTAAATCATAATTACATATTTGGATACATATTTGAGATAACTTAGTTAAATATTGTTGTCCTTTGTCATCTTATATATAAATATTTGCAAAATTTGCTTAATGTACAAGTATAATCATTGTTTCCTGCAAAGATAAGACTGATACATCATATTTGAAACAAGATTTAAATCTTGTAAGTTGGATTTAATAAGAATTAGGAAAAGGTTATATTTATAGACTAGAGAACCTTTACTTTGATTGGAAGTTCACAAGAAGGTTAGGTAAGACAAAGGTAAGCATAGAATTTCAAAATCTTTGCCAACTTTACCAATTCAAGGTACTCCTATGTTTGATCCCTATCAAGGTATGGATTGGATAGGTGGTTCTTCAATCAATCTTCTAGGGGTAGTACATGACCTTCCTCATAATCCTAAAAAGTATTTGCCAATATTTAGTCTTAGTGGCATTATAACTGCTAAAGAACACATTAAGATTTTCAAAGTTGCATTAGGATTGCTGAATATGACTCATGAAAATCTAGCATGTAGACTATTTATTTTTACTTTTTAAGATGCTGTATATGAATGGTTTATAAACCTTCCTAAAAACTACATTACCAATTGGGTTAATTTTAACAATGTTTTCATTAACCAATTTGGTAAGATCATTAGTCCTTGTGTCCTGTACTAACAATTCACTTAAGTGAAAAGGGATGCAAATGAGCCCATAAGAGCCTTTAATTCAAGGTTACAAAAATGTTCAGTAGGACCATATATCCTTACATATCCAATAAGGCTTTCACCTTGGAAATCTATAATGATGCCCTTGATTCTATGACTTTTGTGTTTATCAAGAGAGTTGTTGGGTCCATTAACACATTAGCTATAGCTTATGCCAAGGATATGATCATTAATGACCACATAAAACCCCAAGGACAATTGGCATACTCCATTCCTAATTTCAATCCACATTTACCCATTTTGAATGTTATTCCCAATGCTAACCAAAATATTCCTACCTTAAACCAACTTTTCATCTTAAACTAACTACCTTTAAGGCATGCACATCCTACTCAAAACTTGGGATTCTTGAACAATGCTTCTAGTGGATCTAATCCATAGGATCATAAAGCTTTAATGTCTAAAGATAATGCTAATACATAAGTTCATAATTTTAAAGATCCAAATAATGAAATTGATTCTATCTTTAAAATGGTTCAAAATTTTAGTACTAACTTTCTTAAGTTGTAAAAGCAAGTAAGTAATATTGGAGAGCAATCTGATAAGAATTTATCCTTTCAAAGCTTCAATAGGCCCACTAACATATTTTATAATGATATTTACCACAAAAACAAGAATAATGAGCCATCTATTAGCAAGAATGTGCTTCATATAAATTTTACTGATGTTGTTTTACCTGACTATTGTAGAGTTCATTGCACTTTTAAGCATGGGGAAATAGACTATGTTGAAAATTTTAATGCTTTTGAAGCCTTGCAATAATAATTAGATACTTTTAAAGTTTTCCCCAATAAGGATTATGATGCAATTACATCAGGATATTCAATGTCATCTAGATCATTTGATTCAACTCTCATGGTGGAGACATTTGAGTTCCCTTTCCAAGAGGACACTTAGCCTGAGGATATTCAAAAAGAGATTCATGATTTTTATATATAAATTTATAAAGAAGACTTATCCTCTGAGAAATATAGAGTAGAAGAAACCTTTAACCACTTAAAATCTTCCAAATAACTTTGAGACTCCTGACACTACATTAGATAACAATCCAAAGCCTCATAAGGGAAGTACTTGTAAACATAATGATGATGTATCTAATTCTTCCAATAGGACTAGGTATAACATAGTTGAGGATATGAAAAATATCAAAGCTAACATTGTCTTGCATGAATTGACATAGATGATTGAATAGAGGGATTTGTTGTTGGAATCTTTGTCTAAGTAGCTAGACAACTCTCAAAAGTTTGTACATGATAATGTTGAAATACACAAAATTAAGGGAGATGTTACTCATTTCTTACTTACAGTCAAGATCTTTGGTAAGAACCTACATAATTATTTGTTAGACTCTAGTGCATATACAAATATTATGCCTAAGGGTATTTTTGAGAAATTAGGCTTGACTCCCATTAAATATGATAGAGTTGTAACTTACTTAGATAATTCAAGAGTCAAAGTAATTGGGGAGTTGTTAAATGTTCACATGTAGATTGCCTTAGAGCCAAGGATCTAGCAGTTCATTGATATCCAAGTGGTGGACATCCCTAATGCTTATGGGATGCTATTGAGCAGAGACTAGACTAGGAGTTTGAATGGTTACATGTCAATGAATTTTTCACATATGTGGTTGCCTTGGAAGGGATTTCCCAACCAAATTAGGATAGAAAGAGAGCCTAAAATAAAGCACATGATCACTGAGTATAATGTAATAAATGAGATGGAAAACATGGTTAACTCAAATCTTAGTGTTTACACTCTTGATAACATAAATGTATATAACTCTAAAACTTCTCATGCTTTGCCTACATTATGGAAACTTTATTTTAATGGTTCTAGATGAAAATCAAGTCTGAATTAGGAGTGGTATTAATCAATCCCATTGGGAAATAATACAATGCCTCTTTAAAAATTTAGTTCTCATGCACCAATAATTTGGCTGAGTACAAAGCACTTACTCTTAGATTAAAATTTATAATCAAACACAAGGCTAGGGAACTATTAGTTTTTGGTGACTCTGAACTAGTAGTTAACCATGTCAAGAGTAAATATCAATGCACGTTGTCCTATATCAAGAAGTATAAATTTAGAGTGTGGGACTTAATTGAATGTTTTAATGATTTAAACATTGTGTCAATCCCTATGGAAGAAAAAAAGTTGTTGATAAACTTGCTTTAGATATAGCCAACCTTATGCCCATTCAAAGTTCCAAGTTACAAAACCTTATCATTGAATTAATCCCATGTTTCTTAGTACCAAATAATGTCATCCACTTATAGGTATTCAGTGATGATCAACATATCATAGACTTCATGACTAGTTTAAAGGTCACATTATTGATGAAGCCAGTCTCCTTGATGATGATAAAATTTAAGGTAAATTCGATGACAAGGTCATTTAGTTAAATGAAAATAAGATCCCCAAAGGCATGATAGCTTTAGAGAGACTCTTTTATTCTGATAGACTAGTTGAGGCTGCCAAGATTCCCAAAGTAAATGGGAAGGATTATAATGCAATTGATCTTAGATTTCAAGGGCAACCTCAACTAGTTAATATTGGTACAACCTATACAATCATTGAGTCCAAAAGAGAGAAAGAAATGCTGACTAAATATAAAGCTATCATATCATGGTCCTATGATGACCTATAGATATTTGATCTAAATGTCATAACTCATACCATAACTTTAAAGGAAATCTAAAAACCTTTCAGCCAAAATTAAAGGCCTATCAACTTGGTCTTAGAACCACTAATATATAAAGAGGTCAAGAGGCTCTTAGATTTCAAGATTATGTTTCCCATTAGGCATTCCGCTTGGGTGGCTAATTTAGTCCCAGTTAAGAATAAAAATGGTGAAATTAGATTATAAATTGATTTTATAAATTTGAATATGGCATTTGAGAAAGATAATTAGCGCTACCTTATCTTGACCAAGTAATTAATACAAATTATTTATAGCTCTAACATGATACCTTTTATTGATGGATTTTAAGGGTATAACTAGGTGCTGGTGAATCAAGAAGATAGGATGAAGACTACTTTTACTACCAAGTGGGGCACATTTTCCTACAGGAGAATGCTTTTTGGATTGATAAATACAGGAACCACTTTTTAAAGAGATATGGATCATGTTTTTCAAGGTCTTATAGTTAAATGAATTATCATATACATGGATGATCTAATTATCTTTACTAAAAATAGGGAAGATCATATTATGTACCTACACCAGGTATTTAAAATATGTAGAAGGTATGGGATTTCTCTCAACCCAAAGGAAAGAAATTTCTATGTTACTAAGGGAGCGCTATTAAGACATGTTATCACTAAGGAGGGGATATTTATAGACCTTGATAGAGTAAATGCAATATCCAATATAGAGCCCCCCAATAGTAGGAAGGAATTTAAGTCAATCTTTGGTAAAATAATTTTTTTAAGGAACTTTATTTTTGGTTTTGTAGAAATAGTGAAACCTTTGAATGATATGTTGAATAAAGAGGATAAGATCACTTGGAATGAGACAAAGAAGGATTTAAAAGACATCAAAGAGGAAATTGGACAAGCCCCTATACTGATAAGTCTAGACTTCATTAAATATTTTTATCTTTATTCCTTTGCTTCAGATCATACAATAACTACAGTTCAAACTCAAAATATAAATGGATGTGATTATCTAATAGATTTTATGAGTATTAAGCTCAAAAATCTTGAGTTGAACTACTCTTTGATTGATAGACAATCATGTGCTCTAGTCAAGGCAATGAAAAAGTTCAAGAATTATATCTTTAGGAATAAGGTACATGCCATTCTACCAGGCCCTACCACCAAGCTCATGCTAGGTCAAAATGAACTAAGAGAAAAGAGAGGTAAGTGCATGTCTATGATCCAAGAATATGATATTGAGATGAAGACCACCAAATTTTTAAGATGTTAGGGTTTAACTCAATTGATTACCAATACTAACCCCAAATTGAGTGCTATGCAGGTAGAGTAATAAATTTTTAGACCCATTGATTGGTATGATCCCATTATCCACTTACTAATCAATGGTTATTGTCTTACATGGTTAAGTAAAGAGAAAAGAAGAGGTCTAAGGCTCAAAGCAACTCATTTTATGATCAAGGATGGAGTGTTGTATAAAAATATATTTGAAGGCATTTAATTGAGATGTGTCTCCAAAAGTGAAGTAGCTGAGATCATGATCACCTTCCATGAAAAACTAGGAAGTGGACATCCATATGGAAGGACTGTGACACATAAAATATTAATGGATCATTATTATTGGATTATAATATTGAAATATGCTCATAAGTATATGAGAGGGTGCCACTCATGCCAAGTCTTCAGTAGCAAAGATCCTAATGTAGCCATGAAACTAAAACTAGTGATGATTGATAAACCCTTTATGCAATGGAGGATGGATTTCATGGGGGTCATTAACCCTAATTCTTATGATGGTCACAAGTACATTTTTAATGCTATTGACTACTACACTAGATGGATTGAGCTAGTGGAAAATAAATAGTGCATGACAAAACATATGATCAAATTTTTATAAGAAAACATATGGACTAGGTTTGGGACACCTGTATCTATAGTTTATGATAATATATCTAATTTTATATCTATAAAGATGATATAATGGACATATGATAAAAAAAACATCCTCAAGCTATCATCAAACCATTATACTCAAGGTAATGGAGTATTTGAATCAAAAAATAAGAACTTGATGAAGGCTATAAAGAATTCTATAGTTAAGAAACCTAGAACATGATATAAGCTGCTTAAGTATGCCATTTGGCTAGATAGAACTAGAATCAAATAAACTCTAAAATAATAACCATTCTTGATAGTTTATGGTAAGGAACCCATCTTCCCCATCAAAATCAATCTACCAACCTATAATTTTATGTAAGAGTACATGGAGGAGGACCAAGAATTTGAAAGTTCAATATTGTTGGACATCAGACAAATAGAATATGTGAGAGAAGAGGCTTGTGCCAATTTTAGCAGACACCAAACCATAGTCAAAAATTGGTTTGATAAACATTCAAAAATAAAAGTGTTCATGTAAGGAGACTTATTTCTTCTTTGGGACAAGGCATCTAAGTCTAAGGGTAAACATGGGAAGTTCATACCTTTGTGGATAGGTATTGAGATACTTGGAGACAACACCTTTAAGCTGAAAGACTTCTATGGAGCAAAGTTCGCACTACCCACCAACATGGAATACCTCAAGAATTATTTCTCTACTTTCCCACCTAGGGTATTCATGAAATGACTGTAAGACTAGTTAGTCTTATTGTAGGTAGGGTTTAGTTTATTTTCTTTCTATTCTTTACTTCCTACCCCTAGTTTATATATATATATATATATATAAGTTTTCTTATTTGCATTGTATTTGGTTTGTTTACTTTCTCCACTTTGTTCCTTGCTTTTAATAAGTCCTTTTGGATAGTCCTCATATCAAGACTCCTATGATTGCTCAGAAGGAACTCCATAGTTCCAAAATGCTAGTGTGTTCTCTTAGCATTGGTTGATAATAAATTGTTGAAATATGAGGTTAATGTTATAGTTCAGAGAAATTATTAAATAATGATGAATAGGTCAATTGTGATATGAGATTATAAACCCTTTTTGATGTAGGCTTGGTTTTAAGAAGGATTGCACAAGTGGGGTGAAATATTGGATTATTGAGATACATTCATGCTTGCACCTAAAAACATTAATTTCTTAGGACAACGTTTATAGCCAAGGATGATTGTCTGAAGATCAAAAAATTGACCAAATCCCAAAAATTAGCTAACCTAGTTCCAAACCTTTGTTAGAATTCCAAAATGACTTGAAAAATACAAAAAAATAAGAACCTTATTACAAAATTCAATAACTTACTAAGCAAATGTGATTATAGTAATATCAACTGAGGCTATGAACACCTAGATGACAGTGGAGCAATGCCTTGAGTGGAGCCAAAGGCATCTCTATCAAGGATATGGATGCTTGGATAGAAGTAGAGCATTTACCAAGCCTTCCCTAAGCTAAGGCATGGTTCTCAATAGATATGTAAACATGCTAAAAGTCAATGTTAATGGTTAAAGTCATGAACTTGGAAGTTTTTCTCTAAATCCTATGGAAATAAAATAAGTGAAATCAAATCTCACACACATAACATGGCTATGTCTTGATGTTATTCCTAGTTCTGCATGTGCAAGACTTATCTCAACCATGAATTGATCTAAATAATGGTGATTGATCAAATAGAATGAATAAACTAGTTATTAATCTTAATTAGAGTCTCTAAATTTTAATATAGTTCTATGTTTCCACCAAAAGTCACCAATTATTGAGGTCAACATACCCCCATTGCTAAAAATGGTGACCCTTATTTCAAACCAAGAGAATCAATTATAGATGACTTTCAAATTGAAGGTATCTAACCAAATTAAATCTTAAATTTGAAAGTCATCCACCCCTGGGTCTCACCTGGCCTTGTCTCATATATTTGCATGATCCTTATTAATTTATCTCTAAATGTTGATAATAAATTTTCCTAGTGTTTCTATGTTGCATATTTAATGAATAATGACTAGATATAGGGCCTAATGTGTTTTTTACCTATAACTTTTAAAATAAGATTTAAATATGGTGGGAACATCTACTTGAATTTGTGTGGGAACCCTTTGTTCCCTTTTATCCTAGCTTGGTCTAAATTAATGCATGGTACCTTTGTTATAAGGCTTAGCCTAAAGCCTTACCCTAAGGTTATCATATTTATTAATATGATAAAAACTTTAGGCTATGCCTTTATGCTATTTTATTTTTATTTTTCAAAGGTCCTATATATGTGTGTGTTTTAAAGCTTAGTTTAAGTCTTTAGCATAAAGTTTCATTCATATTTCTTAATATGAATGAAAGCATTAGTCTAAGACTTTAGCTTAAGATTTATATATTGTTGAGCTTAAATATCATTCCTATTTGTAGGATCAATGATCCATGCTTGTTTATGTGAGATTGATCAAATGGAGCATGATAAATGTTGAAAATTCAAAATCTTGAGATAGTGACAAGTGTCATGAGTTTATTAAAAGATATTAAGAAACCAATCTCATTCAACCCCATGGAATGAAATCAGATGGTGTGCATATGATCATATGGGAAAGATACAACAACATGTAACCTAATTTAAAAATTCAAGCCATGATCAAGTAGGTTTATACATAGCTTTAATGGTAATTGTGAGCTTAAATCACAAGTTTTGTGCCTTAGATTTTATCTTGAATTGTTAATTTATACCTCTGTCTCCTACAGGTCCATGAAATATTTAGATTTATCATGTTTTTCTTATGTGGCATTGTCATGGAATTATTGTGGCATTCTCTTTAATCTCACACCATTCAATCAATCTTACCTAAGTGAACATGGGCCATTGATCTCGGGGATCTATTCAAATATAATAAAAGGGACTTGGCATAATAAAAGTCATAGCATAAAGTCTTAGCTTAAAGATTTATTTATATTTATTAATATGAATAAAAACATTATTTATAACTTAGCTTAAGATTTTTATCCTAGGTTCTTTTTATATATTCTCAAGCATAACTTTCATTTTTGTCTATAGGGTAAATGATTTGTATTTGCTAAAATGAGATTGATCTAATAGAGAATGATAAGAGTTAAAAATACAAATCCCTAAGATGATGACAAGTGTAATGAGTTCATTAATAAGATATCAAGTAGCTAATGGTAGTACACCCCTTAGATATTGAGCTAATGGAGCACATTTACTTGGATAGAAGTGATCCAATGGTGTGAGATGGATATTGAATTTTCAATGAAGCTTAGAGCAAATGAAAGATTACTACATGGAAAAATCATGTTAACTTGATAGAGATAACATAATATAGAGTGAAAAAAGTCCATATAGCTGACAAGTGTTACCATTTTAGTAAAATACCAGTAATCATCCAATGGCATTACACCCCTCAGATCTTGATCCAATAGAGCATGTTTGCTCACCCAAATAAGATATAATAGTGCATGATCACCATTGAATTTTTAGTGAATCTCAAAAATAATGTGTTAATGACATATGTCATAACTATAGGATACATAGCAGAGGTATCCAATGACATTCAAGTCCTAGAATCAAAATTGATGGTCCATAATAATCCATATAAGGATGATCAAATGGTGTGAGATCAAAGATAAATTTTCAAAGGTAACAGTCATATTTTTTAATAGTGATGAGTAAGATTCCAGATAGGTGCCACAAAAATACCATGGTGATTCCATGTAAGAAAAACATGGTAAATATGACGATTTCATGGACCTATGAGAGATAAAAGTATAAATAGTGATCCAAAGGACTATTCAAGTCACTGGTTCATTGGTAAAAGGCTAGATACAAAGCTCACAAGTATTGGATCCCACTTTTATGATGGAGGGGGACTCTACCACTATGTATGGTAATGGTGTTTTATTAATTTTGTAGTTACACTATTCTTACCATATAATTATTTTTATGCTTCTGGTTATGACACATGATATGATGAAGTTTAATTAAAGAGGCCCATAAGGTGGGTCCTTAGGACACCACATGGTTTTACACCACATATTATATATTTTTCCAAGCCACAATGCAACCCAACTTACATGTCAACCCAGTTCACATGCCAAGCCAACTTGCATTGAGTTCAAACTAAATTGCCAATTCGACATTAGTTGATGAAGGTTATATTTACATACCAACTCATAGTTGGTTTTATTTTCATTAAAACAAGTCATACTTGGTGTAACTCATTTCAAAGTTGATTTCATATTCCAATGCATCACCAAATAAAATGGACATAGTCAAGCTTGGCCTAAGCCATGACTTACATGGTAGGGATATGGATTTTTGAAGCCTTTATTATATTTCATATTGTGAATGTGGGATATTTTCCCTCAAATATAATCTATTGCTAAAACTAATGGGATGATTTTTTTGGATTAAGAGACATGCAACTTTAATAATGACATCATTTTAAATACAATTCCCAAATTCTATGAAGAGGGGTTGAGCATAGAGGGTTGGAATAAGCTCACTAATTGGGACAAAGGTAGAAGTTAAGGGTATATACTAAGGGGGTGACTATGTATTTGTATCCCTAAGCCATTGAAAGAGTTATTTTTATTCTTGTTTGGCTGAGATAGATAAGAGGAGATGGTTATTCAAGAATTTAGAAGAGCCACAACAAAGGTATAGATCTAGGGAGAAACAAATAGGATTATTGGGTAGACCTGAATGAGCATGAAGGAGAGGGCCAAGTTAGAAGAAGAATAATCCTTATTCTATTTGGAATGGCATTTAGGATCTCACAGGTGGAGCTAAGAGAGACACACCACATGACTCATTTTTGAGTAAATAACAACTATATGGAGTAATTATGAATGATGGAGTTGGAACCAATTTGGGTTTGCCATTGAGATGTTAAGGCCTTGAAAATTCCATGTGGTTCATTATTGGAATGTTTTTGAGGCCATATATATGACACATGGATTATAGGCATGCTACTTTTGTGACAGAGCTGACTATGGCAAAAAGGCATGATCTCATGACTGAGTTGCACAATCTAAATGGGAATAAAGTGTATGACCTATTAGAGGTTTTGTTTTGGAACCTTGGGTGAAGATACAACCCCATAATTAAGGTATTATGTTAGTTTTATAAACCCAATAGCATGATGTTGAAAATATAGTCTAGTGTTGGAGCATGAGCCAATTCAATAAGGTGGCCATTTTAATGAAAACATAGTCACAAATAAATGAAGGATACATAGTTGTGGGTATGAAATTTGAGTTGAATAAAATCATTCCAATTGTATCATATGGCCTTCGACCATGAAATATATGTATAGTTAATTGATAGTTTTATCATGGTTACTAATGTCCAATATACAACCAAGTTTAGAAAGGCTCTTCAAGTCATGGTAGAATCTTGATAGAAGTAGTCAATGATAGACTCAGGCTTGAGTCATTTGGGTATTATACATAAAATCCATAGACTTATAGATACACAGAGACTAGACTGGTATTTGGTAAAGTTTTGTATATGCATACCTTATTTTTCATAGTCTAAAATGAATCTATTTATCTTATATTTTTAATTTATGAAGGATAGTTATAATCTAGGAATACAAATATAATATTTTGTTATGTAAAGCCTTTGGGCCTCAGAAGCATATATCTATAGCCATAAATTTTAAGAAATGAATACCAGATAGATGAAGTAATGTTTTCATTCATTTTGAAAGGTTTTTAAGCTATGGTAGAAGATATAGGTAGGAAATATTATGTGTCCTATTTGTTTGGTTTTCAGGTAAGGAAGAGAAGTAACATGAATATCGAGATGATATTGATAGAGACCAAGTTTAGTTATTCCTATTTATGTGGTAGATAAGGGAAATATGTATTATGGATATATATTGATGTAGAGACTAGAAACTATACTTTTATTACCTCTATTTTTACCCTAGAGGGATGTGTATGGTTACAAGGTTATTAACAAGAGATGTAGGTTTCTAATTTCTAGATGCACTCATATTTAATATTGTGACCCTTATTAAGAGTTTTACATATAAACAAAAAGGAGAAAAGACACCCATGTGCATGAAGAAGGATAAAGAGGTGTTATAGACTGGAAGAATATGTTTTACTATTTAATTACAAAGTATTTATGTAGTCGAGTTTTCAACACTATTATAGGTTTCTAAAATCCATATTTTGATGTAAGTTTTAAATAAATATTTAAATATTTTGAATGGATCAAGTTACAATTTAAGCAATCCTATAGATCTATCCCAAATGATGGGTGAACTTTGTTATCACTTATGGTGTCATTTTTCCTTTTGGTTTATTCTATGTTTTGTTTTAATTTAGTTTTAAATAAAATGATATAACACTATAAATAAATATGGGAAGTTGAAAAATGACATAAATTAGAGAGTTTAAATACAAGAAATGGGTTTATATAGGTTTATATTTACTTCATTCCTAGATTTATACTACAAATTATATTTACTTTAGGGAATTGAGAATTCCGTATCTAATTTTAAACTATTTGATTTATCAAAAAAATAAACCTAGTTTACAGATCAAATTTGGTATCAAAACAAGTGATTACAGGAACTTGATTTAGTGTTATATACTTATGGTTGAGGTTTTTAAATATAAATTTTTTGGTTTTTATTCTTTTATTTTAGTTGACCATAGAGGGAGGCTAGTATGAAGGGAAATTGGAAGGTGTTAAAATTTTCTAGAAGAAAACAAGCTTCTAACAGCCAATGTTCTAAAACTGCTAGCTCTTTAGGATCAACACAAATGAAGAACACAACACTTTAACACTTGAGGTATGAGATGGTTTTGTGAAAGGAACAACCTTCCTTCTTTGGGAAGCGTTCAAATAAAATTCAAGACATTTTAAGTGATGCACATCCAAGAGGAATCAATTAGAGTCTAATTACCAGTCTTACACATAGGGTAGATTGAGGTATGGTTATGGTTTGATTTAATATTAGTATTCACATAATATTTTTGGTGCTCATTAACTAGTTGTATAGCCTTTATATTTAACAATACTAATTATATTGTGGATGCATATGTCCTTGATTATAGGAACAAGTTAAAAGATTAGTTTTTTGGTAGATATGGAAATGGAAATAAGGCATTGTTCAATATTTTATAGGTTTTTGCACTTCGAGTTTAGAGTTTTAAACTAGTTTATAGATTGATTTGTTTCATAGATTTGTTGAGAGTTGTAAGAATCAAACAATAAGCTATTTAAAACACCAACATTTACTAGTTGGTACTCAATAGGTGTACTTCATAGTTTCTTTAGAGGTATAAATTATTCTCAAATGTAACTGTGTTTGCACATTTTTGGTTGAATCCTTTGTGTAATGTTACATTGGGAATAAAGCATGTATTTGTTTGAAGTTGTTTTTGAAAGCCTTTTGAAATTTAATAGATCATCTAAATATTATGGAGATAGAGTTGAAAAGATGAGACCACTTACTATTTAGATATTGAAACCATCAAGAGGGAATAACCCTTAGGTTGATGAAATGGTTTATTTGAATAGTTTTGATAAACATGACTATAGCATTGAACTATTATGATTTTATTGCTTTCAATACATTACTTTTAGATAACTCCTAACTATTGGATCTAGGGTAGGAATTTTCGATAAAAGTTCTATTTATAAGGGTTTATATATACTATATCATCTTTTCAGTTTTATGTTATGATAGACTTTTGGGAAAACTACCTCAATTGGATGAGTTGTGGAGGTATGAATTAGGGAAAAATCAAATGGTGAAGGAAACCTAGATATAGGTTTAAAATTCTTGGTTTCTTCTCACTTTAAAATGATATTTGCTTATAATTACTTGAAAATTTATGAGTTTGTAAAGAAGCTCTTATTATGGAAATTCTCTGAGATAACATTGGATTTTGACAAGTACATGGAAATATTCGAGGGATAAAATAGTTAATTTTGTTGCTTTTAGTTCCCTTAATTACCCTTAGGTAATGTGTATTATGCATTAACCACCTTAGGATAGAAAAAAACTATTGCACATTTTTATACTTGACATTATATACATTTAAGTCCCACATTCAAATTGGTAATGTTTATATGAAAATATTTATACACACATGTATGTTTCTCAGTCATGTCATGTAGGTGTACTTTCAAAAGACCCAGAAATGGGAAATGTTTAAGAAATGTAAGTATACATGTGTGAAATTTATTTGTAGATCCTTAGGTGTATGTAGCATAATGATTTCCCTTGTATGATAATAAGGAAAATACCTTAACCTTCATGTAGTAGAGGGGTTAAGAGAAGCTACCAGAGATTATGACTATTTTGGGAAATAGGTCATTTGGCAAAATTGATACAACCTTTTTTTTACTCTATATATATAGGTTGAAATTTTAGTTATATCATGAATTTTTTTAGAGTTATGTATGTTGGTGTGATTTAAAAAGTTGTGTAATAGGTGCAATTGGATTCTTCATACTTTTGAGGACAAAAGGCTCTTTATAGGGAGTTCGATCTAAAAAACTATTCAAGTCACTAGTTCATTAATATAAGGCTAGCTATAAAGATCATAGCTGGTGGAGCCCATTTTTATGATGTAGGGGGACTCTACCACCATGTATGGTAATGGTGTTCTATTAATTTTATAATTACACTATTTTTACCATACAATTATTTCTATGCTTCTAGTTGTAACACATAGTAAGATGAGGAATAATTAGAGAGGCCCACTTGGTGGGTCCTTAGGCCACCATGTGGCCTACCACCACATCTTATTTATTTATCCCATCCATAATGTAACCCAACTCATAACCTAGTTTGCATGCCAACCTAGCTCACATGTCAATCTGACTCACATACCAACCCAACTCGAAGTCAAACCTGAGTGTCAGTTTAGCAACAAAATCATACCAAATTATCAACTTAACATTAATTGGTGAAGGTTATATTTACCTACCAACTCATATTTGGTTTTATTTTATTTAAAAAACTCACACTTGGTGTAACTCCCTTCCAAATTGAGTTCATATTACAATGCATTACTTAACAAAATGGGCATAGTCAAACATGGTCTATGCCATGAGTTACATGGTGGGTGTAGGACTATTTGAAGCCTTCATTATATTCCAGCTGATGAATGTGGGAGTTTATCCCTCAAAGATAATACATTAATGAAATTAATAAGATGAAGTCATTGGATTGAGAGACATGTAACTTTAACAATGACATCATTATAAATACAAGCCCTCAATTCTATGAGGAGGGCCAAGCAGAGAGGGTTGGAATAAGATCACTAATTGCACCAAAGGTGGAGGCTAAGGGTATATTCCAAGGGGGTGACTACATATTGGTAGCCCCAATCCATTAAAAGAGTTATTTTAATTCTTGTTCAACTAAGATAGATAAGAGGATGTGGTTGTTTGAGGGTTTAGAGGAGCCACAACAAAGCCACAGATCTAGGAAAAAAAATGAGATTCTTGGGTAGGCCTAAATGGGCATGAAGGGGAGAGCCAAGTTATAATAAGAATAATCCTTCTTCTATTTTGATTGGCTTTGGATCTCATAGGTGGAGCTAAGGGAGATACATGACATGATTCATTTTTGAGTAAATGGAAAATATATGGAGTAATTGTGATTGATGGAGTTGAAACTAGTTTTGGTTTGTCATTGAGCTGTTAAGGCCATAAACATGTCACATGGTTCATCATTAGAAGGCCGTTGAGACTGGACATGGCACATGGATTATAGGCACATTGATTTTTTGACAAAGTTGAGTATGGTGAAAAAGCATGATCCCATGACTAAGTTGCATAATCTTGATGGGAGTAAAGTGTATGGCCTATTGGAGGTTTAATTTTGGAACCTTGGGTGAAGATATAGCCCCATAATTTATTTATTGTGTAAGTTATATAAATCCAATTATGTGATGTTGAGAAGATAGTCCAACATTGGAGCATGAGCCAGATCAATAAGGTGGCCATTTTAAGGAAAACATAGTCATGAATAAATGAAGGATACATAACAGTTTGAGTTAAATAATATAGTTCTAATTACATTATATGGCCTTTAACCATAAAATATATGTATAGTTGACTTATAATTTTATCATGATTACCAATGTCCCCTACACAATCAAGTTTAGAAAGGCTCTTTAGGTCATGACAAAATCTTGACAAAAGTGGTCAATGATAGACTCAGGCTTGAGTTGTTTGGATATTATGCATTGAATCTATAGAGACTTCCTAGATGAATTGAGGCTAGGCTAGTATTTGGTAATGTTCTATATATGCATACCTTATTTTTCATAGTTTAAAATGGATCTATTTATCTTCTATTTTTAATTTATGGAAGATAATTATAATCCAAGAATATAAATATATTCTTTTATTATGTAAATATTTGGGCCTTGAAAGCAAATATGTATAGCTGTAAGTTTCAAGTAATGAATCCTGGATAGATGAAGTAACATTTTCCTCCAATATGAAATATTTTTAAGCCATGCTGGAAGATATAGGTAGGTATTATTATGTGTTTTATTTATTTGGCTTTCAATAAAGGAAGGGATGCAATGTGAATATTGAGATGGTATTGAAAGAGACCAAGTTTGGTTATCCCCATTTATGTGGTAGTCAAAGGAAATATGTATTGTGGATCTGTACTAATACATAGACCAATAACTATACTTTTGTTGACTCTATTTATACCCTAGAGGGATGTGTATGGTTACAGGATTATTAACATGATATGTAGGTTTACGATTGCTAGATGCACTCCTATTTAATATTATGCCCCTTCTTAAGAGTTTTACAGATACTCAAAAAGGAGAAAACATACCCATGTGTAAAGAGAAGGATGAAGAGGTGCTACAAACTAGAAGAGGATGTCTTTATATTTAATCGTAGAGTCTTTACATAGTCAGGTTTTTAGCTCTATTATAGGTTTCCAAAATCCATATTTTGATGTAAGTTTTAAATCAATATTTTCATCTTTTGAATGGATCATGTTGCAATTTAAGAAATACTAGAGATATAGCCCAAATGATGGGTGAAATCCATCATCAATTTTGGTGTCATTTTCCGTTTCAATTTATTCTATGTTTTGTTTCAATTCAGTTGTAAATGAATTGATAGAATACTAGAAATAAATATGGGAAGTTCAAAAATGACACAAATCAGAGAGTTTAAATATGGGAAATGGGTTTATAGAGGTTTTTATTTAATTCATTCCTAGATTTATGCTAGAAAATCTATTTACTTCCAGGAATTAAGAATTTCACATCGTATTTTAAACTATTTGATTTATGAAAGAAATAAACCTAGTTTATGGATCCAATTTGATATTAGAGCAAATGATTTTAGGACCTTATTTCACTATGATATACTTCTTCTTGAAGTTTTTAAATATCATATTTTGGTTTGATTCTTTTATTTTGATTGACCATGTAGGGAGGCTAGTGCAATGGGAAATTGGAAGGTGTTCCAATTTACTAGAAGATAAGCTTCTAATAGCCAAAGTTTTAGAACCACTAGCCTTGCAAGATCAACACAAATGAAGAAAACAAAACTTTGACACTTGAGGTGTGAGATGGTTTTATGAAAAGAATAAATTTTATTATTTGGGAAGAATTTAGAAAAAATGCAAATCATTTTTAGTGATGCACATCCAAGAGGAATCAGTTGTAGTCTAATTACCAGTCTTACACAGAGGGCAGATTGAGGTATGGTTATGGTCTGATTTAATATTGGTATTGACATAATATTTTTGGAGGTTCTGAACTAATTGTCTAACCTTTATATTTAAGAATAATAACAATATTATGGATGCCTATCTCCTTCATTATAATAACAAGTGAAAAGACTAGTTCCATCGTAGTTATGAAAATCACAAGAAGGTATTGTTCAGTATTGGAAAGGTTTTTGCACTTTGCATTTTGAGTTTTAAACTACTTTATAGATTGGTTTATTTCATAGCTTTGTTGAGATTTATAGGAAGTAAATAGGAATCTATTTAAGACACCAACATTTTCTATCTAGTACTCAATAGGTGCACTTCATAATTTATTTAGAGGTATAACTTTTTCCCGAACGTAACCATGTTTGCACATTTTTGGCTGAATCATTTGTGAAAGGTTGTATTGGGAATAAAGTATGTCTTTGTTTGAAGTTGTTTTTGAAATCCTTTTTAAATTTAATAGATCATATAAGTCTTATGGAGATAGAGTTGAAAATATGAGACCACTTACTATTTAGACATTAAAACCACCAAGAGGAAACAACCCTTAGGTTGATGAAATGGTTTATTTGAATACTTTTGATAAGCATAACTATAGCATTGGATTAGTATGATTTCATTACTTTCGATACATATTTTTTAGATAACTCCTAAATATTGGATCTAGGGAAGGAATTTTTTATAAAAGCTATGTTTATAAGGGTTTATATTTGCTATTTCCTCTTTTAGTTTTCCATTGTGATAGACTTTTTGGGGAAACTAAATTAGTTGGATGATTTATGGAGGTATGCATTAGGGAGTAGTCAAATGGTGAAGAAAACCTTGAGATAGGTTTAAAATAATTGGTTTCTTCTCACTTTTAAATGATATTTGCTTACAATTACTTGCAAATTTGTGAAATTGTAAAGAAGCTCTTATTATGGAAACTATCGAAGATAAAATTGGAGTTTGAAAGGTACAGGGAAAGATTCAAGGGACACAATAGTTAATTTTGTTGTTTTCAAGTACCTTGATTACCCTAAGGTAATATTTTTTGTGCATTTACCACCTTAGGATAGATAAAATCTATTGCGTGTTTTTATACTTGACATTGTATATATCTAAGTCCCATAGTAAAATGGGTAATGTTTGTATTAAAAACTTTCTATACACACATGTATGTTTCTCAGTCACATCATGTAGGTGTAATTTCAAAAGACTCATAGATGGGTGATGTTTGTAAAATATAAGTATACATGTGTCTAATTTGTTTGTAGATCCTTAGGTGTATGTAGCACAATGATTTCCCTTGTATGATAACAAGGAGAATAACTTAACCCTCATGTAGTGTAGGGGTTGATTGAAGCTACTAGAGATTATGATTATTTTTGGAAATAGGTCATTTGGTAGAATTGATATAGAGTTTATTTTACTCTCTATATACATTTTGAAATTTTAGTTAGATCATGAATTTTTGAAGAGTTCTATATATTGGTGTGATGTAGAAATCTATGTAATAGGTGAAGTTAGATTCTTGGTAATTTTGAAGATAAAAGCCTCTTTATGGGGAGGTTTGATTTGAAGGACTATTCAAGTCATTGTTTCATTAATAAAATGCTAGATATAGAGACCGTAGTCGATGGAACTCATTTTTATGATAGAGGGAGACTCTGCTACCATGTATGGTAATGATGTTTTATTAATTTCATAATTATAAATTTTTTATAATATAATTATTTATGTGTTTCTGGTTAAGACACATGGTAGGATGAGGAGCAATTAGAGATGCCCATATGGTGTGTCCTTAAGCCACCACATGGATTACCACCACATCTTATCTATTTCTCTAACCCACAATGCAAACCAACTCACAACCCAACTTGCATGCCAACCCATATCACATGCCAACCTGACTCGTATACCAACCTAAATCAAAGTCCAACCTGAGTGTTAGTTTAGCAGTGAGCTCAAAATGAATTACTAGCTCGACATTAGTTGGTGAAGGTTATATTTACCTACCAAATTTTAGTTGGTTTTATTTGATTTACTACAAGTCACACTTAACATAACTCCTTTCCAAATTTTCATATTCCAATGCATCATTGAAAAAAATAGACGTAGCCAAGCATAACCTAAGCCACGAGTTGCATGGTGGGCATAGGGATATTTTAAGCCTTCATTATATTCCATTTGATAAATGTAGGATATTATCCCTCAATGATAATCCATTAACAAGACTAATGTGATGAATTTATTGGATTAAGAGACATGAAACTTTAACAATGACATCATTTTACATACAATCCTTGAATTCTATGAGGAGGGGCCAAGAAAAGAGGGTTGGGCTCACCAATTGGACCAAAGGTAGAGGTTGAGGGTATATTTTGAGGGGTGTGACTATGTATTGGAATCCCTAAGCCACTGAAAGAGTTCTTTTTATTCTTGTTCAGCTGAGATAAATAAAAGGAGATGATTGTTCAAGCATTTAGAAGAGCCACAACAAAGGCACAAATCTAGGGAGAAATAGATGGGATTCTTGGGAAGGTCCAATGGGCATGAAATATAGGGATTATTTAGAAGAATAATAATCCTTGTTCTATTTAGAATGGCATTTGGGATCTTGCAAGCAGAGCTGAGGGAGACACGTGACACAACTCATTTTTAATTAAATGGCTAATATATGGAGTAATTATGATTCATGGAGTTAGAACTAGTTTTGGTTTTCCATTTATATATTAAGGCCATAAACATGTCATGTGGTTCATCATTGGAAGGATGTTGAGGCCATGGACATGGTATGTGGATTATAGGCATGATGATTTTGTGTCATAGCTGAGTATGGCAAAAAGGTGTGATCCAATGACTGAGTTGGAAAATTTTGACGGGAATAAAGAATATGGCTTATTGGAGGGTTTTTTTTGGAACCTTGGGTGAAGATACAACCCCATAATAGAGATATTGTGTCATTTCTATAAATTTGAATGCGTGACACTGAGAATACAATCCAATTTTGGAGCATAAATTAGATCGATAAGGTGGCCATTTTAATGAAAACATAGTCACAAATAAATGAAGGATACATAGTTGTAGGTACATAGTTTGAGTTGAATAAAAGAATTCCAATTTTATTATATGGCCTTCAGACATGAAAGCTATGTATAGTTGACTGATAGTTTTATCTTGGTTACCAATGCACCCTATAGAGTCTAGTTTGGAAAGGCTCTTTAAGTCATGGCATAATCTTAACATAAGTGGTTGATGATAGACTCAAGCTTGATTCATTGGGGTATCATGCATCAAATTCATAAAGACTTTATAGATGCATTGAGACTAGGATGGTATCTGGTAAAGTTATATATATGCATACTTATTTTGCATATTCTAAAATGGATCTATTTATCTTCTATTTTTAATGTATGGAAGATAGTTATAATCTAAAAATATAAATATATTATTTTGTTATGTAAATACTTTGGGCCTCAAAAGCATATATGTATAGCTATGATTTTTAGGCAATGAATCTCAGATTTATGAAGTAATGTTTTATTCCATTTTGAAAGGTTTTTAAGCTGTGGTAGAAGATATAGGTAGGTATTATTATGCATCCTATTTGTTTGGATTTCAACCAAGGAAGGGATGAAACATGAATATTGATATGGTATTGACAGAGACCAAGTTTGGTTATTTATTTTTATGTGGTAGACCAAAAAAACATGTATTATGGCTCTATATTGATACAGAGACCAATAAATATACTTTTATTGCCTCTATTTGTACCCTAGAGGGATGTGTATGGTTACACTGTTATTAGTAGGAGATGTGTGTCTATGATTTCTAGATGCACTCCTATTTAATTCTGTGCCCCCTCTTAAGAGTTTTATTGATACTTGGAAAGGAGAAAACATACCCGTGTGCATGGAGAAGGATGAAGAGGTGCTACAAATTGGAAGAAGATATTTTTCTATTTAATTATAGTCTTTAAGTAGTCAAGTTTTAAGCACTATTACAGGTTTCCAATATCCATATTTTGATGTAAGTTTTAAATCAATATTTGCATATTTTGAATGGATTAGGATGCAACTTAAGAAATCCCAGAGATGTGTCCCAAATGATGGTTGAAAATTTTTATCACTTTTGATGTCATTTTCCCTTTAGGTTTATTATATGTTTTGTTTTAATTTAGTTGTAAATGAATTGATAGAATATTAGAAATAAATATGAGAAGTTGAAAAATGACACAAATTAGAGAGTTTAAATGCGAGAAATGGGTTTACAGAGGTTTCTATTTACTTCATTCCTATATTTTTGCTACCAATTATATTTATTTCAAGGAATTGATAATTCATTATTTGATTTTAAACTATTTGATCTATTATAGAAATAAACCCAATTTATGGATCAAATATGCAAGTCTAAATGCATATTTAAAGCATGGAACTTGTGATTTGATCTCATAGATTCCATTAGGGCACTATTAAAACCTTCAATAGGCCATAAGAACATACAAAAGACCTATATTAACTATAAATAAGCCAAGGGGAACTGACTGGTCACCTGTGTGAATATAATTTGATCTAGAGTCCACTAGTGATCAATTTAAAAGGATTTGTAGAAATTGAGAGACCTCTCCAATACATAAAGAAACTTGAAGATAGGAACATTCATGTATTGGAAAACTTAGTCAAGGGCCCTAATACACTTGGTCTAGCTGGTCTGATTATAGATGATGAGATCAAATGAAGGAGATCTTCATGAATCTAGTTGTTAAACTTGAGCTAATTGAAGAATGACATTCTAGAATGAAGATCCCACTGGACAGACAAAATTAAAAAAGATGGTTCTAAAATTTAGATTAAGTGACTTAGGAATATTCTTATTATAACTAAGTATTGTCCATTATAGAAGTGGAATATTCTATTTGTAAAGGCATGTGTAGTTTGTAAAACACATTGCCTATAGATCAATCCATTAGGGAAATTCTAGTGTATTCTAGAATATTTGTGGAAAGGACAACTATCTAAACACTTGTACTTTTGTAATTGGATATGGTTGACCAACATAATTCCTTGTATCCTATAAAAGGAGCATTGTCAATTGTGAAAAGGGGGAGTTCTTAGAGCCAAAATTACTTTGTAAACTTTGAGCAATTAATATAAATAAGGAATTCTAAAAAGTTTTTTCAAATTTACCTGTGTCTTTTGTTATTCTAGTTTCTCTCTCACTTGTTTGTTCTAATTTCTAGATTTGAATAGTTCTTATGAATTATTAGTTTGTACATTTGCATGCAAAACTGTTAACTTGTGCCAATGCTAGGTTAAATTAGAATACGTTAGGTTCATTTCATTTTCTTACTCTTCTTGCATTTGTGCTAATGTTGTTTGCTTGTAGAGGTAAATATTTAAAGTGAACTTGGTTCTTATTTACATTATTTCATACCATCTTTATATGTTTTCTTGATGTGTGATACGATTTGATCTTATGCTACTTCATGTCATACATTGGTTAAGTGCATGCTAGGAGGTTATTTGAACTTTGTCATAATGTTTGGAATGAAGATCAACAACATCTCTTCTCTACCCTACCTTTCCTTTTGCTCCTTTTTTAACCACATCACTCTAGCTTAATTTTATTTGTAAATATCCATCTTAGATTAGTTTTTTATCACAATTCACCATTATTAGAATGACATACTTCATAGTATGCATAGATTAATTATTAGGCCACATTGCACCCAACCACCAAACATTATAAATATTATGAAACAGTCCACTTGCTTTGCCTCTATTTCATCAATATATAATAGGATTATTAAAACCTATAACTCGTGTGCTGATTTCTTAGAATTTTAAAATGAGAAGTGTTATTAAAAACTTTAGGCACCTATGATACATATTCAAGCATCAACATTATGCCTTCCTATTTTTTCTATTCACCCTAATTTGTTTATTTATATTTTTATCTCCTATATCCTAGGGACAATGTTTGTTGTGTTGTTTGTGTCATTGCTCCCTAAAATATAGAGGCAAACATTTGTCATCATACCCTTTTGTCATTTTTTCCCTATAACCTAGGAGTGACTTTGCATGAAAAAAATATTTTCTTGTATTATGTTTTTACTAACATTGTGACTAACATTATTTGTTTAATTTAGTTTAGTTTGTTTATTTTGTTTGTTTGCTTGTTATGTTTGTTTATTTTTTTCTATTTATTTTGTTTGTTTGTTTAGTTGATTTGTTTGTACTTGTTTGTTTTTTTGTATGGCTCCTTTTGTCTTGTTTATCTATTTATTTTATTTGTTTTATTTTGTTTATTTTATTTATTAAGTTTGTTTAGTTCTTGTTTATTTGTTTGTTTTTATTTGCCTTTATGATTTTTGGATCCTTTCTTGATTGTTGTAGGTTTATTACATTTTATTTACACTTAAGTCTTAAATCTTCATATATTGTACTTAAATTTTGAATTTTTGTATTTAGTCCTACACTTGGTTTATTTGTCTTATATTTCCACTTTTGATTTGATTATTCATGTCTTATTCCTAGGTTTTTGATATTTGCATCTAAACTAATTTTTCTATGCTTAGGGTATACATTGTTATTATATTTATTCATAAATATGATGCATAATATCATAAGCTATAACAAAATTTGGGCCAATACAGAATATTGAATCAATGTAATGGAAGACTTATATTAGATGAAAGACTAACTAATATCTTAAACACATGCCTAAGTCCAAATATTAATAAACAAATAAATATGATTTATTATGTGTTAATAAAGACATGCATCTGTACAAAAACATAAAAATAAGTCATATACCATAAATAGATAACAATAGAGCAACACCTCATATACATGGTAAAGTAATAAATGAACAAAGCTTACATAAGCATAAATATTAGTAATGCTAAATAATGCCATGCATAATGTTAAACATGAGCTAAACAGTGACATAAACATGGTAATAAATAAGGCAACATATATATCAAAATAAAATTTTGACATGTACAATCAGCATCGAAAGACCTAAAAATGGATGTCAATGTATATCAAATGTCATATACATTGAGGATATGTATATATCATCATGGTGTCATCAAAAGTACAATAATATGCTAATGTAACAACAAAATGACAAAATTCTAAGATGTCAAGATGCCAATAATCAACTATGGCTCTTTGTATTCATGGGATGTATCACTAGAGGTATCCCTAGTGGTCTTGGTGGTGGTGCCAACAGATGATGAAAAAACTACATTGAAGCCCATATAACATGGGTTTTGGTCCTTGATCAACATGATCTACTACCTACTCTTTAAACATCCCATACCTCAAATTTGACAACCTATTGGTCTCTGGGAATATCAGTCTCATAATCTCTATAGTAATATGAGGCCTCATTCTTAGCCTTAAGTCTATCAAAAATCATCTGTGAGAAACCTATCTATGTACTGGATCTCTGAGCCTCATCACACTCTCATCAAAGCCTCTAAACATCTAGCAATCATTGGTACCTATTAGTAATAGATTGATCTCTCTGTTATAATATGGGCCTAAGTCTAAACCATCCTAGCCACCTTTGCCTTTAGCTAGGTAATCTCTAACTAAAGGGAAGTCATATCATCAACATAGATGTCTAGTTTACTTTGTAGATATGCCACTTACCATTCTAAGCCTACCATCTACCCCACCCAAAAATTTATCTCCTCATCTAGCATGCCAACATCCTAACCTTCCCTCACTTTATCAAAAGGCCCTACCTAGCCTAAATCAACATGAACACCTACTATACCTATTGTTTTAGGATACAACACCATCATAGATAGGCCATCATTGCCACCATTATCTCCTCCACCATCTCTTCTATCATATCATTTTGGTCCTACACCCATATTTAAACCATTGGTTTCTTAATAGAGATGTGATCATAGTCCTGGACCATTAGTAGTGTGTATTCCCTAATGTTTCTTCCACCCATATAATCCACCATGTAAAGTTCCTTGTATAGCTGCACTAAGATGATTGGCCTCCATAAAAATCATGTGGAATCATCTATTAGGGTGAAAATTATGACTTTGAGGCCCATATGGAAATATATGGCACTCTTATTAGGAAATAAAATGCTGCTAATAATATCCGTAAAAATGTGATCTCCTTATCAATAAGTATTTGTGGTGAAGGATCCTTAGTAGGTAGATCATCAAGTCATATATCTATGTAAGTCTCAAGAAGGTCTATATATACCTTCCCATGATCCATGGGAATTCCTTGAAAACTAACCAATTTATCTAGCATAGCCTACTACTATGTTGGATTAGTCCAAAAGAGCCTCCATCCTTGCATTGATAGCTTGAGGATACACTAGGTATCCTCAAGAGTGACTATCACCTCTATAGTAGGTATGTGAAATGTTGATGTCTCACTATTTTATCACTCTACCAACATGATTATGTATGATTAATATATGTTAATAATCAACATCTACGCCACATAATTTAAGTCTAAGTCTTGTATAAATATGTTCATTTCAACTGTCCAGATTTATAGGGTACACAAGTAGTGGAAGCATTGCTCCCATCTCATCAAAACTGCTAGCTATTCTTATAATCATAGATAGGTGAGTGTCAACCTAAATATATGATACTATATAAGCCTATGCCTAGCCTAACAAGCCTATTTACCCATCTTTCCTATAGGTTGAACACTTTTTAGCTCCCTAAGCCAACTATTTTTGAATTCTAGGGTGAAGTCATCATTTTCCCAAATGACAGAGTCATCATTTTGGACATTTTTTACTTTTTAGGTGAATTCACCATTTTCATTTTTCAAAAAAATATGGACTTCACCCAAAAATAGGTGAAATATCTATTTCAATGATTTGTACACATTTTTGATGAAACTACCATTTTTAGGAATGATGAATTCATATGAAGTTGATTTCCTTAGCGAAGCTACCATTTTTCCTAAAACACAAATAATAAATTCATTATTTTTTACCCTAAGAATATAAATTAATACACAATTAATGACATGAATGATAAATTTGATGATACATATTAGTGGCCCATCATGTGGTAGTTGCATGTGTTCTCTCACTCGGTCAGAAATGTGCCATCATGCTCCTCCACGTGTCATTTATCTCAGCTAGCATGTAAAACTAAAGCTTCAATTTCAAAAGGGCTAGGGTGAATATATATCTTTAAATTTGAATTTTTATCCCCTAAGGCCTAACATTCATTCTAATCATTCCAAGAGGTGTAATTTTCACCTCTATGGTCTGTTTTATGTGTCATTTGACCCTATGTGCCTTATTTCTCAACCTTTTTGTAACCATGTCATATTTTTGGGCCTCTCTAAGACCCATTTAACAACATTATTTTTATACCTATACCATTTTTTTGTTCAAATGTGTATCTTTCTACTCACACTTAGGCTCAATACGTGTTTTTATTATTTACTAGCTCATCGAAGATCCATTTATGTGTTTTTTGCATTAGCTCCCCTTTCCAATTTGCCCAATTGTGGTAAATTATTTTTTAATAAAAAATGATATATTATACCTTTTGATGGAAAAATTATTTTAAATAACATAATTTAAACATTCAAATGATTATAACCACCTTTGGGTAAATCATTATTTTTTATCCAATTTAATGATTATAAACACCTTTGGGAAAACCATTATTTTTTATCTTACATTATTAATTATAATTACCTTTGGGAAAATTAGTATCAATTCCACTACCACATCAGGGAAAATGTTTATGCCACTGATTATAACCACCTTTAGGCAAATCAATATCTCACATTCCATTATTGATTATAACTGCCTTTGAGAAAGTCATTGTCTTACCCTTCGTTATTGATTATAATTGCCTTTGGAAAAATAAATGACTTATCGACCATTACTAATTATAATTACCTTTGGGAAAATTATTCATTTCACCACCATTGTCACTTGATCATGCCATTTTCTTCATTTTGAGGGAACATTTAACGACTCTATTTTACCACCCACTCCCTTAAGGGGGCATGTAGGGTTAATCAACCACCTTTTTGGGCATGAACTACTTATTTTAACACCTTTTAAACTATTTTAAACTATTTTATTATTTATATGTCTTTGAATGCCTTCTCAAATAGGGGAAAACTATAAACACTTAGTTATGACCATTTTCATGCCTAAATTGGGATTACGACCAATTTCTAGCAAATGATGCAATTTAAGCCTAAAAATCACCTAAATTTACCAAATTTATCTATGTAAGGGATTTAATTTCTCAAAAATGTGGTGAGGCTTGTTTATTTGAGATATTATAATGTATACACCAATAACCTAGTTTGGTTTTAATCTTAGTCAAATTGTGACATAGTAAATTGATGTTCTTGACTAGTCAAACTATTAATACAAAACATTTCCAAAAGCTAAAAATAACTAAGAAATATTAATTAAAAATAAAATTTCAATTAAATTTTCCTAATTAAAAATTCTAAGTTGAATTAGTGAATTTAATTTATCTAAAAAGGAGTTTTTCAACAAATATGAATTTAAAGTAAAGGGAGATAATAAAGCAATTTATTAATTCTTAAAATTTTCAAAAAGGTGAAATATCTAAAAATGAATTGTCAAGATTTAATGAGTGCTTTGATCCAACCCAGGGTTAACCTAACTCAACCTAATTTATTTTAGCCTCAACCAAAGTTAACACTAAACCTAACCTACCTAGGGTTGGAATTAGTTTTGAGACCTATAAATATATGTGCCCATACAAGTTCCCTCAATATATTAAGAGAAGATTTTGTGTGTAAGGTTATTTTATAGGGATGCCTTGAAGAAGCCATCAAAGTAATTTTATAATGCCAATTTGATATTAAGCTTCACACTAAGACAATCGAAACCAAGCAAAGCCACATATGTCCATTGGAGAAGTGATATCAACATGGAGAAGCATTGATGGAAGTCTCTAATGCCATAAAATGATCAATAGCAACTATTATGACAATATCTAGACATTAATTTTGACAAGGGAGGTAAAATTTATTGTGTGTTTTTTCTCTTATTTATGGTTTTATCCATTGTGTTATGCTCCCCCTAGTTCTTAGGAAAGAGAGTTTAATTTTATTATGTATTATACATGTATTTTTACTTGATTCACTAAAAATAAATGAATAAAAATTTATGTGCTCTTTAGACTCCTAAGCCACACATATTGCATAACATATGCACCTTATATATTTCTCATACTGTAACTATGTATAACCATCAGACAAATGTATAGAATTTTACAAAATTTGTGAATCTAAATCATATAACTGTGTGCTTTGATCATTTCTAAAAACTATGTAAATGTGGAGAACGTGCTTCCAAAATCATGTGGCAACTATATATATAAATTTTAAAAATGATCTAAGTACCAATGTGTATAACATGTTTCCAATACATGCCCCCATTGTAAACTAAAGATTCTAAAATACTAAATAGGTGTGGAAAACATGCTTAGAAATCATGCCCCCATTAAATCTTATAATTTTGAATGTGTGGAAACCATCCCCATATGACATGCCCCGACTAAATTTGGGAATTGTTATAAGTACCATATACTGAATGAGTGTGAAGAACATACTTCTAAAGAATGCCCCGACTAGATCTAGAAATTGATAGAGGTACCATATAATAAATGAGTGTGGGGAACATGCTTCTAAAGCATGCCCTCACTGAATATAAATTTTTTTCCAAGTGTGTAGAAAATTCATCAATGACATGCCCCCACTAATATTCCCCCTTTTGAGGTGAGATAAATATAAGAACCAAAAGTTACCTCACCTTAGAAGGAGAAGACAACTGTATAAATTGTGAATGTAACCATATATTATATATAAGGGAACATTTCTAGGTAAATGTACCATTGATGTGCATAGAACCAATATGATCACATGTATGCCAAAAATGCATGATAAAGATCATGGTAACATTTAGATAGTAATAATAAAATATCAACATGAAAATTAATCACACACATAAGATACATCAAAATCAAGTCAAAAAGCAATGGTCCAAGGAGATTACAAACAAGGTTCATGTTTAAGTGTTGCAAAATTGAGGGTACATGAGTTAGTCAAATTTACATAAAAGTAAGAATGATATATTCAAATGTCCATAAAACAAATAATGGCATATGAAAATGTCAATGAAATAATATATAAGAACAGGGATGCAAGCAAAGGTACATATTCAAATGCTAAAACAAGTAAAATAATATCAAGGAAAAACACTAAATAAAGTGCATAAACTAAATCATAAGTATCCAACATAAACATATCATAGTAGCCCATGAATCTAATGTGTTAGGAAATGATTTCAAGTGTATAACATATGACGTACCCTATGTAAGATATAATCATGGATAATATGCATGTGTAAGTACATATGTAAGCTCAAACATGGTAATTTATATTGATCATCAAACCATATAATTTGTGTGTATCAACATCAAATCTGCAAATTCTCCCAATGTCCATATGACAAGAGTAGATGGAAAACCCAACATCCAAATTAGGAATGTATCATGTATATGTGTATGCATATATCACACTCAAATATAAGTGTGTTGATATGTGTATGTAGGAGTAACTGAGTATTTCGTCCATCAACATGAAAATAAGACATGGATGCCAAGGAACCAATAGGACATGTAAGTGCCGAAAGTGTCTTTTGGATTTTTGAATGTTTTTATTTTTTTGGTATTTTTGAAGAGGAAATATCATCCTATGAAACAATCTCATTGATGGTCATATATATCTCACCCACTATAAACCTTATATCTTTAAGTTGGATCTTTTACATTATTTTCATCATGATTGGATAGGTTAAAAAGGTACATAACATGTTCCTCCTCACAATTTGAATGTGTAGTAGAAGAAGTAATGGTCTAATTTGAAATATGTGTTAATTTGCCTTTGTGGGGAAAGGATATACCTTACTGGTTTGGATCAATTTTCTATTTTATTTGGTGTAGCCAAAGAGTTCATAATGTAAATGCATATGGAGAAGTGGTAGGCATAACCCAAACCTGTGTTTAAATTACTTTGGGACCACAAGTAATTAGTACTTGTACATGTACCAAGGAATCCTTCTAACCTCCTTATTTTATAAGTTTTTTAAATATTGAATCCCATTTGTTGTAAATGTCTTATATTACAAGTAAATTTTGCTTATGTTGGATCAATATGGTTATGCCAAAAATAATCACCACCCATGTATATTGATGGCATGGATGTTTTTTGTGTTATACACTTTGACATTATTGCATAAGATATGGACCTTGGATTGGCCCCATGTTGAGTAACATTTACGAACTAGTCATATAGATATTAGGGAAACCACATTTTTGTTCATTATTCTCCTTATGTAAGTTATCTACATCCTTTGTGTGATGGATAAAGATTTTGTATTTGGAGGGAGATATGTTAAGTTCCTTTGAATGAGTAATAATGAAGGAATCATATCTAGGCACATCATTATATAAATGGGTAAATGATTCATATTATTTATGAAATGTCCTTTAATTTAATGGGGGAAAATGACTCTACTAAAGACAAATTGAAATTCCAAATATGAGGGTCTAAATTCTATCTCATAGGATCTACTTTTGAATTAAATAGTATAATCTTGAAGGAATTCAGCATCACATTATTTAAAATTGTGAAATTATTCTAATGTAAGTTTTGGTACCTTGTGGATATTAAAATATACGAATAATGCATCTTATAATTGTAATAAAATATGTAAGGAACCCTTTGGTAAAATGTAAAACCAATTTTGATCGTCATCAGAAATACTCATATGGAAAACTTTTAGCAATACTTTGTTTTATTTTACCCATTGAAAAAAATAATTTACATAGATGATCATGTGGTTAAATGGGTCCTTATGTCTCAAAAAGAGAGGTAAATATGGTAATACAAAATATTTTAGAAAAGGATTTTAAACTATACATTATGCAAGAGGTTGATTATTAAATGAGGTGATGTGCATTATCATTATGGAAGGCCATTTGCATTTTGAGTATAGAAAATTGATTTTTAATGTGCCCAATAGTGGTCATAATAGACATTAGATATCATATGAAGGTAGAGGTATTTGTCATAGGTGTTATAATTGGTTTCAATCGACCACCTATTTTGAATCTAGGCATATGAGTATCATCATCCTTGTGTACAACAAGTGCAAGTTCATGATCACTAAATTTAGGACATTTTGGTAATGGTATGGGATTTTTTAACTTTAGTAAATTCGGTATATTATTTGAATATCTTGTATCATTTGAATAATTTTTTTCATTTTCCTTTATTAAGGGTATAACAATTTTAGATTTAAATTTTTTTGGTAAGGATATCTTTTCTAATATAGAATTTATTTTAAATGAAGGTAGGAAAAAACCATCATCCTTGAGTAGAGGGATATTGTTTGGAAATGTAGGAATTTTTGGGGATTTAATAAATTTGATTGAAGACATGTAACCCTTATTAGTTATTTGCACAATAACCATAATCTCTTTATGCATTTGTAAGAATTTCTGATGATCAAATGAAGGAAACTCTTGGTCATATATATATCAATTTTTTTGGTAAAGTGTATATGTTTAGTTGGATTCAATGGTTTGTGACTCAAGGATGTTTTTTAAAATCAGAAATCCTACCTATTTGTATTATTATGATTAATAGATATAGGGTGGGTTATACCTTGCTCATGTTTAACCAATCCTTACAAGTATTGAATACCAAATCCTTAAAATGGTGGTATATGAGGTATGGATAAAGGCTTATTATCTTCATTAATATTGATTAACTCATCTCTTGAAGTGGTGGGATCATTAACCTAATTAGAGGGATAACAACTACCACCATTCAAGGCTTTTATATTACATGCTTTAGAACTTGGAATAATGCAAGAGTGGTTAATTTTAATTCCTTCCTTGAGGGACAACTAGATAGTTTTATAATCATAATCATCAAAGCAATAAATATCACCCATCATAAGAGATATGGAGTAAATAAAGATTAGGACAAAACATGTAATAAGCATCTGATAGGGTATGCTTAGGAAGAATGGTTTTAAAATATTAGGTTCGCCAAAATTTTAACCCTAAAATGGAATCTAAAGTTATTAGAGTTAGACTTAGATTAATATTAAAGGGGTATATAGAAATGAAATAGAAAAAGGGTGATAATTAGATCTATAGTAGGCCAATTGGCTACTAAACTCAGATATAAACATACACTAAATTTATTATGCTGAGATAGTCTAAATATGGAAAGTAAAAATATGCTAGATATAGAAATGACAAAGAAGAGATGTAGTTATCTTGTTACGATGCTAATGCAATTTTGGATCTAGAATAGGTATAAATCAAGATGTAAGGAGATTCTATAAAAATTGTAAAATTTTAGAATTAACACTTCTATCTCTCTAGTTAATAACATTAGCTTAGGATGGTTGCATCCTATACAAAATATATACTAAAATAGGATATGACCACTTGGATGCTTTTGTCTTTTACCTTGCCTTTGCTCTAGCACATTTAGATGTAGGTCATGGATAATCTCTTTTAATGAAATGGCAAAATCCTAGTTCTCCAACTTTATAGTGACCTTAGGAGGAAATGGGTTAGTGGTTACATAGTGTCAAGATGACCTAAATGACCCTATTATTAGAGGGTGTTTCGTATATAGACAATATTGTAAAGAGGGGGTCAAAATGATGTAGTTATCATCTATGTGTTGGATTGTGTGTAAATCATATAATATGTGCAAATCAAGACAATAATAACATAGCTTGTAACTTGGAAATTTAGGCTCTTGGGTTGTTCCTTTAGTACTTCAAAGCTATAGATGTGCAATCCCTATGACTAGTATGGCAATTGGAATAAATAGGGAAGCTTTGTTTAATTTAATGCTCTTTAAATGCTCATTGGTGTTTTTTTATAGGTGTTTGTAGATGAATAATTAATGATGTTTGATCTTGTGTTTATATCAATCCATTTAGAGTAATAACTCACATTAAATCACTTAGGCTGACCATTAGGAGATGTTTCATTTGTAATTTGGATGACTTTAGGGCATTAGAAACTTGCATCGGGATAGGAAAGTAACCTCTATACTACTATCCATCTCATATGTTAGTGTCTATGGAGAAGGAAAATAGGTACATGTTATGAACTTGTATAGATAGAAGATAAGTACAACATAAGCATTCTAGGTAAGATAACAGACCAAGGTCATCAACGTAAGACTAGTCAGACTAAGAGATATGGGCCACAGAGAAAAAATATATAGTAGATGCAGGGATTGTGGAAGTGTGAAAGGTAAATAACTGAGAGGAATAACCAAGGTCTGATTTTTACAAGGTGTACAATACTAAGGTGCTATATAATCATAAAATATCATCTACAATTTATTCAACTTGGTCAATCATTTCAAATTTGTTTTATTTGTTTTAATTATTATTTAAATCAAAGGGAATTACCTACATCAATAGTAATTGAAATCAATTTAATTATTAGGTGGCCACCTATTTATTTAATTTACAAAAACAACTTTACTTTCAAAATATTGATTTTTGCTTTTATTTTTCACTTTGTTTGGCTTTTCCTAGAAACTGTGTACTCATAGTTTTAAAAATACTTATCTATTGTTGTGAAGGGTTACACAATATGCTATTTAAAGTCATTGTTTATCATTTATAGATATCATGGTGTGAGGGGATCTCCCCAATACTCATAATCTATAATACACAACTAAAAATTGTCTTTAGTTTCCACATACCTCACAATATTTTGGGAATGTCTGGTATTTCCATCTTTATTAAACCTTAAAAATATAAAAATCTAGTTGATTATGTGGTACATCGATTAGTAGTTAGTATCGAGAAGTTACTTCCATTTTACCTTTGAAACCAGGTTTAGTGGGCTATGGGAATGGTACTTCCTTCATAATCAATGCTCTAAAACATTGGGACTACACTATTTAATGGATAAGAAAGTATCTTTGGAAGCTTACATTTTAAATCAAAATCTTTATTATAGTTTCATGATCTTAATTTTGAAAAATTAATTAGCTTCTAAATTACATTATTGCTATTTTCTATTTGTTATTTTATGTTGTATTTTAGACTTGTATTAGGCAACATTGATATAAGTTTTGTGTTATGTTTTATAACTATATTGACCATATTGAATTATTTTCCCACGTGATTAGATTTAGTTTTTATATTTAATACTTAATCATCCAGATTCAGACCATTTCATTTTTTTAGAGAATTTAGAACTTCATCAACCAGCTCAACCTAGTCTAATATAGACTATTATGTTTTCTTGTTTATCTAGCTTGATTTAGTCTATCATAGACTATTATGTTTTATTGATTTTATTAATCAATAAATCTATTCAATTTAGTTTATTAAATACTATTATATTTACCTAATTTTCCAACTTAGTTGACCTATTTGATTTAGTCCAAACATAATTTTTCTATTTGCCAAATTTTCCTACTCAGTAGCCCTCCCTAACTTTACTTGATTACATATTTTTGTTATTTTATTATTAATCCTACTACATTAACTAATTTTACTTAATCTAATCTGACATGTCTAACTAAATCTACTAGCTCAATTTCCTTTATTTTTAGCTTCTAAGTTTATCATTTCTGTAGTAAGTGTTTAAACCATAATTTTCATTAATAAAAATTCATTTGATGATTACATAAAGTAAATTCAAACTAACATTATTGATTTAAATAAAATATCCTAATAAACTCCCTAAGACACATTCTATGATAACTAATCTAGGACTTAACAATATCCATATTACTACTAGAACTACCTACTACAAGACTACTCCCTATTTCATTGCACTTAATAATTTATTCCTAAAAATGGTATAGGATGAAAGTGACCTTGAGTAAATGGATGAAATTATAATCTTCATTATTGAAAACCCTCAACATCAAGGTAAGGATTTCACAACCATTTATAACCTCATGATGGGACCTCATATTGGATAACCTTGTTCACCTTCACCTACCTTTTATATAAAATTTGGGTTAAGTCACTTTACAACTTCCATCACATACTTATATTCTCTCATTCATCCCTATAATTAAATGATATCAACTTCCATACCTTCTTCCACTTTTATCAGAATGCCCACATAAATACCCAATTTCATCCAACTACTAGTGCATTTTATGCCACTAATCCTCTCAAAATAATAGTGCATCCCATGTATATTTTACTAGTCAAAATACCATTCAAATTAATCTATTATTAATAAAAACTCTAAATAAAATCACTACTTTTCAAACCAACAATGCCAACCAAATGATTCAAATGCTAAACCAATTAATACATTTATAAAATCAGCCTCAATGTACTTAATGGGGAGAAAAAATATTAATTCCCCTCATCCCCCACCCCCATTATATATGAATAGGGTCACCTTATACCTCAACCTTTACTTATTAAAAATGATATTAAAAACTAAAAAATGAACCTCTTGCTCCTCAAATTACAAACACTGACATAGGTGGCATAGTTCTCACTATCACCTACAATGGATCTATTGATCTAGCTTTTCATTTTAAGACTATTGTAAACTTATATAAATATTGAATGAAATTTAATATCTTTATTTACAACAAGATATTAGTTAAAACATTTTAAGGTAATTATTTTGATTGGTATAATCAACATAAAAATAATTTTATAGCTATAAGCCTTAGTCAATGCATTCGTTCAAGAATTCTAAACTAGTGATCTTCCTAAAAACAACTTAGTTCATTTTATAAATTACAAGTAATTAGAATACAGAATGGCACAATTTTTCATCAACTGATGGAAATCATTGTATAATAGAGATGATCATAATATGCCATATGAGAATATATTCAATTTATTCATTATCCTTATTCCAAATTATAATATTATGTGGGGTTTTTTTATAAAATCCTTGGAAGAAGTCCTCAACAAATTTACACATCAATATTTCCTTATACTATAATTTGAGCCTTTACACTCTCTAATGGTAGCCCAAATTCTTATGACCTCTATAAATTGACATGAAACTAATGATGGTGTTATAAATACCTATGATTCCATGCATACCATTCAATCCATTTATTCATGCAATCCAATGCAGTATAATCCTTCAACATCAATTCCCAACAATTCTCATCTTAGTTCCACATTTTATCAAGTGCATAATGTTGATTTACATATAAAAATTTCCTTAACATATATTTTAAATAATCTTTCATTAATTTACACATAATATTTGGATCTTACACACCCTATCAAACATTGATATGATCCCCAAAACATTATTTGGTTTCATGCAAATTTGGGTCATTCTCATGAAACTTGTCTATAATTAAGAAAATTTGCTATGGATTATCTTCTTTGACCTAAATTTGATCATGAATCACTCATACATAAATGTCAATAAGTTTATGAAATAATAACTAATGATCATAGAACTAAAACTAAAAATGAATCCTTAAACCAATCCAATGCTCATTTAGCTATTAATAAGGATCCCCTTCATAACCATCAAGCTACCACTAACAAAACTCATACTACCATTAATGTCAAAATTATAGTAGATCATAAAATAAACTATGATAATGTTGTCATTGTGATTAACATGAGGATAGTAGTCTCTAATATCGATCATTATCCAACTTACAATGATAACAATTTACCAAAACTCTACATTATTCATGATACTTACCCATCCCATCTCATAGAATTAGGGCATGAAGAGAGAATTTTAACAAACCTAAAAGTGTAAACTCAAACAATAGATAATACATCACACACTATTTATTTAAGTTCTACCACTCCTACTCACAAACCTAAAATTGAAATTTGAAAACCTTCCACTACTAGTATTTATTCTTCTCATACACAAGAAATAACCAATAATACAACCACATCATCTAATATAACACAATCACCTAAAAATAGTCAAACCACATTAACCAAATATACAAAAATTATACCTTATCAAATTCACTTTTAATGTACTTCTACCCCACCCTCAAAAGATATATTTCAACACTATTCACGTTTATCCCATAAGACTCTAACAAGTCATGATGAATAGGACCCTATAGCCAAAGTTTCACATCTCTCATCTCAAAACCCTTTCCTATAACTATTTAGAATTCTCCCCATCATTTAAATCATATAATTAAACTCTTATTCTAAATGAACATCCCTTATCACGCACATGTGAGGAAAGAAACTATTTTTTCAGGATCTAATGATAACATCCTTCAGTAGTACAAAGAAATTTTTATCCATGTTGATGAAATGGTAGACACCTCTATTTCACTAAAATTATTTATCTCTTCCATTATACCTGATGAGATACTAATTTGTCTAGATGACCCTCCATTAGTCATTAGCATCTAAATAAGATATATCCAAGGTAAGAATGCATTAATTGATGAAGGTTCAAACACTTATGTGGCTTCACTTAGTGTTATTAGAACAATTAGATACTCTGAATTCAATCTTAAATTGAATCAAAGTACATGTAAAGGATATGATAGAATACAAATGACTCTTTTAGGTTGTGTTTGAATTCTCATCACTATTCCCCCCCATCATGGTATATGTCAAAGTCATGATATTTAACATCCCATTTTAGTACAATATTTTTTAATCGGTCGACCTTAGACACATCACATGAGATAAGTAGCCTAATCAACATGCTAATGTGTGAAATTAAATTTTAATAGTGTTATATACAATATTTAGGGATATACCAATGCTTGGAATTTCAAATAAAATCAAGAAAGAGGTGTTTTTAAAATACCTACAGTCAAACCTTTACATAACATTTCATTTCATGAATCTAAACATTTTAATTTTCTTATCAATTTTACTAGAGGATACAATGGTCATCATGAATTGATCATAAACATACCAGCTAATATTTTAGACTCGGATGATGATGCACTAAATGAGATCAGTATAGAAATAAAAACTTTTGATCTCTCTCTTAACATAATTGCTCAATTTTTTCCATCTATATGATCTCAATTTTATTTATCAAAAAACATTAGATGAAATTTTGATTACCCTAAAAAAAACTAATAATTCCATTAACCATACATATTTGATTGATAGAGTCATTGACACATGTACTATTGACCTTCACACTCTTAATTATGATGATGGATATTCTTTAGATGATCCATTTTTAGCTATATTTTTTTAGGCTAGAAATGTAGAGATACTTAGATATTGTACTTTATTTACAACCTTCTCTTTGTCAATTTCATGTAGTTCCTTCTCTTTTTATAGTCCATGATATTAGTTCTTCTTATGTTCATAGGTTTTAGATGGAGTGCACACACACTAATACTTTATTTAATATTAAGCCTCTTCAGAGTATGCTTATGAACCATGCTATGACAGGACCTTACATGTTCACTAGATATATGACCCTTACAACCTAATTCCTCTAGCAATGCTATGTACACTACATTGACCTACTACAAGTTCATCTCATGATGTAGCCTAGGTTAGATAGGGTATTATTCAAAGTCCTCCTCCTAATGTTAATGGCACACTACATTTTCCTAAGCTTGATATTTTACCAACATGATGGGTAGTTGAGCCTTATTATGATATCCATCGAGTTTCTAATCATTGGGCCAAGGATTTTTGTACACATCAATAATTGAAATACTAGGTTATAATTCTCCTAAAGATAACTAACCCTCAATATCTACTACTATACTTAAGTTTTGATTTCATAGTACACATAGTCATTCTTCTACTGATTGCTAATAGATTAAATAGTACATTGATACATTACATCCAAAGAAGGCATAATCTATAAATAAGAGCCTACCACCTCATGAGATTCTTCCATAATACATTCCTAAATATGGGAAAGTCTACCATATTTTTAATACTTTACTAAACACTATACAAATAGATGTCGAGTGCTTTAACAACACTTTGAAGATTTTCCATAGCTTATGTCTTCACCAGCTCAACCTCATTCTCTAGAATATTCATAGACAAAGGTTCCACTTGTTCTTCAACCTACATCTCTTCATAGATCTATAAATATTTCAACATAATTTCCTCCTATTGAATATTCCATATAGGAGATGACTCATGTGCATCATACTTCTTCTTGCATACATACCTTATCTATAGAGATGATATGTTACGAATTTCTAGAAAGATTGATGAGACTGCATTTAACATCAAAATTTAGCTACATAAAGATGTATCAGATGTTATGGATGATATTTAATATGATATTTATCAGTATATTTGAACACATCATGAAGTTTCATGATATTATTTATCACATTACTATATGATTTGGATTTGATTTATAAGCATATATGGACCTTATGTGTTAATTATCATTTAATTTTATGTTTATAGACTAAATTCACATCTTATGTATTACATTATGTTTCATGGATTAATTACATGTATTATGGATTAATTTTATTTCATTATTTAATCTTGTGTTTTATTGTTTAAATTTAATTTTATGTCTAATTTCTTACTTTCTTTAAGATGGACTTATTTTTTATTATTGTTATGATATTTTATTTAAAACCAAGATAGTTATTATGGTAACATGATTTTAAAACCAAAATCACTTTAATATCACATCTTTACCAAATGATCAATTAACAAGCATATCATTCATTGTATCACTACATACATAGATATCTTAGATCTCCATTTGTTTCCCCATATTTCCTTTCCATCTATGAGTTTATAGGCAAGCCTAATTGTTTATTAACATGTCAAAATCTCTAGGTACTTTATGTCCTATAACTAAAGACTAAAGCTCATCTATGTTTTTCACTTTTATCAATCATGTTTGGTTATTACAAATCTATATGGAGGATGATTTGAAAAATCCATAAAATTTTAAAATATAAATCATTTTAAAACAAAATGCAATGATAAAAGGCATAAATAAATAATCAAAATTCAAAATCACACCAAAAAATGTGATTCATATCATAGCACATCTCTTACTCCTAATCAAAGCTGAAACTCCATAGTTGGCCTCATCATAGAGTTGAGGTCCATCAGGGTGGAGTAGGCCAGTATATTTGGTGATATGATATTTCAAAATTCTATATAGTGCTACCTAATTTGTTATACAAGTACCTAATCTTCATTGTAGAATGGCATCTTTGTAAGGAGTCTTGAGGAATGGGTAACATGTTGTGGTAAGGTAGGTACATTTTAATTTTATTTTATATATAACCTTCATGAGTTGATATTAGTAATATACTTATTTGCCCAAAATGTTTTATACTTATCATGAAAAAATATTTGTTGAATTTGGCATCCAATAAATTCTTAGTGTTTACTTATCTATTTAGTATGCCTAATGCCTAATAAGATTTATTCTAAACATGTATTTCATTATTTTTCCATTCCCTACTTCATTACAAAATCCAAATATTCCTTGATTAATATGTTTTGTAACTGATCATACCCTTTGGGTTTCCTTTTTTGAGTTGCAATATAAGATCTTAGATAGGACTAGGCCTTCCTCACAAACATTTCCTTATTAATTAAAAAACATTTCCCATTTTTTAAATTAACCTCATTGGTTTCATCTTTATCATTTGAATTATAATACCTTGTATAATATTAGGATTTCCTCATTAAGTATCCCTAAAAAATTCATACCATGATTACTCATAAAAATAACTATAAATCTTGACATTTACATTTCCTTCTTGACAATTTTTTTTTTGCATGCATTTTAAAACTTGATTTAGTGTGTCTTAAATTTTTATTTACAAATCATTTACATAATTCCCAACTTGATTTAGTATGTTTTGTGTTAATATTTTATCATTTCAATCTATCTACATTTTTACATGCTTTTTAATATTTGATTTAATTGCATTTTACATTTTCTATTTTCTTGTGTCATTTACTTGTACACATTTCTTAACTTAATTTAGCTTGTTTTATATTTTACCATTTACATTTGTTTAACATAGTTTTCAAATTTGATTTAGTATTTTTTTTTAAATGTTTTACATGTTTCCCAACATGATTTAGTGTGTTTTTACATAAGATTTTGTATATCTTACTTAAATTTTTTTGTATTTTTTATATCATTTTTTTAAACCTTGCATTTGTTCACAATTGCTAGAAGAGAATCCAAAATACATCATATATTTTCTCATATCATATTATATAAATTAAAAACATGTTCTATAAAGAGAATACAAACATAAATAATATCCCAAATATCCATAAGTCATAATTAAAAAAACTAGAGCTCTATATATCAAAGTATAAAAGTTTTATACAATGTAACAACATGCAATGAGAATAATATATTAAATATTACTATGGTCATGGTCCATCCTATCCATCTAGTGGATGAGCCACACTAACCATCAAAGTCTGGGACTATCCCCTTTGAATATTACTTTGTAGTGATTCTGTTAGAGAATGAAGACCCTCTAACTATATTTGTAGATTGGCCACCTGGGCTTGCACAAATCAAAACTCTATATCTATTTCTATATGGGAAGATCACTCCTCAGCCACTATCCACTAGTCCTAAATTTCCCCATCACCCACTCTAAGTGGTATATATGCAACATCTCCTAGTCTATATAACTCTCAAGTTAATTCACTAAGTAATTAGAACCAATTGGAATACATTTGGATATAAGGGATAACAAGATCATCCATAGTAGTAGTATCATGATGTAACAACATATCATCTAAAATATCATGATGAGCTCTTTGCACTACCATACCCCATCTAAACTCCTCAGTAGTATCTACAACACAAAAACCAAATGTACATTAGATCCTACATATATATGTATAAAACATATAACAAAACAAATACATATCTAACACTATCAAACTTAAATATTAAATAAATAACCTAGCATAAAACACCTACTAACAATAATCTCACCATCAAACATCTATCAGGTACCTCCATCATAGTATGCCTCTTATCTACTATAAAACTAGGATAAGAATACTGGAATGTCGTGGACCTCTGCAAATCTCTCTCTCTATAGACCAACTCTAAGGAGGCCATGTAATAGGCTCTCCCTTATCAAATACTACTACCTATGAATCTACCTCCCCTTATACCTTCACCTTACTTTTTACCATCAATGCATCTATCATCATGGCATTTGTAGTGGTAATTGTTAAACCTACCATGTCATAATAACTACCACATAAACATCCTCATACATAACTATTACTTATTAATAAATGACTCTAGCCTCTATCATCTATCATCATCACAATCCCATCTAGGGTTTTACTCAATGAGGTTAAATCATAGGTAAATATATAGTTACCCCTAAAAATCTACTGCCCCTCTACTCCCTTATATGTCATGCCCAATATGTAGGCATTACCAATGGTGCCATGTGAGGTGTAAACCCTATTCACCAGGTAGGTGAGAAATATGATGTGGCTCTACCCACCATGTGTAATGTCTAGTAATCCAAATGTAATCCAATCCAAGATAAGTAATATGCCAAGTAGTCTAACTAGCCATAATACCTATATATGATTACCATATATTATCAACATGAGTCATAATCTATCGTGTTGGGTTATATGGCACAACATGTAAAACATGATCTTACATCCATATAAGAACCTAAGGTAAACTATCATTGATATCATGGGCCAACCCATATAAATGAGACATAGATAATATCTCATATATATATAGCTACTAAGTAAAATAATGGGGACCATAGTCATCTACGCATAAAAAATAATACTATACAAATCATGCACTAGTTATAGTAAAATAATTGACCCAATGTCATATAGAGTACCTTATTCTAGAATATACTAACATAAGGTAACCATGTAAAATAACATCTTCCCATATGACTTGTGACAGATCACATGATCTTTCACAAGGCCAATAATCACCTTCTAGAATCTAGAATGGTCAAGACATAGACACAAAATAGATGCACACATAAACCGTCATAATACATATATGAGCCCATAACCCAAAAGGATAAGGATCACCTTTATATAACTATCTCTAGGGTATCATAAATCATAGGCTTATAAACAATTAGAAGTTCAAGAATCGCATAGACATCCTTAAGGGTAATACCCAACTCTATGTTATCCCCATATGCCACCCAAATAAATGTGTTGGTTGTTCACTCTAATGATATGAATAACATGATGGATGAATAAAAAATCAAAAGGACCATACACATGTGTAATCCATCTGAAAATAAATGATGCCAAACATGCATGGTCATCAACTATCAATCTCTCAAGCAAATCAGGTAACCACATGGTATCAACTAAATGATAGAGCCTCCATCGCCTTTATAAAATATTAAAAAACAAAACACATATTAGTCTTTGATATTAAATAATTAGTAAAATACAATACAAAAATTAACAATATATGAATTTACACCAAAATTATCTAATTCACCAACCTAGTTTCATATTTTCTTAACACTTTATACTACATTGGCCACATATTTAACTATGCCAAAAATAAAATTTTCTACTATGATGTCTAAGTAGTTAACAACATTGACCATTGTTCAACTTCAAACAAATTCAACCACTTTATATGAAATTATCCACTTAACCCAACTGTATCATCCATTTGATACACATTCATCTAGGTCATCCTACTACATTAACCACTTTAGACTTGAATTTACTCATTTCTTATAATTATGTTAGCCATTTAAATACATTACTACTTCAACTAGGGTGTACATGGTCAGCCTCCTACACTTTATCAAACTAAATCAGCCTATATTTACATAATCAACCACCTATTTCCAAACTACATTGGCCTACTACTACATAGTTAGACACCCTTCCTAACCTATATATTTTCAAATAGGTTAGCACAATCGATCTCATTTAGTTCATGTGGTGATTTTTGAAATATTTGTCATTAATACCTTAGGCATTAATGACCCTTTTCACCCCTACCCATTAAAAATATTATTTACTACTCTACCCTAACAAATTTCAAGATAAATTCTAATACATGGATTTCCCCAAAAAATATTTTTTTAAATCTACCTCATTTTTCAATTAAACTAGGGAAAATTTTGAAAAGTAAATTACTTACCTAGATTATGCTAACTATTATTGTCAAGTGTCCATCATGTCATAATCATCATTTCCATGCTATAGTCTATCATGTCACTATCTTAGGTATCATAAATAGTGAATTTACAAATTAATAGTTAAAAATACTATTTATATTTCAAATTTACAAATTCTTTAATTTACCATGAAATTTTGTATTTTGCTTATAACCATGTTTCTATAAGCTATTTTTCAAAACCATAAAAAAATTTAGAATCATGACAATGTAGATAATTTTCTTATACCTAAATCATATTGTTACAAAAAAATTCAAATTTTATCCTATTTTTCAAGTCCACCTAATGTTTTTTACATTATATGCGTCTTCCTTCTTCACATAGAACTTCTATTCTACAACAAAAAGGTAATTAAAGGTATGTATTTTTCAATTCTTTACTTTCTATTATTTTTATGCCCTATACTACAATTTATTTAAGTTAACATTATGTGTTGTTAGTTCTTTTCCTGAAGAACTATCACATATTATAATTATATGACACGTGATGAGATTCAAGTAGGGCACATGTATACACATAATATTTAAAAAAATTACTAGTTATTGATGTTTTTTCTGTTATAGGAACTAGTCAAATATTAATCTCTGTGAGTGCATAAATTTAAGGATACACCAAGAAAGGGGTTAGTATACATTTGGTGCTTTCAAGGATTATTTTCCCCTACATCATTAACTAAAATCACTACAATATACTCTTATCCAATTCCTTAAGCAATAAAAACCTACTTATACACTCCCATAAGTAATTCACCACCCAAAATAACACCTACCTAAGAAAAAACCCATTTTAACCACTTTTTATACTATGTCTACCTTTCTATCCTTGTTGGGAATTTAACACACATTACATAACTCTAGTAGCCCAAGTTGACGTAGGTCAAGGCCTAATGGATATATTTCTCACCGAGCAAGGTCAACCTAACTGACCTTCTTAGCTAAATTCTCAAGAGGGTTAAGGGTCAATCCTTTGCTATAAATACCCCCTCAACTTAATTTCTAAATACATGATCATTAAATTGTACATCATTATAGCTTGAAAATCTACTTATATTACGAATAATAGGTTTCATTGTTTAGGTTTTTACCTTGGAGAAGTAACACTTGTCTTGTCGAGGTTTTGGATGCATAGGAGAATTATTATAGTCTAGAGCTAATATATCCTTATGATCCTTGAGATCCACAAAAACATTTTATATAACACCATTATCCAAGGGAGATATTGAGGCATGATGAGTTCACTTTAAAAAAGGTAAGTATACTCCTAACCCTTCATAGTTGAATAAGTATATGTTGTATAATTAATGGATTAAATTGTATCTCTACTTCATTAGATTATTTCTATGTTATATAATTATATTTTATTATTTATTATCTTCCCCATTTATGACACAAGATTAGGTTATCACTATATTAGCTTGTATATTCATTTATTACTTTAACTTGCATGTTTATTTAGTATATTATCTTGCTTATTTTCATTACAATCATAAGACATAGATAGGTTTATCACATTATGGCATTTGACTAGAGGATTTGAAAACCTCTCCTTTTCCATTGTGTGATAATGGATACCTCAATATAGGTTTAATGGATCCAATTGGTCATGACCCTAATTTAACAAAGTACTTGTAAGTAGACTATTAGTTGATTGCCTTTTTTGAGATTACATATTATTGCATAGGATAAGTTGTATATCTATCTTATTTCACTTTCATACACATTACATTGTTATATTTTTAGTTTTAAATTATAAATATTACACTATACATAAGGTACACATTCAAATGTCACTCATAGACATAGAAACACATAATAAGGCTTAGATTCATAAATAAGGACATGTTTAAATGTTAATAATACAAACCAATGAATACACAAAAATCATGAAGTAAAGAATTAAAAATGGTAATCATGCATGAATTAGTGAAATTAATCTACCTAATAAATTTATAAATTTAGTGTATTCAACAACTTAGGTATCTAATAAGATAATAATGTGAAAGCAAGTGGGAAAATATGGAAAGATGCACATAAATGTACTATACTATAGTAGTAATAAAGTGGATAGTCATGAGTGATAAAACCTAAGTAAAATATGCCCCTAGTGAGCTTATTTTGATGCATGGGATTTGTAGAAGCATTGTGACTATTTTAGATTAGGTAAATTAGACCCCATATTCACTAGGAAAAGTCTACAAGATTTGGATAAGAGTGTAGTGTATTACTATCAGGTGAAGAGTGGTCTTATATATGTGAATTTTCTAAGTATAAGATAATATCACCAACTAAAACTACATATGAAAGTGATAACTTGTATGAAATGCATGTCACTCAATTCTAGTTGTGAATCATATTTGATATAAAATTAGATATATAGAAGTAATGCATATACTAAATCAAAAATAAACTAATGTAAATGAACTACACATATCATGCATGCATCCTAATTTTAGAGTTTTTGAAACACGATATATTTTTTAATTTCTAATTATGTATAAATTAAAAAGGAGTATATTAGATAATGACTCCCATAAGAGCCTCACAATCAAGAGGTCTGTATCTAGCATAAGAAGGATATCTCATGAATGGAATGTATCATTTAACTATAAAGTAACTATATTTAACTTGGAATTTGAAAATTTATTTGTTTCTATAACATAAGTGCCAATACATGATGATACTTTATAGTATGATGTGTATTTTTCTTAACATTGTGAGATTTAGGACTCTTCAGAACCCATTGTGGAGTGTAAGAACTTTGTGTTGGTGCTAGTTATGGATCATTCTGAATGCCTTGTAATATCAATCTAGGATACACTAGAGTAGAAATTGAATATCTAAAATTTGTGACAAATCACTAATTAAGTGTCTTTTCAAGGATAAGTATCATTGGAAAGTGGAACACTTCATTTAAAAATTTATAGATATTTTGAACATTTTTATGTTGTTCAACTGATTTATGATTTTTTGGACTAATGACCTTTGGTTAGAGGAGGTATTTATATGTAATACCATGAAATTTGATATCCTTATTAAAAAAATTTATTTCAAAAATCTATTTATTTTATAATTACTACACAAAAATTATGAGTCCAAGGATGTCCCAATAACATATCAAAAACTCATGTATTGGCTAATACTAGAAACTTGGTGGCCATGTGTTTTGGATAAACCTATAGTGGCAATGCAATTTCAATAATATAAATCTAAACATGCCTATAAAATCCATTAATTATTATTTTTTTGGGAAGTATATCTTTATCTATGTATCAAAAATGAGAGAGTGTGATAGTGCACATATTCACACTTGAACCATTATCAACCCTAACACTTTGTATAGGTTGGTGGCCAATGTAAGATGTAATGAAAAAAGAGTGAAAATAAAAATCATAATTGAATATCTCATGTTATATGAAGGTGATAAGTGGTTTAAATTGTACTCAAACATGATATGTAATAATAATTATATGAAAAGTATGATGTGACTTTGTATGAGGATGATAATAATCTAGTGTAGGATGTGCATTATATGTGCAATGCACTTCTTATTTATCTAGTGTTTATTGACCTATATGTTTAGGGAAAGGATACTTGAATATTTTCATTGTTATAACTTCAATTGATTGTGCCTTTTTAGTGTTGGTACATGTAATAAAATGAATTACATTATCATCTATCAAATTGTATATCTTATGTCTCAAACAAATGCATTTGTTGGTAGTAATCATGGTGTTATATTAAAATCAATTTTTTATCAATTAGATTTTCAAGATGTTTACTTACATCAACATATTTAATGTTAGGGACTGATATGAGGTGACATTATAATAAATTTTGTAACACCTTATAGGGAGCTTCTATAAAGTTAATAAATTATAACTTTAGAGGAGCAGATAACACAATACATAGAGTAGGTTCACATTCAATGTTATCTATTGGTCACTCTTATTCTAATTTTGTCTCACCTTATATGGTAGCTTACTCAGATCCCTTCCATGAGAATTATAAACTAGGTTTGTTACATACTTTAGCTTATTCATTTCCAACAGCTCAACCTCTATTTCCTTAGCTATGTGACAGAAATTTGTGAATGATATAAAATTATTAATCAAAATAGTTTCATGTAGAGGTGGAATAATTTTTTTTTTGAATGTGTCTTGAAATTAATTATCTATAATAGGATTCCTCATTTTAAATAACATGGTCTTATATCATAATACATAATTTGTGATAAACTTGTTAGATTCTTGTTTGAGCTTATAACCTTAGCATATGCAAACTTTCACTTAGGTTAATTTATGAATTCATATGAAATAAATATACCAAAGGATTTAATGCATTAAATAATTAGTATGGTAAAATGTAAAACCATATTAGAGTATACTATTTTAAACTCCTAGGAAATAACCTAGTTAACAACCTATGGTTGGATGCATAGTTCAAACATGCTACATGAAATGCTCTCAAATATTGTTTAGGGTAACTTTTTCCATCATAAAATGCAATATTAGGTGCAAAAAAACTATTTGGTAAATGATAAGTTGAAATATACTGAGCCAATGGAGTATGTAGTAAAGTCTATGATTCATGTGTCTTATTAGGTTTTAAAGAACCTTTTTCTGGATGTAACACCTTAGTCTATAGAACTATAATATTATGCGTAAGGGATTGTACATCAGTAATAGAATGTGTGGTAACCAAAGGTGGTGTAAAGACTAATTGAGTATAGACCGGCATGTTGATTTTATGAAACCCTTGGATTTCCCCAATAGTAGATGTTATTAAAAAGGTTATATTGAGTGATGCAGAGAAATGCAAGGAATCCATATTAGTATAGGTATTAGATGATTGATCCATATTTTAAATTTTTATATCCAAACTAATTTTCAATATATTATGATAATCCTGAGGTTTTTTATGAATGGTTTTTAAAAACTATTAAGCTTTGGTAATTAATCATTAATAGGTGTAATTACATCTTGATGCTCATCTTGAGAATCAATGTTGACCTGATTATAATGTTCATGCTTTGAATATAGTGTTATGTACTTTTACATATTTAGTTTTCTCATTATTATCTAAACTTATTGATAAACCCTTGTTCTTATCCATCTCATGTGTCTTATAAAAATAGATCAGAGTATGCTCAACTTGAGTGGCACTAGTCTAATACTTCTTCTATGAGAGATAAAAACAAATTTCTTAGATTATATAAAATATGAAATATAAAGAATTTAAAAAATATAAAAACTCTAATCTAACAATTAAAAATAATAAAAAAACCCTAGCAACATGAATAAGATATGCAATAAGGGTAAGTGCATGGAGATGGGAGGTCAAAAAAAGATAATTTTGGATTTTAAATTGATTTAAACAAATCCATGCACGTGGTTTTAAAAAGTATGTAAATAGTCCTCAGTCATATTATTCATGATCACCAAGCCAAGACTACATACATAGTTTTAAACAATTGAACTGCATATGCAGTTTTAATCAATAAAACTATGTACTCAAATTTAAATAATAAAACCATGTACACAATTATTTTTCTATATAAGAAGACAAAGTGTCAATGCATTTAATTTTTAATTGATGAAAATAATTACTATAGGATAACATAGCTAAACTAATGGTTTAGG
>JARHVA010008887.1:32500-285000 GCA_037957365.1 Torreya grandis | reverse complement strand
AAGGTAAATTTATAGTTTTTAGGTAAACTTCAGAAATACAATAAATAGAAACCATAAGTCATCTACATGAACTAAACAAAAAAAAAATATGTTGAATCCTTATAATTAAAACCCAAATCCATTTTATATGAAATAACATGAATTTTTGGTAGATGATTCAATGACTAGTCTTGAAATGTAACTTTTATGTACTTAAGAGACAAGTTCTTTGGCTCTAGTAGACATTTCTAGTTTTTGGACCTTTAATTCCAAATCCATCACATAAAATACATCAAGATGTTAAAATTATATATTTTACCACCAAAATGACCTTATAATCCATGTGGATACATAATTTTTCAATAATTCTGGTGTTGAGCAACATTAACAAGAAATATTATCAACATGCAAGCTGTAGTGGGAGATATATACCTTTGGGTCATTGTGGTTGAAAACTAGCATCATCACCACATAATGAGTGTTGAAAAACCTATAGGATTAAATTATTGGCCTTTGAGTACACTTGGTTATGAAATGGACCACCCATTCTATCCTCAATAAGGTATTCCTTATATGGTAAAATTATAGTTTTTTAGGCAAACTTCAAACACACATCAAGCAAAAATGATAAGTCATCTACATGAATTGAAAGGACCATAATGTGTGTTTTTAATCTCTCTAATTTCACACCAAATAAATTGGATTGAAAATAATATATGAATTCATGGTAAAGGATTCAATGATCATCCTAAAATGCAAATTTTATGTACTCAAGAGACAAGTTATTTACCTCTAATAAAAATTTCTAATTTTGGGACATCAACTTCCAAATGCATCACATTAAACACCTCAAGATGTGAAAATTACATATGTTTTCACCAATATGACATATGAATCCACATGGATATGCTTTTTTTCAACAATTCTAGTGTTGAGCAACATTGACAAGAAATGTTATCAATATGCAAGTCATTGTTGGAGATCTCTACCTATGGGAACTTGTAGTTAAAAATTTGCATCACCACCATGTCAGGTGTGACAAATAACCTCTAGGAATACATTATTGGCCATAAATCATGCCTAGTTAGGATATAGACTAGATGTTTTGACCTCAAGAAGGCATTTCCCTATACAATAAAACTGTTAATCATCTACATAAATTGAAAGCTTCTATTAGCTTAAAGAATATGGAATTTAATACTAGAATTGCTAATCACGTGAAGGTGGAAGATAATTAGAACTGATAACCTACAAAAAATATGTTAGTATGTAATTAAATTTAAATTTATATATACCACCTATTAAATAAATAAAGTTAGATAAAATTAAAAAAATTTACATTTGAAAAGATAACATACCTTGGGAGTTCAATCTAACAAACTAATAATATCAGCTCTATTCTTGATAGTAGCAATAATTTATTCATGGTAAGACTCATGAACCTTCTATAGAGTCCTTTTTAATGACCTCCCTTGATATTTTTGTAATATAACATTTTTTGCAAGAACAAAATTTCAATAGTCGAGTATCTTCCTATGTATTTATCATCTTCAAAAAACCATGCATCTGAAGTTTTGATAGGATCACATTGAAGACAAGTTCTATTAACTACCATAGACCCAATGGTCTAGTAAATGTTTTCCCCATGTGTGACCGTAGGAGTCAATTTATTTTTTTCCTATACACAATAACACAAATAGTAGTACATCCCCTCCTCATTATCCTTATCTACAATACTTACATAAACATGCCCTACATCACACCAAAAAACATGATTAAACATTTATATGTTGATATATTTACAAAATTTGATACATGTAACACATGTTATACACATTAAATATACAAAATCATCTCTTACCTAGTTGCACAACATCATATACATGGTCTAAGTTATGTAATGATGTCATATCTGTAAGTTATAATTCTAGTTATACTTGATAATTGTTAATTGGTCTTATAAGTATACAACTCCATTAATCCACCCATTCTTATGACTGGTACATATTCCAAAAAAGGTCAATGCATGTCGAATAAAATCATGTCATGTGCCTTATATGAAAAATCCAAGAAGCCACGTTTGAGATATGAAATGAGTGTAATTCACTTGATCCTATTACTATAATATAATCTTCATATCTTTCCAATTATTCATCCTCCATCATCTATAAATATCTATGAATAATAGAATTTTATTGAGCACCATGGGACACATTTTAATTACAACATTCAACTATGTTTTTTGCATATTTAAAATGAGTGACATACTCAAAATTTAACTTTTATATTGTAATAACTCTTTTGAAACATACTCCTACACTATCATGTTCCCCTTTTCGATGGATGGCTTTAGTGAAAATCTAAATATTTTGTATACCAGTGGTCACATGCATATTGCTCAACATGTAAAAAATCCATGTATTCCAAAATTATGATTTGTAGTTATTTGACCAAAAATAATATTGATTGAAATTAATGTTCATTTTAATAAGATTGGTATATAACATCTCAAAACAACCTTGCACATACTGTTTAACCCTAAAATGTTGATCTAAGGTTATCTTATCATTAACCCTAGATTTAAATTTAAAGGGGAATATATAAATGAAATAACATAAGGGTGATAATTAGATATATATCATGCCAATTAGATTCTGAACTCAAATATAAACATACTCTAAATTTATTATGTTGAGATAGTATAAATATGTAAATTACAACTATGCCAGATATAGAAAGGGAAAAGAAGTGATGTAATTAGATTATTATAATGTTAATGAAATTATGGATCTAAAATAGGTATACATAAGGATGGAATGAGATTTTATAACAATCATCAAATTTTGGGTCTAACACTTCTGACACTGTAGACAATAATGTCAACCTAGGATGGTTATGTCAATGACATTATCTAGGTTCAATGATAGTGTCTTATGTACAATACCTACTAGAACATGATGTGATTGCATGGATGCTTCTAGGTTTTGCTTCACCTTCACTCTAGTGCATTCAAATCTAGGTCATGGATAGTCACTCCTTGTGAAATTAAAAAACCCTAGTTCTCCATCTTCCTAGTGATCTTGTAAAAAAATGGGTTAATGGGCACATGATGTCAATCTAACCCCAAAGACACAATTATTAGAGGATGTTATCTACACATCCAATACTCTAGAAAAGGTCCTCAAATTCATGTAGTTTCCCATACATGTTGTCCTATGTGTGAATCATATAATATGTGCAATGTAAGTACAAAAGTGGCCTAAATTGTAACTTGGAAAATTAGGCTCTTGTGTTTTTAATTTAATACTAAGACCTATAAATTTTTAGTCCCCATGATTGGTATGGAAAAAATAATAAATAAGGAAGCTTTATTCAATTGAATTCTCTTTTATTTGAAAACTAGTTTATATATGAATGAGGTTTGATATTGTATTTATATGAATCATTTTAGAGTAATAAATCATATTAAATAAATTAGGTCAACCATTAGGATATGTTTCATTTTCAAATTGGATGATTTTAGGGAAGTATAAACTTTCATCGAGATAAAGAAATAACATCACTGGTACTATCTATCTTAGATGTTAGTGTCTAGGGAGCGAGAAACTGGGTACACCATCTAAACTTATAGAAATGGAAGATAAGTACATTTAAAGCATTATAGGAAAGATATACAACTTGGGTCATCAAAATAATAATGGTCAGACTAAGATATATATGCCAAGGGGTATAAAGATATAATAGATGTGATACTTATAGAACTAGAAAAGGTAGAGAAATGAGAAGAATATCCAAGGTATGAGTTTTCCAAGTGTATAAGATTAAGGTGATATATAATCTTAAAATATTTTCTAAATTTTCCCCTCATTTAATCTAGTAATGAAATTACTATTATAAAGGAAAGGAATTATACTTGGGTGTGTATGAACATCTTGTCTTTGCATGTGCCCAACTTGAGTGATTTTTTGGTGACTGAACTACAACCATGGGCATGTTACAATATAAAATTAGTGCATATAATCTAGGTTGAAAGTACTTGAAATAGATTGAAATTGAAATAATAAGGTTTAATACAACACTTGTGTGTTGGTGTAACCACCTTGCCTATTGTTAAGTTGTTTTGAAAATTATGTATCATTATAAGGATCTAAAAATGAGATTAGGAAAAATATAGATAAATATTTAAAGTGCATATATTCAAGGATATAAAGAGAGAGTGAGATAAATATTGGAAGGAACATGCCCCCAACTTTGGAGCAAAAGTGAGTTACCACATGGTAATTGAGATTAGATCAACTGTGTAACCCAGTGATACTTATAACTTATTGAGTCTAGATGATCAAGTCTAACCTAAAAAATTAGAAAGATTGATTAATTTGATCACCTCAGCCATAACAAAAGGTGAATTAACTATTTCAATATATTAGGTCAATAAATTCCATAAAAGTCTATAAGGTATCAATACAAAAATGTCCATGATATTGTAACAATATATAAAAGAGTTTTGAAGTTTAAAACTGATTTGGATTTTGTAATATTGGGCACATGTTGCATAGCATATGCACCTTAGATATGTCTCATGCTAAAATTATGTATAAGAATAATACCAATTATAGAATTCTACCATAACTATGAATCTAAATCATATAACTATGTGTTTTAGATAGGTTAGATAATTATTTAAGTGTGGAGAACATGATTCTAAAGCATGACCCAACTATATATGGATAAGATATGAAAATTGATATAAGTACCTATGTGGAGGACATGTTTCCAATACACACCCCCACTCTAAACTAGAGATGATGAATACAAAATATGTGTGAAGAAAATGCTTCCAAGGCATGCTCCCATTGAATATAAGAACTATGAATGTGTGGAATCCATGCCCATATGATATACCCCCAATCAATCTGAAAACTAATATAAGGACCATATACTGAGTGAGTGTGGAGGACATGATTCTAAAGCATTCCCCCACTATATATAGAAATTGATATAAGTACCATATATAGAATGAATGTGTAAAACATAATTCCAAACCATGCCTCCACTAAATCTAAAAATAATGCCAATTGTGGAGAACATGCCCCTATGACATATACCCACTAATATTCCCCCTTTTGAGGTGAGATAAATATAAGAACTGGTAGTTACCTCACCTTAGAAATATAAGACAACTGCATAATATATGAATGTAACCATGTAGCATATAGAAGGGACATATTTAGGGAAATGTATTATTGAGACACATAAAACCAATGTGATCATGTGTAGGCCTTAGATGCATGATAAATATTATGACAACATCTAGATAGTAATAGTATAAGCTTAAATCTCAAACATGCACACACATAAGAGCACTCAAAGTAAGTCAAAAAGAAATGGTACAAGGAGACTACAAACAAGGGGGATGCTCAAATGTTGCCCAATTTAAGGGATATGGCTTAGTAAAATTCCCATAAAATAAAAAATGACATATTCAAATGTCCATACAACAAACCATGACATATGGAAATGTCAAAGAAAGCATACATAGGCATAGGGGCTACAAGAAATGGGTCATATCCAAATTCTCAAACAAGGAATACAATAGCAAGGCAAGATACTCATGTAAGTGTATAAAGTAAAACATAAGTAATTGGAATGAACATGTCATAGTAGCCCATGGATCAAATGTAATAGAAAAGAAAATTGGAGTGTATAACATATCAAGTATGCTGTTTAAGATATAATCATGGATAAAAGACATGTGTAAGTACATATGTAAGCTCACACATGATAATATATAGACTATATAATGATATAACCTATAAGTATCATGATCATAAAAGTGGATGCCCCCAATGTCCATATGACATGAGTAGAGGTAAAGTCCAACATATAAATAAGAATGTATCATGTATCTATGTATGCATGTATCATACTAAAGTATAAGTGTGACACATATTTGTATATAGGAGTAATTGAGTATGGCATCCATTATCATTACACTAACACATGGATGCCATGGAGCTAAGAGAACATGTAGGTACCCAAACTATTTTTGGATATTTGAATGTTTTCGATTATTTTGGTAGTTTTGGATTTTTTTTAAGAGACTAATCTATGATCTCATCTAATGGTTAGACATAGGTATAGCCCTACTTAGTTCTTGACAACCTTAAATTTGATATTTTACACTATTTTTATCATGACTTGATAATGTGAAAATGTATATAGCATGTTCCTTATCACATTCTACATGTGTAGTAGAAGAAATAATGCTATCATTTTGAATATGGATCAATTTGCATACATAAAGAAAAGAATTACATTATTGCATTATGATCTATAAAATTTGTTGTGAAGCCTTTTGAGAAGACTCCATATTATTCTCATGATGGGTTTGAATTTGACCCTTGTAAGGTTTATGATATTTTATGATTATATATCACCTCATTATTATACACTTGGAAAACTTATATCTTGGATGTTCCTCTTAGTTCTTACACATTTTCCAATTCTGTTAGTCTCACGTCTACTTTATATTTGTACCATTTGTCATATATCTCTTAGTTTGACCAGTCTTATGTTAATGACCCAGGTTTTCTATCTTTCCTAGAATGATTAAAATTTACTTATCTTCTATCTATACAAGTTCAAAACCTACACCTACTTTCTTTCTCCTTGAACACTAATGTCTAAGATAGATAGTAGCATCAACACTATTGTGATGTCCCAACTCAACTGTATAGTTCCCTAAACTCATACAATTTATAAATTAAATCTATTGTAATGGTTGGCCTAAATGATTTAATGTAAGTTATTACCAAAGAGATGGATATAAATACAAGATCAACACTCATTCATTCCTCACTTAAATTTTAGATAAAATATCATTCAAAGAGCATTCGATTGAAAAATCTCCCCTATTTATTCCTATTTCCATAATAGTCACATGGAATACACATCTATAGGGATGAACTACTAAAGGAGTAGCCCAATAGATCAATTTTCCAAGTTACAAGCTAGGTCACTATTGTACTTAATTTTCACATATTGTATGACTCATACACAAGACAACATATAAGGGAGAACTACATGAGGCTAAGGCACTCTTTTGGAGTATTAGATATATAAGAAACAAAATTTGAAAGAGTGGTTTTTGGGGCTAGATCGACACCATGTACACATTAATCCATTTTCCCCCAAGGTCACTATGAGGATGGAGAACTAGGGTTTTGCCATTTCATAAGGAGGGATAGTCCATGACTCAGATCTAATTTCACCAAAGTGAAGGTAAAGTATAATACATAAGCATCTAAGTGGTCACATCCTATTTTAATGGGTATTCCGTACATGATAATATAATTGAACCTAGACAGTAGTGTCAAAATAACTATCCTAATTTGACAATACTATAAAGAGAACTAGAAGTGTCAGCGCTAGAATTTGATGACTATTCTAGAATCTCACTCTAGCCTACTTTTTACTGATTCTAGATCCATAATTGCATTGGCATCATAACAAGATATGTACATTACTTATTTATCATTGATATATCTATCATAGTTTTAATTTACATATTTATAATGTATCAACATAATAAATTTAGTGTATGCTTATATCTGAGTTTAGCTTCTAATTGGCATGTTATAGATTTGATTATCACATTTGTGCTATTTCATTTCTATATACCCCTTTAATTCAAATATAGGGTTAATGATAATATCACCTTAGATAAAAATTCTAGGGTTAAATGCATACTTTGGATAATGTGTTAGATCATCACTATCATAGAATTCATACTCCCTAAACATTTTTTATCATTCTTTATAATATCATGTAAATGCATGAATGTTATATGCACAAAAAGGGAATTTTTTACTAAATTATGGTATTATTATTGAACATATCTTCATGGTTACAATGTGTAATTATATAAAAATTCAACTAATGAAATAATATCTTGAAGTAGGAATGTGTCCTTACTTAACTTGAATTGTTCATCTAGTCATCATGCTCTATGTGTGTGTTTTACATACTCATATACAATTTCATCTCTGAATTTGACCATAAATTTGGAAATGGGTATTTGTTCTATAAAAATATTGCACCTTTTATATTCCTTTTCATTTTTTAATTGATATGTCATATATTTATATGTACTAAAACTAAATAGTTATTTTCCCATTCTGTGTGTAATCTCCTCATGGGTACAATTTTTCAATCCACCACAAATACTGCAACTTACATCCAAACATGTTATGTTATAACAAAACTATCCATCTGGTCTTTCACAAAAAATGGTTGAAATAAATTCCCTTTTTAATTTTGGTGGAGATTACATTCCACTATCCTAAAAACTTTTTTCAACATGAAAGTATAACAAACATGATGAAAAATATCATAATGCATCAAAAATTCAACATGTTGCCTAAAAAAAGAAGTTGTGTGTGTGTGTGTGTGTGTGTGTGTGTGTGTGTGTGTGTGTGTGTGTGTGTGTGTGTGTGTGTGTGTGTGTGTGTGTGTGTGTGTGTGTGTGCATGTGTGCGTGTGTGTGTGCATGCGTGCATGCGTGCATGTGCGTGCGTGCGTGTGTGTGTGATTTATTTTCAAATATAAGGGTTTATCAAATTTAAAATATCTCTGACTAATATAAATTTATGGACATATTTTAAAAATTTAGAGTATAATTACGTTTGTATGTGGTTCACTGTTATGAGAACTAACTCTTATTTTCACTACATATCTTATATTAGGTGATACCTTTGTGTTATATTTACAAATCTATACAAATAAATATTCTAAAGCATCAACTATAGCCTTATATTTCTATTAGAGTCTACTAGAGAATGCCCACAAGTCATTGTTAGCATCAACATTAAGTCTTCTACATTTCCTAATTGTTATCATCAATATTTTTATATTTATGTGTAAATTTATGACTTTTTGTCTTATAAATCATTTATTAATTGTTTGAAAACATAACATACATGTTTTAATAACTCATTAGGCAATGTTACCATCTTTAGTGCATTTACAAACACATAATTGATGGTAAGCATTATGTATATTTTAAAGAATTGTCTTGTTTTGACCATCAATATTAGATGGTATTAGTCTTAGGGAGTTCATTGTAGGTCCCATCTAAATAAATTTCATCAATGTAACAAATAATTAAAATATGCAATTTTTGTTTATTTTTTCAAAGTGTTAGCCCTAAATTATTTCAGCTTTTCTGCTCATATGGCAGTTAGACTTTTTTAGGAATTGGTTTCAAAAAAATTTCATCAATTTCAATTAGATACTTGCATCTTAGTTTTAAAATCCTAGGAATTGTTGTTATTCATAAATCTGATTGATTTGGTGTTTCCATATTTTATTCATTAGTAGTTTCTTCATTCAAAGGTGTTCCCATATTTTTTCTTGTTTTTTACTTTCACCAATTAGTTTTTTTCATGCAATTTAAATAATCATACATATTATCAGCATCACCAAAATTAAAAATTGTAAAATTTGAATGTGTAATTTCATTATAATTTTGTACGCTGTTAGAATTTAAAATTAGAGCTTAAAAATTTGGTATACTATCATTATTAAATTTATCATTATTTGTGACATTCAATTCATTAGGGTAGTAGACTTACTTAAAAATTTATGCTCACATTCACTACCTTTTATTTTCTCTCATCATTTCAAATTGCTATGACATTTTGTGCTTTAACTCATTCTTCCTAATAGTATAATTTTTATCACCCATGATTGCATGAATTTTTGAACATTTGAGTGTGGGAAAAGCAATCTAATTATTTAAACATTTACCTAGAATGTGTAGTACCAAGTGGGGTTAATAATAAAATTATTAAAAATAGACTTAAACTATTTAATCAACCATGAATAGACAAATTTTTCTACATTTGAGTGTGGGGACATACATCAAATCATAAAAAATAGACCTACACTATGTAGAAATAAATAAGGTAGAGTACATAGGGTACAACTCTTGATGTGAAAAAAATGATGTTTGTACATTTTATAATTTTTAGTTATAACAAAATAACATATTCATTAACAATGTGTATACATTAAAAGTGGATACATGGAAAAAACATGTATGTGTTACCTAATGTATACACAAACAACCCTAAACATAAACTCTTAACACTAAAAACTTAATCACTTTGATCTTATACCCTAAAACCTAAACCCTAAGCCTTAAACCCTAAAACTTAAATTATAAACTATTTAAACCCTCACCTAAACATTTTATCACTAATTAAAATTGTTTAGACTAAGAATTAGTGTCATAGAGCTCAATTTGGCATAGAGCATACCACTGATTTCCCCAATTGACTAATTCACTCAATATGTGTTATTAAAGGGGATAATCAAGCCCAAAAACACATTATTTAGACACAAATAGGTTCAAACATCTCATATTATTGTTAATTACCTTTGTAATTAGACCCTAAACCCTATACCTTAAACCTTAGGCTATAAACCCTAAACCTTAAATTATAATCCCTAAGCCATAAAACCAAGACCCTAAACCCTAAATTGAGACTCTAAAACCTTTAAACCCATTGATTTAGCCCCAACTAACATCTTATAGAATAAGAATTAGGTTCACAAGGATAAATTTGGCCCAAATTAGATCGCTCATCACCTCAATTGACTAGTTCATTCAATTTTTGATAATGTGGGGGCTAATTAAGCCCAAAACCACATTTATGTAGTCATAAATAGGGTAAAGGAGCTCAAAGTAGCCCTAATTTATTTTTCAATTGGACCTTATATACCTTAAAACCTAAATAGTAAACCTTAGTCCCTAAAAGCTAAAACCTAAACCCTAAATCATAAACTATAAACTATTTAAACCCTAAACCAATCATTTTATCCCTAATTAACATCATTTAGATTAAGAATTAGGTTTATAGGTCTCACTTTGGCCCAAATCACACCATTGATTACCCTAACTAACTAACTAAATCATTCAATCTATGATGACATTGGGGTTAATCAAGCCTAAAAAATATTCTATAGTCACAAATAGGTTTAAACAGTTCAAATTATCCTTAGTTTCCATCATAATTAGATCCTATACCCTATACCTTAAACTCTAAGACCTAAACCATAAAACCTAACATATATACCCTAAATTATAAGCCCTAAGACCTAATACCTAAACCCTAGAACCTAAAACCTAAATTATAGAATTAAACCCTTTAAACCAATTGATTTAGCCCTAACTAAAATCCTTTAGACTAAAAATTAGGTTCATATGGATCAATTTGGCCCAAATCACATCACTCATTTCTCCAATTAACTAATTCACTCAATTTGTGATGATGTGGGGGTTAATTGAGCCTAAAATCACATTTTTAAATCACAAATAAGTTTAATAAGCTCAAATTGACTCTAGTTGCCTTCATGATTAGACCTTATATAACATAAAAACCTAAACCCTAAACCATAAATCATAAACTCTTCAAACCCTAAACCAATCACTTTAACCCCAATTAACATCATTTGGACTAATAATTAGGCTCACGAGGCTCAATTTGCCTAAATTGCATCATTGATTTCCCCAATTGACTAATTTTTTCAATCTATGATGACATAGGGGCTAATCAAGTCCAAAAACACATGTTATATTCACACATAGGTTCAAACATCTCAAATTGTCTTTAATTACCTTTGTAATTTTACCTTATGTGCCCTAAAACCTAAACCTTATACCTTAAATCCTAATCTTTAAATCACAAGCCCTATACCCTATATGCTAAATTGTAAATTATAAGCCCTAAAACCTAAATGTTATACCCTAAATTTTAGACCCTAACCCTTTAAACTAATTGATTTATCCCTAATTAACATCCTTTAGAGTAAGAATTAGGTTCATAGGGCTAAATTTGGTCCAAATTACATCACTCATTTCCCAAATTAATGAATTCACTCAATCTATGATGACATGGGGATAATTGAGCCTAAAATCACATTATGTAGTCATAAATAGGTTCAAGGATGTCAAATTGTCCATAATTGCTTTCATGATTGGACCTTATATACCCTAAAACCTAAACCTTATAACCTAAGACCTAAACCCTAAATCATAAACTCTTTAGACACCCTAAAAATCATTTTATCCCTAATTAACATCATTTAGACCCAAAAATGATTGATTTTCATAAGGTTCAATTTGAGATTACCCCAATTGACCAATTCACTTAATTTGTGATGACATGGTGGCTAATCAAGCTAAAAACACATTTGATAATAACAAATAGGTTCAAGCAGCTCAAATTATCCTCAAGTACTTTTATGATTGGACCCTATGTACCTTAAATCTTAAACCCTAAGCGATAAATCATAAACCAAAAACCCTATACACTAAATTGTAGACCCTAAGCCTTAAATCCAAAATTGTAGATCATAAACCCTTTAAAAAAATTAGTTTAGCCATAGTTAACATCCTTTAGAGTAAGAACTATGTTCACAAGGATCAATTTGGCCCAAATCACATCACTCATTGCCTTAATTGATTGATTCACTCAATTTATCATGGCATGGGGATAATTGAGCCCAAAATCACATTGTTTAGTCACAAATAGGTTCATGGAGCTCAAATTGGCCCCAATTAACTTTTTTATTGCACCTTATATACCCTAACACCTAAACCCTCTAACCTAAGCCCTAATACCTAAGTCTTAAACCCTAAAGCATAAATCATAAAAACTTTAAACTATAAGATAATTATGTTAGCCCTAATTAACATCATTTAGACTAGAAATTAGGTTCATGGGACTTAATTTGGCCCAAATTGTAGCATTGATTTCCCTAATTCACTAATTCTCTCAATCTATGATGACATGGGGCCTAATCAAACCCAAAAACACATTCTATAGTCATAAATAGGTTCAATCATCTCAAATTATCCTCAATTACCTTCATAATTAGACCTTATACCTTAAAACCTATACCATATACCTTAAATCCTAATCCTTAAACAATAAAACCAAAACCTTATACCCTACATTATAAACCCTAAACCCTAAACCAATCTCTTTAGCTCTAATTAAGGTCTTTTAGAGTAATAAATATGTTCATAGGGCCCAATTTAGCTAAAATCACATCATTGATTGCTCCAATTGACTAATTAACTCAATCTGTGATGACATGGGGGCTATTTGAGCCCAAATTCTCATTTTATAGTCAAAAATCTACTTATCCAGGTCAATGACATCAAAATTATGGTCTCAATTAGGTTTATAATTTTTTGATGTACAAAACTTCAATGTTAACAACTAAAATTGACTAAGGCCATATATGATCTTTGTAATTAAAAAATATATAACAAAACCAATAATATTTAAAAATCCATGATAATGTAAAACTAAACTATTTCATGTAAATAGTTATTCCACATATACAATTTTTTCATGTATGCATTTATTTTTCATATATGGTTCTATTGTTTGACATTTCAAACACATGCATAAAAGCTCAGGAATGTCTTAGATTATTGAGCCTAAGGCATGGACCTAAAAACACACAAATGAATTCATGTTTTTAAATAAAAACAAAAAATGCAACTTCAACCATACTAATCATTGTGAATTTTATCAAAAAATTTCATAAAAATATGACTACAACATTGAGCACACTATTCTCTTTCTAAATATAGATTTTTTCAATATTTTTATTATTTTAAGGTTGTAATCTATATTTTTTTCTATGTATGGTTTTATATCACTATATGAAATAACTATACATGTGTATCTTTGTTTATGTATCTTCATTTTACTAATTCAATATAAAAAATATAGTGTTACAAATTATACCTAATTCTATACACATTCAAAAAAATAATTCTTTTGATATTTTTTGAGGTAATTAGGGGGGCACATGGTCAACTATGCATTATTGATCATATTTTAGTATCTATTGATTTATGAAATTAGTTAAAAAAATAATTTTCATTATTTAAAAAATTATATAAGTTATAAACTAGATGATTTTATCTAACTTTCTAGCAAAGGGTTAAAAAAAGTAAATGATGCTCAAAAAATTATGGGGTGCACGACAAGCCATCTACTATGATTTTTATAAAAAATAGTACCACCTCTTCAGATTTATGATGTTTAACCTACTTATACTTGACCATTTATAAAAAAAGTAGTAGCCTAGAAACTATATTCAAAATGATACAATTCATGTTCCTATGACATCTTCAAATTTTGAGTTTTGGTGCATCAAAAACATGTCCACTTAAGACCCCCTTTTGGCCACCCAGTTCCATGCACTTACCCATAAATGAACATGATTGAGTTTTTACTTACTATTTCTAGAAATGTGCTTAAACGGGAAATTACTAAAGAAAAATAACATAATATATAGAAATAAGATCTAATGGACTACAACAAATACTATGTAGTTGACTATGAGATTGTGTGAGGTAACTATGAATTTAGAACATGGATCTATTTTACTTTAGGATAAGGCCCCACTATTTGGACAAAGCTAGCTTACATTGGTGTCTATAGGTTATGCCAATATTTGTTAGGATTTTTACCCTAAATTAATGTTATTATGGGTATGCCTTCACATGTAGATCCTATGTATGTATGAAGATGTATTTAATTCATCACAAGAGCCATTATCTGCCTTTTTATTCACTAAAAAAACATGATTAATGACAAGGATGAACAAATGTAGTGAAATGGGAAAAAATGGGTTACATGATAAAGTTTTTCTTGACCTCAACACCCCATATTGAGTGCTTGGTACATAACAATACTCTAAATAGGGATCAAAATCCATGAATTTATTACATGCTACGGTGGTGTGTGTACAACACTTTTTAAATGTTATATGATGGTGTAATCTTGGTGTGGTTATGTCTTTGAACAATGACTTATGACTTTTTTGGTATAGTAAAATATATCTCTAGGATTCTTTGGGCAGAAAAAAACTAATAATTAGGCTAGATAGGTAATTTCCTCTAATGTATAGTTAGATAATTCTAAAGATTTATAAAAAAAAAGTCTCTAGTGAATAAATGAATGGAAAATGTGTTTATGTAGTGATAATTTTGGTATTTATTGGAACTAATCTTAAAAAATGTGTGGGATGATGAACATGTACCTTAAATAAAATATGATACTAATTCTTCATATTCCATGATCAAAATAGCCAAATCCCATCCATTGATTAACTTGTACTTCTATTTTGGTTGTATTTGCTCCTCAAAGACAAAACCAAACTTTTGGTATTTATTGAAACTAATATTGAAAAATGTGTGGGATGACCCATTTGGGTAGATTATAATTTAAGCAAGTAGTCATTATTTAGTGAAAGGAAGAAACGGGTGGATTCAAACACTACTAGCTAGTGGGATTGTCTTGAAAGTGTGGCTTTGTCTAAGGAGAAAAGATAACCAAAATAGAAGTATGAGTCAATCAAGGGATGGAATTAATCTATTTTTATTGAGGACTATGTATAGTTTGTATCATATTTTAAGGTATATGTTCATCTATATAAAAGTATAATAAAAATAGTTTAAAATCATGGAATTGAGCATAGGTTAAGTGTGCATAAGGAATTGTCAAAAGTGTATTATTTTAGCATTAAATTTTAATTTTAAAGACTACACAAACATAAAAATAAATAAATTTAAGGATAAATATTTAATTATGTAATTAATATTTAATTATAAGATCTTTGATGTTTTCACAGTCTATGAGATTATGAAAAATATACTTTTTGAGTTAAAAATATGTATAGGTTATTTGATTGATGCATTTGTAAGCACTATATATGATTCATCATAAGGAAAAAAATATGAGTGAGAAACCCAAACCATCTCCTTAAATATAAAAAATGTATAATGCCACATGAAATTAAGAACAATAGTAAGTGAAATAAATGTAAAGGAACATTGAAAATGATATTGGTGAACAATTAAAATAAGAAAGAGACATTAGCCAATAGAGGGTATGAAATATATTGATAAAAAATGAGGAAAAGAAACATTGACCAAAAATTCTTACTTGTAGGTGAGAATGTGTAGAGTGAAAATAGCTTAAAATTTTTGAGCAATAAAATGAACAATTTAATACAAAGAGTTTAAACCACACTAGAGAAGGAACCTATCGATGAATTAGTGTTATTTATAATTTATTAATTATGGGTCTCCATGTCTAATTTATACATATCCATTCATCTCTATTTAAGTTTCGTCTATGTTGATTTATCTCTTTAGATTCCCTCAATTTTTGTTTTTGAAAATGGTCTTAATTAACTAAGACCTTTTCCTCACTAATACAAATGGAATTTTTAGTTTTAAAGGAGTTTTATGCTAATGTTGATTTCTCTATCTTCTCTAGTTGGATGTTAGTTATGTGATCTTCAATCTTTTTCTATATGGATCTCCATGTTTCACCGATATTTACGGTAAACTATATAAACACTCAATTTTGTAAACTCCAAATTTTTACCAAGGTTTAACATGGTCCTTAACTAATTTTAAAGTCTTTTTAAGTTTGTTAATAGGAAAGAAAATGGTATAGATGTTTCATCATTTTAATATCCTAATAATATTATTCTAAACCCCTTCAACATATGATAAGAAAGTTATTGGGCCTTTTTAAGAGGTATCAAATTAATGTTTCCTATTGTGACTTTCCCTATATTGTTTAAATGCTTTAGATATTTGTTTCTTTTGGTAATATTTTTTCTTAAAATTATATTTTAAATTGCCATATTCTTATTCTAAAGTATTGTTATCATAAACCCTAAAATTTCAATTGGCCATAGTCTTCAAAACACCTAATTTTTGGGTAGGGTGATAGTGAGAGGTAACATTTTAAAAAAAATTTCAATGTGTGTGATTTTTATGTACATCTTGTGTGCTAATAAACTATATAAGTTGTAACAAATGAGGAAATATAATAAAGGTAAGTTTATATCTTGATCCATTTCCTTGGTGAATTGAATACTTGTCAATAAATTGTTAAAATGGGCATGTAATTATTCCAAGGTATTCCCAAAATGTTGTGAGCATAAATTTGTTTTAATAGAAAGGAGTTGAGAGCCTTTTATTTTAATTTTTCCATATATAGTTTTAACACTATTGGATAAAGTAGGGAGCCCATTGCAGTTACTTTCAATTGCTCATGAATAGCCCCTTCAAAAGAGAAAAAATAGACTACAAATATGAAACTAATAATTTGGTAGTTTCTTCATCCATACAAGAATTGCACAACTTTTATTGTCTACCCAATCAAAACCTTGGTGAAAGGGATTCATATGTATTTTCCTAAACAAAGTAAAAAACTTACTAGATTTTTTAATTTAATTACTAAAACGTTTTCCACATTTTAGGTGGGAGAATCTATGGTGTCAACAATATGTCTAAGTGGTATGACTAATTAATGGATTTTAGGAGAACCATAGATTATAGGAGTTGCTTCTTTGTTAGGAATAGTTTTTTATTCTCTTTTTCTTAACTTATTAATTTTATTTCTCAAATTTTATATACTCAAATTTTTTTCTCTCATTTAGATCCACACCTTCTCACCTCCAAGCAAGACTTTTGGTCAACATTTCTTTTCTTCAATCTCTTTTATTTCAAGCATTAATATAACTTGTTTCCAAAGACCTTTTTAACATTCCTTTACATTTATTTCACTTATTACTATTGTAAATTTCTCATGTTATTATGTGTTTTTATATTTAAGGATATGTTTTGGAATTCTTACTCATGTATTTTTTTCCTGATGATAAATCATAGATAGTGATTCAAAACACTTTGAACAAATAATATGTAAATAGTTGAACCCAAATAGTATTTTTTTAATCAATATCCTAAACTATGAAAACATAAAATCTCTTATTTATAACCTACATAGGAGGGAGGCATATTCAAAAGATAAGATTCTTGTGAAGTTGAGGAACAAAATGTCAAAGAGAATTGTAGACTTGACCATCCTAAAAATATGCCAAGATAAAAAGGTATTTCCATATTTAATTATTATTAAACGTAATCTATATAATAAGAATAATAGGAATATTTTATATAAACGTAGCCCCTCTCTCTCTCTCACGTATTTCCATTCATAGAAATAAAGTGGACTTAGATAAAATTATGGTTGCTTTGTATGATATTCTACTGAAGCTATCTACAGATCCTTGCATAGGTCTATGGAATTGGTTTGATTTTTTATTGTGAACCCTATTTTTTAAATCATATATTACCCTAGTATTTTACACTTGGTAAATACATATCATGGTTTTACCTTTAGCTTCTAGACATTTCCCACTACCAAAAATCTTGCATACATTATCTCTTTGTGCCAAATTACTTATATCTTAGTCTAAATAGTGTTATTATAATGAATTAGACTTTTAACCATGCTAAAAAATATTATAATAATTCTTATCTTTTGTTTATGTGAGTTATGGATCTGTGCCTATTTTCTTGTGTCTCAGTTAGATACCTTCATTGATGCAAGTGTCTTACCCCAATACAAGTGTTTAGTGACCTAAATTATCCAATTTTGAAATTAAACATATACCTATGGTCAAAATAAGTTATTTAATGTGACATATTATCCAAAATTATTAATATATATACAAGTTAAAACCTCATTCATTCCTCACCTAACACAAACCTAATAAAGACCCATAAACTCATGAGGCAAAATAGTAAAAACATTAAATCATGAATTCAAGTGAGAAAATATTCCCTATTTTTTCTTCTTTCCATATCAATCATAGGGACAAAACATATACAGGTCTTAAGTACTAAAGGATCATCCCAAGGGTCATATTTTATAAGTTAAAATTATGGTCATTTCATGTACTTGATTATCATGCATTGCATACTTATTCACACACAAGCCCACACATAGGGGAAAACTACAAGATTTTGAGGCCCTCTTTAGAGTAGTGGTGATGTAGGTAGGGACTAATGATAGAAGGTTGTTTGGGGTTCACTCAACACCTTGATTCCACTATCCCATTTTCCAATAGCTACAATCAATATGAAAAACTAGGGTTTTTATTATTTTATAAGGAACAACAACCCATGATCCATTTTTTAGCATAACATAGTGAAGGTAACACATAAAACATAATATCCTATGTTGTTTCATACATATCCACCTAGTATTATATATCAAAAACTTACATCCATGTTATATAGAAGCATCTACACAACAATCCAAGGTCAATATAAGTGTCTAATGCCATAGAGGTATAATTTCTAGAATCTAGATCTAATTTATTTCTATTCTATTACATATCATATTTGAATGGACACATTAATATAGTCAATTATCTTAATTTCATTATCATTACAATATCTATCATAGTTTTACTTTCTATTTTTAACATATCTCAATATATAAATTTAGAATATTATTTATCCAAGTTTACAAATTAATTGGCTTATTATAGAGATAGTTTATTACCCTTGGGCCTTTATTTATCTCTATCCCATTTAACCATAGATTACATAATATAAATTTTATGGTTAAACATTTGGTGAACCTATCCTCTTTGTCTTTTTCATGTAACTCCTAGTGTGCTATAGGGATTTTCTCATTTTTTTGACCTCTCAATTGTTATAATTTATTTTAAAATTTAGAGTTTATTTTCCTAAAATCACATTTACTATGGACTAAAAAGAATCATTCATCCTCTTGACCCTAATGAGGGTGATATATACCATCCCTCTAATTAGGTACATGATATCACTCATTCAAGTAGTAATATAGATTGTATATGTATGCATGTTCAATATAAAGCACCTAGGGTTTGTGCTTGTGAATCCCTAAAAGATAAAATTTCCCTCATGATAAATTTAATATGAGAGTTAAAAAATAAAAATCAATACTTCAGTTCAAAGATCACATTATTGTAAAATTAGATTTCATGTGCCCAAAATCCCAAACATGTCAATGTTAATCACGTGTTTTCATCTTGATCTACCAATGGTGTTCAAAACAAGGTATCTTAGCCAAATGAAAAGCTAAAATAGAATAATATAGAATATGTGTTAAAAAAGTGACCAAAAGGTTATTAATATTCCAAGTTAAATCCTAAACTAAATGATTTGAGATAAAGTGATCAAATTACCTCCTCCATGTCCTATCATTAAATCCTAATACTATTATGCATATCTTAGAATCCATGGGCATCATAAATATTATTTTTTTTGTATTAAATAACAAAAAATAAAGTTATAAATATAGTGGTGATCTTATAATCGATACATAACTCAATAAAAATACTCACATTAAGAGTACCTCTCCTAAATCACAAGTGCCAAAATAGAAAATATTAGTACTAAAGGATAATTCAGAAAAAAAAAAACACTTGAAAATACGAAACCTAGAATAAAAAAAAGATTCAAAGGGAAAATGTAGACCAAGTAATGTTACATGAATTTCAAGATGAAAAATATAAAGTTCCAAATTTAGTTATGAAGGGGTAAATCACAAGATTTTCCTCATATCATGGCCCTTTTACTATCATTTCTCATTTAAAGGGAAATCCATTCATAAATATCAAGGTTATGGACTAGAAAGATATAATTTTATGATATATGTCATTAATTAGCTCTATTGAAAATAAATTTCAACATGTGGATGAAACTAATGAAATTATATAAATTATGGGATCACTTTAGTTATGAGATTCATTTAATTTAAAATAATTTTTTTATTACTTTTTGGGTTATTTATAATCCAAATGTTTACAATATTATTCTTAGACAATCATGCTTATAATCAATAGGATAAATGATTGATATAAAAAATAATTACATATCATTTGATCATCAAGGAAAGCTTACATCCTTTTCCAATAAGGAAGTGTATCTTCAACTACCATACAAACAAATACAAGTAATGGCATATCAAGTAAAGGTGAAGGACATAGAACATATTGAAAAATAAAAATAAAAGGCATTTTGGAATAATATTTTTGTTAAATATAACATCATTAGAGAGTAAGAGTCATAATATATTAATCATTACATCCCATTGATTTAAGAAAATGGTATGTTTTCTAATTATGCTATGCACAAATATCACACATTTGGTTTAAGATAGGTTATACATTTATCATTCCTAGTAGATCTACATCCACATCTTGAGATCAAATGATAGTCTTTTGTTTGGTTAAATATACCAAAAAAATAAAAAAATCCAAGAATCCAAAACTAGTTTTTAGCATTTACATGTTCTATTTTCTCCTTGTCATATATGTTGTTAGTTACATGTTAGTTGAAAACATATCATTTATTTGTATGTACAATTGAGTTTCACTCATCTTTTGAGTGTGATACAAGCATACATAGATAAATGATCTATGCACATTTGGATGTTGGACCGTCCCTCTATTGATGTCATGGATATTAGGGGCATTTGATTATTTGATCATGATACACCCATATTATATAAATTTATGTTCATTTTCCATTATCTTATTTAGTTTTATATGCTTACACATTATTTTATCCATAATTATATATTTTTTAGTGTACGTAATATGCTATGTACTTAATGTTTTTTTCTAACACATATATCCAGGGACTAATATGATATGTTTATGTTGGTTACTTATGTTCTATGCTTTTACTTTATGCACTTTTTTGAGTGTCTTGTATTTCTTGTGGAGAATCTCAATATGATCAATTATTTGTGTCTCCCATTCCTTTATTTTCTTATTTGACATTTGAATATGCAATGATTTCTTTTGAGGACATTTGAAAAAGTCATTTCACTTTGATGGTTGAACATTTTAACCTACCCCTTGTTTGAGGTCTTCTTGGACCATTATCTTTTGATTTTATTTTGAGTTCCCTTATGTGTGTGGTTGATTTATTTTTTAGTTTGTATTTTTACTATCTAAATGTTGATGTGATCATATTTTGCATGCTCCAATGACATATCTACCTAGACATGTTTCTACTATATTTTACATGATACATTCATAGTTTATGTGGTTATCTTATCCTTTTTCGGAAAGGTAACTACTAGTTGCTACTTACCCTCACCTCAAAAGTGTTAATAGAGTCATATTGGTAGGGAAAGTCATAGAGACATGGATTACACAGTTTTTTTTAGTTCATAGACATAGATATACAGTTGGGGAATGTTTTAGAAACATGTTCTCCACACTCATACTAGTTCCTAGTTTCAAATTTATAGTGAAGGCATGTTTTACAAACATTCTCTCCATACTTTAATAAATTTTAAATTTTTTATTATAGTGGGGGCATGTTAGTGAAACATGTGTATGACACTTACATAGTTTGTAAATTGGCCAAAATTCACAATTTTTTTTAGATACATAGTTGTGGTAGAATTATATACATTGGTACCATTATTATACCCAAGTTTTAGCATGTGACACACATAAGGTGCATATGCTATGCAAAAGTGCACATAAATTAAAAAATAAAATCAGATTTTAGATTTCAAACACTTTTATTGACTTTAACTTGTTAGGTTGGACTATTACAGAATGTATTGAGTCATTCTACTATAGTATTTGGTTTACTTGTGGTATGTTATAAGTGTTAAAATTGATCAATATTGATGATTTTATAGGTTAGAATTGATTACATCATCCAACCTCATTAAATTTATAATATGAGTTGACTTAATTCATAGATGTTCATGAGGTTATAAGTATGGTTGGGTTGCAAGGTTGAGATAATCTCAACTGTCAGGTGAAAACTCATATTTTATCCAAGATTTGAGGCATGTGTCCTCCAATATTTCTTTATTTATGCACTTTTCATATTTTATATTTATCCTAATCTCAAATCTAATGCCTTATAATGACACATCTTTTCAAATCAAATTACCAAAAGGAAAGTTTGTTGCATCGATACATAGGTGTAATCCTAAATATTGTTGTTTTTCAATTTCAATCATTTTAATGCTTTCAATTTTAAATTATATACACTAAGTATATACTATAAAATGTTCTGAGTTGAAATTCAATCACTATCAAAGCACTCAAGTTGGACTCATGCAAAGCCAAGGTGTGTTATGCACACCCAAGTATGTATTTATTTTTATTTAGATAATAAATTTAATTATTATATTAAGTGGGGGGGAATGTAAACACTATTTTAAATCATATAGCATCTCAGACTTGTATAATTTTAAAATACATATTATGGATGTACCTTCAACATTTAGACTGATAAATGCTATTATGATGACTCAAATCTTACATCACTCTCAAAATGTTATAAACCTACTTATATTTTGTTTTTGAAAGTTATGGACCTATGCCTATTTTATAGTTGCCTAAACACTTGCATCCTAGTTAGATGCCTATATTGATGTAAGTGTCCTATCCAAACACAAGTGTCTAATGCCCTAGAGTCATCCAATTTACAAATTATATGTATCCCTATGGTCAGCCTAAGTGATTTAATGTGATATATTTTCCAAAAGGATTGACATATATATATATATGTATATATATATATATGTATATATATATATATGTATATATATATATGTATATATATATGTATATATATATATATATATGTATATATATTTATGTATATATATATATGTATATATATGTATATATGTGTATATATGTATATATATATATGTATATATATGTATATATATATGTGTGTGTATATATATGTATATATATGTGTATATATATATATGTATATATATATATGTGTGTGTATATATATATGTATGTATATATATATGTATGTATATATATATATGTATGTATATATATATATATATATATATATATATATATAAACCTTTATTCATTCCTCACCTATCTAGACCTAATAAAAACCTAATAACTCACAAGTCAAAACACTAAAATCATAAAATCAAGAATTTAAGTGAGAAAAGATTCCCTATTTTCTCCTATTTCCATATTAGCCTAAGAAAAAATACATAGATAGGTCTGAATTACTAAAGGATCATCCCATGAGCCATATTTTCCAAGTTACAGGCTATGTCACTCTATATACTTGCTTATCACACATTACATCATTATGCACACAAAAAAAACACATGTAGTAAATAACTACATGAATCTAAGACCCTCTTCATAGTAGAGGCTATGTATGCAACACCCACTGATAAAGTGGTCTTTAGTGTTAGTTCAAAATCATGAGCTCACTAACCCATTTCTCCCACACCCACTATAAAGATGAAGTATTAAAGTTCTTACCATTTGAAAAGGAGTGATAAAACATGATCTAAATCTAAACACAACAATGTGAAGGCAAAATAAACCTAAAATATCTTAGGTGGTTTCATCTAGATCTAGTAGGTATTTTATATTAGACACTTATGTTTAGGTTAGATGAAAGCATTGACATAATAGTTTAAAGTCAATGCAAGTATCTGAGGCCATAAAGTTATAATTTATAGAAATAAAAAATTAATCCATTGAAACAAATCCAAAAAACATTTTGGAGATTGCTTTATTAGAGTGAAACTAGTACTATGTGTAAGACCCATAGTACCATCTTGATGATGCAAGATGGTATCTTCCTCAAGATCATGATATGAGCGAATAAAAAAGTAGTGATTATAATTAAGATATCACTACCTGATCAAGAATAACTTATTTTTTTGACCTTATATTTTTAGCGCTATATTTCCCTTCCATCACTTATTTAGATTGCTAGGTTGTAGGATGTAGCTAAAGGTGTTATGATGTAGGATGTAGCTATAGGTGTTAGGTTACAGGATCTAGCACAAGTGTTATAGTATAATATGTAGCTATAGGTTTTATGCTACAAGATATAATTTTAGTGTTATGTTGTAGGATGCATATGATTACAATACTCATAATTTTCTTTTTATAACTAAAGATACAAATCCCCACATAACTCTACTTATAAATGAATATATGATAATGATAAAAAGAACCAAGAGACCCTCAATAACTAGTTTATACACAAATATGTATAACTACATTATCAACTTATTAGCGTATTCCATAAGTAGAAATAAACACAAGTAATGTGATTTTACACCCAAATATTGTTTAGGAAAGTTAATATACCCATTATATGAATAATATCAACCATCTTCATTTCATTGCTTTATGTAATAGAAATAAACCCAATATTTAAAACTTGAAAAAGAAAATAACCACCATTTACCTATTATGAATGCCAATGAAAAGATGGTAGCAGGTATATAAATTACACAAATAATTAATTAAAAAAATGTTAGAAGCAATTCTACTATATATCATCAACAAAGAGTTAGAATTGATTGCACCTATCAATTAGAGATGTGTTGAATTACATAAGGCAATGCACCAAAACGATAGATATCTCATACCAAATATTAGGTGTAGCAAGATATTTAGCTATATAAAACTAATACATTGAGCTTATTTCAAACATTTAATGAACCTATTATTATGCCCCTAATAGGCTTGTACAAAAGTATATAAATATGATAAGTTCTCATGTTTTCATCACTTAAAAATGAACTTGCTTAGTGATTTTTTTGTAAGTATGTACACTAGTTTGTATCTCAAATAAAATATATGTTTTAAACATTTAGGATCACAAGTTTGATCACCAAACAACAAATACAACCTATAGACTAAATATAAACATAAACATAATTCTCAACTCATACAAACTTGCCTTATGTCATATTATTAAGAGTATAATTTAGTTCAAGTGATTGTATACTAGGTTTTAGCATAGTAGTTAATTTCCAAAACCATGTGATTCTACCAAAGGAAACATAGTGTTTAATAGGGTTAGTGACACACACAACATAATACATATTATGTTTATGTAGAATAACACATTAATTAACAAAAATCAATATATCCATTAAACCTTAATTTAAATTGCTACATCTAATATAATATGATAATAATAAAAAATTCAATGATTCCACACACTCAATAAATTATCCATAGCTCATTCGACCTTATAGGAGTAAAAAATTATTGAAACATTTTAATTGAAATAACTGAATGAAGGATATAAATTAGTTGAATATTTCTTATAAGCATACCATTTATTTAATCATCTAATATGCTAACATTCTTAGTTATCCAGTATATCATGACATTATAGTTTGTAGTGATTTAGAAATATGATAATGAGAAGGAAGGTAACTAATGTATATCAACCAATAACACAAAACATCCATCAATGTAAAATCATTTGACACTATTCTTGTCAAGTATGTTATATATGACTGATTTTGATTTTACAAGAAGTGATACGTGAATTAAGCAAAGAAAGAATGATTCAAGAAACATCCATTACTAAGTTATACTCCAATAAGCCACAAAAAAAATTAGGACACCAACATAAATAATCCAAATGTCATAATCGAATATCTATTCATAAACAAGAGTAAACACATCATGCCAAGTCTGATGAGCCCATCTATATGGTGGCCTTAAATACCCCATCCATCAACTGGATGGCAAATTTTAGAAACTACGTATGTATGAGAGATGGTGAACATACAATAGAAATTCCAAGCCACCAAATTACTCAAGAGTAGATAACAAAAATGATAATAACACCTTTTAACAAGAAGTAGAAAATAAAAGTTTTTTGCCGAATACCAAGAGGGGAAACTACCCTAAATACCAAGAATTACACTTGATAAAGCATACATTCACCATAGAACATGAAATTATTAAGAATTCCATAGGAATTTATCTTGTAATTCATGTAATGATTATATATCAAAATTGAGACCATCAAGGTCTGAATTGCCATAGTTACATAACTTAAGTATTTATTATAGTCAAATAAACTTCTCAACAACTAATAAAGCTCTTAGTGACTAAGAAAACCTTGGAAATTTTCCATAAATTTATTTTAGTATACCACCAAGGTATATTCATGTTCAAAATATAAATAAAAAGACACATTTAAGGCAAGATAAAATCCCAATCGTGAAATCACCAATACCAAGGAGAATCCAACCTAAGATTAAAACCAAGGTCACCTAAAAGGTGCAGTCTAGGTAATCAAAAGACTATGCATAGACAAATAATGGATAACACATTGAGATTTAATATATCCTATCTCAGTAACCACCAAACTTAAGAATTTCATAGTTAAATTTTAGGATACAAAGGATTTATCATAGCTCAATTGAACCCAACCAATGTGAGGCATAACTAAGCATAAATATGGATATGTAAAACCAATATAAACTCCAAGTAAAATGTCAAGAAAAGTTAGATTCAACATTAATTCAATGGATTCAACAAATCAAACTAGCTCAAAAGAAAACCCAGAAAAAAATAGACACTAGTTCATTTTATTCCCAAGTCAACAAAATCAACTTAAATCTCATAAAGATTATTTATAAAATCCCAATAACAAAATAGAAAGGGATCCACATATCAAAAGGGGAGTCAAAGTGACATGGCCAAAACTACATCATAATTATTTAAATCTAGAATAGAAGAACATGTAAAAAACAAATGAAATCCCACTAAATTGAATGGGTAAAAATTGATTGCTTTATATGGCAGATATGTTATGAAGTCTAATGACTTCCTAATGGGTCAACCATATTATTTGAAACCCATACAATTTCTTCCATTCCCCAATGGAGTAAATGTAATAATTTTATCAAGAAGAAGCAACATAGGCAAACAAAATAATAATGCATCAAAAGAACTATTTAAAATAATTGAAAGGTTGATAATGACTAGATTCACCATTCCTAGGTTAGAAAGGAGTAGTTCCAAAACATCACATAGGTAAAAAACACCCACACAAGCAAGGTTAAAACCCCAATCAAGACATTTATTAAAGTAACCCTACCCTTCATCACTAAAGATGTAGTCACACACCCATGCATAAGAATACTCATAGGTGTTCAAATTAGCCAAAGAGAATCATACAACAATCAATGGAAGCCTATAAAATTCTACATAATTTTGATAGAGGAAACAACACAACATCAAACCCTAATCAAACATAATTTATTATATTTGATTTTATGGCCTCACTAGTTCATTATGAAATCTCATGACTTCATAAAGGACCTATAAGGCCCTCTTAAAAATTCTATAAAATAACCCATAAAATTACCCAAGTCAATTTCAAGGGAATATTCAAAAATCAAAACAAAATCGACAATACTCAATAGTACACAAGAATTGAAACATTACATTTAAGGTCATAAGATAATGGAGTAAAACCAACTAATAATAAAATATCATAAAATTGATTTAAATAAACAAATACAAATCTACATACTTGTATACTTATAGACCATTGTGGAGGAAAGATTAATAACCAGACCTCACATTTTCATGATGGGTTTGCGGAGTTGCAAAACACCATGGAGGAAGGAGTGAGATAAATGGACTTATATCATCTATTTATTCTATTTTATGTCCATTCTCCTTCTTCCCCCATCGTGCCATATGATTATCCTTCACCTAACCAACTACTTGCATAACATTTCAAGCCTCCATAACTCCCCATGGCCACCATTTCTCCCTAGGGTTTTGTCCATCCACCAACAAATAGAAAACATTGCCTCCTAAGAAAAGCCACTTGATTACCCATTAAGAGACCTAAAAATTGAAGGCTCAATTTTTTCTCAATGATATAATGCAAGCTGAACAAAATCCTATGACCCCTCCTTTGTCTATTATGGCCTAAAAATTAATTTACAAACCAACATTAATATGCATGAGGGGAAAATCAAGGCCTACATAGAGGCCCATGATTTTATGGCCCAAGCCAATGAAATATTAAAAATAAAATCCATGTTACCATTACCTTAACCCTACAAAAAATACCATCAAGAACCCAAATGCATCTAAAGGCATAAATGATTAAACAATGTGATTAATAAAAATATAATTCAAGACCAAGTCGATTTGGAAAAGATGAAAAACCAAAACATTATTAAAAATACTGGTTATTAAGTCTAATAACAAGGATATAAGTGACTCAAAATACCAATGGTAGCTTAGGCACTTAGTTATAACCCATTATACCTATCAAAGTCACATCTGACTACTTATTAGCTCTCTCAATCTCTCTCTCTGCCATTTTTCCTAGTTATAGGATCCTACCACTAAGCCTAGCTCATTGACCAATTCCTATAATCATCAAAAGTGACATCAATAGAATTTGAACGAGCATCAATATCCAAATAACAAAACAATTCTAAATCTAAACAAAATATCTATTGGTGCATTTATTTGCTTTATTGCATTTACTTGTATTTATTATTTTGGTGCACTAATTGCTTATTGTAATTAGTTTATTATGTTTATTAATAATTTGCACCAGATAGGATAAGCTTGCTTAGCTAGTAGTTAACTTAGACACTTATCTTGTTATAGTGGAGTTCCACTCTATTATTTAGGGTAAGATAGGATAAGATTTTTAAACTAATATTTAGCTTGTGTTAATCATTTACACAAGTTAGACACCTATCTTGTTAGTGTCGAGTTTTACTCCACTATTCATGTAGATAGATATCAGTTGAACTACGCGTGTTGTGTGAGTTCCCTGATCTTTAGCATGCACACCTTGCTCTATATAAGCAATGGATATTTATGCATTCTATATCAGATTAATATTGAATTATCAAAGTAATTTATCATATTTGAGTTATTTATTCTTTTCTATTATTATCTCAGATATACAGTTATTGTTTATTTCTATTACTTATTTATCTCTTATTTATGCTTTTTATTAGATTCATTAGATCTTGTACCTAATTCTAACAATATCTAACATGATATGAATAAATCAATATATCCTGACATGCATAAACAAGCATAACCATCAAATTCATAACTATTATTGAAATAATAAATCAGGATCATATCTAATAATTATGTCAATAGGGTAATAACCAATAAAAATAATACTTGATCATAATCATTATTCTGGTCAATAACTGAAGGTGTACCATCTACAAGGTTGTAACATCCTCCCCCTCTTAGAAAGGAGTCATCCCAGTGACAAAGTCAATTAGGGGTAAAGTTGTCCCAAAAAGTCTCTAACACCCTTTCATAGAATATACCACAACTCATAATACCAATTATTTAAGTATTTATCACATACCAATCAAAATAGTTTCATATATGTTGCATATTTAAATAACCCAAAAATAGAAACAAGGGTTCTTATCACTTTTTTACTACTTGGCATAATAACATAAGGACATAACAAACATCTATAATGGAAATATTTAGCCTTACCTTACTGAAATTAAAATTACCTTACAACAAAATCAAAAATGCCAAGCTTCATTCCAAGCCAACAATAAATATCTTTCAGCTTGGGTATGCCTTGGTAACACCAAAATGAGAAAAATGGGGTGTTTTATGCACCTTTTTCCATCACTAGATTATATAATTATTTTAACTTAAATATAAAATTTTATGTTTATATGGATCAAAAATCCATTTATTTTAAATCAAAAGGTCACTACCCACTTTTTCAATAGGCTTACAAGCCCCAAACTTTCTTTTACCTTAGAAAATTTCATCAACAAGCTATTTTTTTTAGCACAACCCTTCTAAAATTACTTATTTCTAGCCACCATGTAGGTGTGCTTTCAAATAATTCTAGCCAAAATCAAGCGATTATACATATGTTGATCAAACTTCACTTTAAGTAATTACCAACAAGAATGGTTAGAGTACATTCAAATCACAAATTACAACCGTTAGCTCATATAAAATATAGAGACATTCATAATATTTCAATTCAGATATAGGATCTAGGATTAACAATCTGATCATGCAACAAATCTCAAGTTTAACCATTCCTTTCATCACAAGGATATGCCATCATAAAAATCTATAATTCTTCATGATAGTAGTTGAAATAATCCCATCCATCTAGATTATTCAACAAATTTCCAAAATCTAAGAGATGTTTTCCACATATGCATGTCATGACTTATTGATGACCTTATAAACATTCATAATAAATTTTTATAAAAATGTCGTAACCTATACTTTTATGGTCATTTTTCATTTAATATTCATCATTGATAAGTTAGTGCAACATCGCACACCAACCTCATTAAACATTAGAGAATCCATTTTAGGCATCCACATGCAACCCCCAAGGTTATAACATGTTCTCCATTATTTGTGAGCTCAAAATGGTCTAGGGATACCAATCCTATCATATTTTAATCAACCACCTGAGGGCATTCACCTAAATTTTATCACTATTTCCAAGAGTTCAATGTCTAGGTAGGATTTTTAGCACTAACTGATCAGGACTTCAAGTTGATCTTCTAAACATACAATTAACATATATTCAAGTCATGCTTTTAAACAAATAGAAATATTCATTCTAGAATATCACTTTTAGGTATACACAATAATAATAATACATTTTACATAACATATTTTACACCTATAGGACAACACATTCTTGCATTTTAGCAAGTAAAACCTTGTTGATTCTACTTAAAAGTCTATCTCATATGACTAAGTAGTGCTTCATAAGCACTCATTTCAACTTTAGGTTATATCGTGGCTACAAATTAGCCAACCAAACTAGCATATATAGCCAACAAGCAAAACCAGCTTGCTCACACATGGTAGCTAACTATTATTTTGCAAAAGCTTACCCTTAAGCCATCCAAGGGTGGGTTAGCCTTGGAAACAAACTTTCCCAATCAATGAGAAATTATATTATTGTTGAGATATTAATATCAATTTAATATAAATCATCAAAAGAGTGTTATATCAACCCAAAATTACTACATTTAAGCATTTTATTAAAATTCATCTACACAATAGATCAAAATATTCACTTTCATAATAAAATGTTATTTTAGTGACACATTTAGTGTAATAATTATCACTCTCAAAATGGATTTAGTCAACACTATACCAACTGAACCCAACTAAAAACATCAACTATGGCAACTTCCTTTTTGCCAACATTTATAACAATAATCATGTCATCCCAAGTTTTATGACTAAAGCATGAACGCCAATGATTAGAACATTTATGCACATTCCATCAAAGATACTATAACTAATTATTTAACACAAGTGTGAGAATAATTCAACAATATATATGGTCAACCTACTAACCTACCAACATTTTTATTCTAGTTGTCATAAAATAATGACATCATCACCAATCCTTAGCATAACTTGCTAAGGTATTACAATATTTTTACATACACCAGGTGTTGATAATGTTGGACACTATAAGATCCATCAATTTTTGAATGTTATGATGGTTAAATGAACCCATCACTTGCTACAATCATGCTCAGCTTTAGGGGTCTCATGTATAACCTTTACCAAGAAAGGGTGTGTTCTAACTAAGCCCATCATTCCATATCCATGCATTCGATAAAGTTACCAACAACTATTCATATCTCATGGATTGTGTTATCCATTATAAAAATAGTTACATTAGGCTTTATGACTTGCCACACACAAGGTAGTATCATTCACCCCACTAGGTCCTCTAGGATTGAGACACACACTTATACTTCCCAAAGATATCATACCTCAATGTCATATTATGGTTCACCCATACTATTCATCAATGGACACCGATGTATTCTTTGATTCCAACTGCAATCTTCTATCTCTATTATTATCATTAACTTGGTTTTAACTAGTCAATAATTGATTAGTAAATGCTCATTATAATGCATCATTTCTTCTAGAGAGGATGGACTCGACCAAGGCTCAAGGTGAATATCACAAGTTTAGCAAAAACTCCTATTTTGAATATAATTTATTAGCTTTTATCCCATTCTGAGTAACAAATCAACATTCTACTCTATTTAACTGAAGAGGATAAATACTCATACAAGATCAAACTCTAATTTAACTCAAGATGCTCCCCTTCATGTGGAGATCCCAAGCTTTGATGATTTATCCAAGTAAATCAGATACTCTTACCCTCAACCCTCTAGGTTTAAGCCAAACCATTGGTCTTCCTAAGGTCATAAAGTCCTAAGCATCTAATGATGATTTGCCCATATAATTTAATAGAAGACACCATACATTATTTACTTAATTTTAAGAGTGAAGTGATTATCACTAGCCTCCCTAATGAAACTTGATTCAAAAAGTGTTGCCCTGAGCAAGGCTATGTGTAGGCATCATAGTGTTATTTTATAAAATTATATATCTCTACACACACATTAGTTCTAAGGAAATGCAATAATTTCTATTAACTCGATAGTATAAAATAGATCACTGTTCCATTCATCTCAAGAGCTAAGTGCCCTTATAAAATCATATCATAGTCTTGTTAAATTGAAATAGTTCATTAGCTCCATGCTAACAAATGATCATATAAAAAATATTCTTGGATTTTTAATTTGGAAAAATATAATGGTAAGTATAACATGGTTTTTTTGTAAAGTAAACCAATGCTTATCATAATTTACAAGATTAATATTTCCTTCTAAAAATATATAGGGCACAAGCTTTAATTCTAAGTGAAAAAACCCCAATTTTGTTTGGAGATTGCTTTATCAAAGTGCAACTAATACTATGTGTAGAACCTATAGTAATAGCTTGATGATGTAAGATGGCATACTTTTCAAGCTTGTTTGTCCCCAAAAATGTCACTCATTTTTGGAACAACATATGAGCTATCTTGGTCCTACAAGACCAAAACTTCTCTCTTCCCTTCTCAAAATTTGTTTTGAGCTTTCAAATTCCATTTTTTTAAGTTTTCTAAAAATTTACAGACTCTACAGGCTTGAATCTATGGACTCTACAGGAAGAAAATCTACAGACTCTATAGGCCAAGTTATACGAGCTTCACAGGTTGATTTCTACAGACTCTGTAGGAAAGAAACAAACTCTCAAAAGAACAAGTTTCCAGCACTTAGTAATTTCCAAGATTGGTTCAGTGCCTCGATTCAATAAAAGGATTTCAATCCAAAAATGATAAAGGACTTAGGCTTGAACCATTGAAATTTGAACCACTTATGTTCAAAGCTTCAATGGGTTCAACGAGTGGTTGGTTCAACGCATTTTGTTTGAGCAATTAAAGGAATTGGTAAAAAACAAAGGAATTAACCATTAAAGTATTGAACCTTGAACGAATTTGGTTCAATGGGTTTAATTAGTTCAAATAAATCAAAATAATTAGACAAAAATATGGCTTCAAACTCAAGAATGAACCATTGAACTGTTGAACCAAAGTTGGTTCAATCAGTCGGTCCAATTGATAGGTTAAAGGGGCTACCCCAAAGCTAAAAGAACAAGTGCCCTTATGGAGGGCTATGAACCAAACCAAGTGCCCTTATAGAGGGTAGCAAGAAAAATTAGACAAAGTGAACTCCTTTAGAAAGTGAACAAGGCAAAAGACAAAGTGAAATCCTTTAGACAAATTGTCTGAAGGAATTCACCTGAAAGACAAAGCAAAAGCCCAGCAAGAAAGATGTAAAGGCAAGGAATATTTCCTTCAAAAAAATTGTCTAAAGGACATAAAAGATAAAGCCTACCAAAAGAAAGAAGCCTAAAAGCTGCCATGTGTCCATTATAAAGTAGAGCATAATATGTCATGTGTCCTATTATGACTCAGCGGAACATGACAAGTGTTTGCATCCATGTTCCCCTTTTGTAGTTGCTCAGGCAAAATGTGTCATGGACTCCATTTTTCATAAGTTTATAATGAGTTTCATAACATTGGAATATGCCACTTGTCAAATACATAGAAAGGACCCCCCAAAGACTCAGGCAAGAAGGGCTATAAAGAGCAAAGAAGCGCTTAAGCAGTGAAGAGAGGAGCGAGACCAAAGGATCAGAAATATCTTAGAAAGAGTTATTTCTAGTAGGTGAAATAGTGGATCGAGTAGACTTCTAAGCAAACCAAACCAAGGATGTAACCTATTTTCTTCCATGAAGTAAAGACAAATATGCAAAGAACCAGACGGTCCATATTGAGGAGACATGTCAGATGAAGGGACACACCATATTTATGGCAGTGCACTATTCTCAGCATGGTCTCTCCAGACCAAACTAGAGATGCATTAAAGACATTGACTATAGCATGGGACATCCCATGGAAAAAGGCACCAATCCTTGTGTAGTGGTTATAAGTTTGTTAATTCTCTCATTTTTTAGAGAGACTTTTCATTTTACAAGAGTAAAACTCTACCCATTTTGAAAGAGAAAAACTGAGACTTTGAGCTCAGGTTGTAATTTCATTTCCATTGTTATCTGAATGAGAAAGTAGGTTTTTCATAGACTTTATGCTGTTCTGACTTGTGTCATCTGAAGGTGTCCTTATTCATTTAATTTGGTATGCAGAATTAGTGAAGGTAATAGGGAAGTGTCCTGAAACCAACTGTGGGAAGACTTTGTGCTTTCACAATTGATTTCAATTTGTGTTTTCCTTTTCTTTTTGTTTTGAGGATTTTGGGGTGACTTTTTGCCCCCATTATCCTTTGTGATATACTATTTGAGAAATTAAGGTGGAGACTTTGCGCTCTGTTTCATCCTACTATTACTACGCCTTTTTGATCACTGGTTATTTCACTATCTGAAAGAAACTCCTATTTCCTATAAGGACACTTCTAAAAGAAGAGAAGTGCCTTCATCATTTATAGCCAAGATTTTATTCTTTGTCTATGTGCATCATCTCTAAAATAAGAGAGATGGATGGTTTGTCTCACCCCTGTGTCTTACTTTCTGCTTATTTATATTATATATAGCTCCACATATTTAATAAGGAACCTCTCCTTGATGAGAGGAGAGATTTTTCCCCTTGTGATGAAATAAACCTGCACATCTAGATGACCAATCTCCCTATGCTATGGTGATAAGAACTATTTTAAATGCCAGTTATCTAGTCGACAAAATATTCACCCAACAATTTTTGGCAACTCCACTGGGGACATAGTAATTTTGTACAATTTAGAACCTCAAGTTTCAAATTGAAACATCACCTATGTCTTACGCATAATCATTATAACCCTTATCCATTATAGATTTTGGCAACTCCATTCCATGTCTTACCCACTATCATTAGCCTTACCATCCTCCATCTTTGTTTCCATTATTTTACCTAGTCTGCAAAACTAGAGTCACTAGAAAAGAGTGTGTAGTCTAAAACTTCAAGCCTCAAGCTGAAGTAGGGCTAGTTCTTTTCCATTTTTGTCTTGCAATTTGGCCATTCCAACTAGGTGTGTTATCCCCATTTTTCATAATCCCATCATGGTAGTTTGAGGCCCCTGGGGTAACTCTTTTGGCCCACTTAATTTAACTCTACCCCTGCATGAGCTACCACTCAGTTCAAGAAAGAATTTCCCCAAATTTTTTGGTAATGGGAGAGTTCACCCTAATGAACACATTATAGCTTTTAGCATAACCTATGGTGTGATAGGGGTGGAATTTGAAGACGTGGTAGTCAGGCTTTTTGTGGAGACCCTACAAGGTGCTGTTGTAGACTAGTTTTACCATTTACAGACTGGATCAGTGACTAGTTGGGACACTATCAAAGCTGAATTTGAAGCTAAGTTCAGGCCAATAGAGGATGCACATGCCTTGCTAGCCTAGCTCACACAAATGAAGAAGGAGCCCCATGAGCCTATGAGGGACTTTATTGCCAAGTTTAACAAGCTGAGGCATAGGATTCCCATGATTGCCTAGCCGACACCTCAAAATCTCATGTGTTTCTTCATCAATTCATAGCTACCTAAAGTGAGTTTTTTATTGAGACAGGCTAGACATATAGACCTTGAGGCTACTCAAGACTTGGCTACTGAGGTAGAAGATGACCTTATCTTTGTAGGAAAGATAAGGAGAGACCTTAATAGAGGTAAATCCTCTTCATCTTCTGAGTATTCACCTACAGTCACCACTGACCCAATGGTACAAAAGCTAGAAAATGAGATGCTAGCTCTTAAAAAGCAAATGGTGCAAGGGATGCCATCTACTTTTGCATATATGCCCAGGAGGACATTTCAAAATTAGGCATACCAAGGCAATGCTATCAGGAATTGGGGACAAAAAAATCACCTTCCTCCTCCATAGAGGAACCTCACCATTGAAGCACCTCCAGCCAACTCAGCAGTTGGATATTTGGAAATAGAGCATGATTTTTCTTTCCAACCTGAGTTTAATCAAGAAAATAATGCTAACCTCTTCATGGAGGATCAAGAAGAGTTAGTTGGCAACTCCATCATTTGTTTCCTGGATTACCAAGATGAACCTAGAAGTGAAGGTGATACAAATGAGGGACCATATGTTGTGTTCACCTGGTCCCAAACCTAGTTAGCTCAGAAAGTTGATAAAGGAAAAATAGAGAAGTGACCTCAACCAACAATTTCAATTGCTTAACATGGAACCACTTTGTCTTTCTAGCCAAAGGACCTAGTGGTTGCTAAAGAAGTAAGTATCCCAAATAGTTCTATAACTTCTACTTCAATTTCACAGTCTAGTCCTCCCGCCAGTCTAGTCCTCCCGCCCCTCCCAAAAACTAAAAGGATGAACTCCCATCCTCTATGCCTATTCCAATTTAGTCATTTGACATAAATGATTATGTCAAAAAGACCAAAAGTCAAATGAAGGAATTTGAAGTCCTATAGTCCAACCCTGATTAGCTGGACAAGTTGGTACAAGATGTCAAGACCCAAACGTTAGCCCCTGAAGCTCAAATTTTGTTTGAGTTTTCAGGCAAGGGTGATTACTTCTTGACCATAGAGGACATCCATGTTGCTAGAGATGAAATTTTGGTAGGTGGTGATCCAAGAATTGTTTCAAACCAAACATCAGAAGGATCGGTAGGGCACAATACAAATGAAAAAGGGTCTTCCATCTCTAATGAAGAGAAATATGATAGAAGATCCATATTTGGTGATGTTTGGATCTAGGAAATGGATGGCAGCAATTACTTTATAGGTTTTGGGGCCAAGTTGGGGTTGATATCTCCTAAGGGAGATATTCTTCCTTCTTTACATGAGTTGCAACTCAGCAACACCAACAACACTGCTAAGTATGAATCTCTGTTACTTAAATGGGGAGCTACTCGAGACAAAGGAGATGTCAAGTTGGTGGTCTACTAGGTGTTTAAAGGGGATGATCAAGACATGTGCTAGACTAAACTAGCATAATAGCAAATTATGGTAATAGACCACACTGCTGCCCATCAAAATCAAAAAAAGGGACCCCACAGGAGAACCAAGATTCATGGTTCTCAGACTAGAAAGCAAGTCTTGCCAAGGGGAAGTAAGAGAAGAGAACCAAGAGGAAGACATAGAAAATTGGTTTCCTGGTGGAGAGCTCCATTCACCTGTCATGATTTCTAAGGATAGAATGGTTTCTTACTGGTTTATCAGGATGGCATCCCCTTTTCTTCACCTCACAAGGAGCAGCATTTGAAGTACTTCAATTCTTGAAGTATCGGATAAGTTCCCCCTATACATATGTGTATTTTAATAGTCTTTTGTTTCTATTTTGTTCTTTTGTTTTCATTTTTTTGGAGCCTTTCTTTTTGGGTAGCATGACTCCATAGCCCAATGGCATGCTTCTAATGCACTGGAGATTCTAGATTCTACTCCCTTCAATCGATTTTTGCAATAGAAAGAAGTTCACCAACTGGAGCCAGCTGTTGGTCCCCAAAAATGTCACTCATTTTTGGAACAACATATGAGCTATCTTGGTCCTACAGGACCAAAACTTCTCTCTTCCCTTCTCAAATTTTTTTTGAGCTTTCAAATTCCTTTGTTTTCAAGCTTTCTAGAAATCTACGGACTCTACAGGCTTGAATCTATGGAATCTATAGGAAGAAAATCTATAGACTTTGCAGGCCAAGTTCTATGGGCTTCATAGGTTGATTTCTATAGACTCTACAGGATAGAAGCAAGCTCTCAAAAGAACAAGTTTCTAGCACTTAGTCATTTCCAAGATTGGTTCAGCACCTCAGTTCAATCAAAGGATTTAAATCAACAAATGATAAAGGACTTAGGCTTGAATCATTGAACTTTGAACCACTATGGTTTAAAGGTTTAATGGGTTCAATGAGTGGTTGGTTCAACACATTTTGTTTGAGTGATAAAAGGACTTGGCAAAAAATAAAGGAATTAACCATTGAACCATTGAACCTTGAACCAAATTGGTTTAATGGGTTTAACGGGTTCAATCAGTTTAAAGAGATCAAAAGACTTAGACAAAAAGATGGCTTCAAATGCAAGATTGAACCATTAAATCGTTGAACCAAAGTTTGTTCAATCGGTCAGTTCAATCAGTAGGTTCAAGGGCTGCCCTAAATCTAAAGGAACAAGTGCCCTTGCAGAGGGCTGTGAACCAAGCCAAGTTCCCTTGTAGAGGGTAGCGAGCAAAAGTAGACAAAGTGAACTCCTTCAAAAAAGTGAACAAGGCAAAAGACAAAGCGAAATCCTTTAGACAAATTATCTAAAGGAATTCACCTAAAAGACAAAGCAAAAGCCTGACAGGAAAGATGCAAAGGCAAGGAAGATTTCCTTTGAAAAAAATGTCTGAAGGAATTCCTTCAGAAATTCTATCCAAAGGACATAAAGGATAAAGCCCACCGAGATAAAGAAGCCCGAAAGCCACCATGTGTCCATTATAAAGTAGAGCAAAATACGTCATGTGTCTTGTTATGACTCAGCTAAATGTGACAAGTGTTTGCATTCGTGTTCCCTTTTTAGAGTTGCTCGGGCAAAATGTATCATGGACCCCATTTTCCATAAGTTTTTAATGAGTTTCATAATAACAGAACTTGCCACTTGTTAAAGACATAGAAAGGACCCCCTAAAGACTTAGGCAATAAGGGCTATAAAGAGCAAAGAAGCGTTTAAGCAGTGAAGAGAGGAACGAGACCAAAGGATCAAAAATATCTTAGAAAGAGTTATTTCTAGTAGGTGAAATAGTGGATCAAGTAGACTTCTGAGCACACCAAACCAAGGATGCAACCTATTTTCTTCCATGAAGTAAAGACAAATATGCAAAGAACCAGACGGTCCATATTGAGGAGACATGTCAGATGAAGGGACACACCATAGTTATGGCAGTGCACTGTTCTCAGCATGGTCTCTCCAGACCAAACTAGAGACGCATTGAAGACATTGACTACAACATGGGCCATCCCATGGAAAAAGGCACCAATCCTTGTGTAGTGGCTATAAGTTTGTTAATTTTCTCATTTTTCAGAGAGACTTTTCATTTTATCAGAGCAAAACTCTGCCCATTTTGAAAGAGAAAAACTGAGACTTTGAGCTCAGGTTGTAATTTCATTTCCATTGTTATTTGAATGAGAAAGTAGGTTTTTCATAGACTTTATGCTATTCTGACTTGTGTCATCTGAAGGTATCCTTATTCATTTAATTTGTTATGCAGAATTAGTGAAGGTAATAGGGAAATGTCCCGAAACCAATTATGGGAAGACTTTGTGCTTTCACAATTGATTTCAATCTATGTTTTCCTTTTCTTTTTGTGTTGAGGATTCTGGGGTGACTTTGTGCCCCCATTATCCTTTGTGATATACTCTTTGAGCAGTTGAGGTGGAGACTTTGCAATCTATTTCATCTTGTTATTACTATGCCCTTTTGATCACTGGTTATTTCACTATCTGAAAGAAACTCTTGCTATTTCTTGTAAGTACACTTCTAAAAGAAGAGAAGTGCCTTCAGTGCTTATAGCCAATATTTTCTCCTTTATCTATGTGCATCATCTCTAAAAGAAGAGAGATGGATGGTTTGTCTCACCCTTGTGTCTTACTTTCTACTTATTTACATTATATATAGCTCCGCATATTTAATAGGGAACCTCTCCTTGATGAGAGGAGAGATTTGTCCGCTTGTGATGTAGTAAACCTGCACATCTAGATGACCAATCTCCCTATGATAGGGTGATAGGAATTATTTTGAATGCCATTTAGCTGGTCGACAAAATATTCACCCAACAAAGCTCATGATATAAGTGAATAAAAAAGTAATGTAGACAATTAAGATAACACTACCCAATCAAGAATAATTTATTTTTTTGACCTTATATTTATAGCACTATATTTCCCTTCCATCACTTATTTAGAATGCTAGGCTATAGGATGTAGCTACATGTGTTATGTTGTAGTATGCAGCTACATGTGTTATACTACAATATGAAACTATAGATGTTATGCTACATGATGTAGTTACAAGTGTTATGTTGTAGGATGCATCTGATTATAATAGTCATAGAATTTTCTATAACTAAGGATGAAAATCTCCACATAACTCTGCTTGTAAAGGAATATTCAATAATGACAAAAATAATTACGTAAACCTCAATAACTAGTTTATACACAAATATGTACAACTATATTATCACCTTATCAGTGTGTTCCATAAGTACAACTAAACACAATTAATATGATTTTATTCCTTGATCTTATTTAAGGAATTTAAGATACCCATTATATGAATAAAATCAACCATCTCCATTTCACTACTTTATGTTATAGAAATGAACCTAAGTTTTAAAACTTGAAAAAGAAAATAGCCACCATTCACCTATTATGAATGCCAATGGCTAGATGGTAGAAAGTATATCAATTTCCCAAATAATTTAATAAATAATGTTATAAGTAATTTTAATATATATCATTAGCAAAGTGTTAGAATTGATTACACCCATTAAATAGATATGCACTAAATTATACAAGTCAATGCAGTGAAACGAAAGATATCTCATACCAAAGATTAGGTGTTGAAATATATTTATCTATATAGAAAATAATACATAGAGCTTATTTAAAAAATAAAAATATCTTGTTATGATGACTCTAAAAAGATTGTATAATAGTATAAAAATAGGTTGTGTTCTCATGTTTCCATCACTTAAAAATGATCTTGATTAGTGCATTTTTTATAAGTATGTACAATAGTTTGTAGTAGAGATAAAATATATGTTTTAAACATTTAGGATCACAATTTTGATCACCAAAAAATAAATAAAACCTATAAAATGTAATATGAACATAGAAATAATTCCTAGCTCATACAAACTTGCCTTATGTCATATTCTTAAGAATACAAATCAGCTCAAGATCTTGTATGGTTGGTTGTAGCATACCGGCCAATTTCCAAAACCAAGTGATGTTTAAAAGGAAAACATAGTGCTCAATAGGGTTAATGACACACTTAACATAATACATATTATGTTTATGTATAATAACACATGGATTAACAAAAAAAAAATCCATTAAACCATAATCTTAATTTTTACTTCTAACAGAATAGGATAATGATCATAAATTCAATAATGCCACACACTGAATAAATTATCCAAATCTCGTTTGACCTTATGGGAGTTAAAAATTGTTAAAACATTGTAATTAAAATAATAACCAAATGAAGGATACAAATTAGTTGAATATTTATCATAAGCATACCATTTATTTCATCATCTAATATGCTAACATTCTTAGTTACCCAATATATCATGACATTACAGGTTGTAGTGATTTATAAATATGATAATGAGAAGGAAGGTAGCTAAATTATATAAACCAAGAACACACAAATTCCATCAATGAAATATCATTTGACATCATTCTTGTCAAGTATGTTAGATATGAATCATTTTATTTTTACAAAAAGTGCTATAGGAATTAACCAAAGAAAGAATGATTCAAGAAACATCCATCAGTAATCTATACTCCAACATGCCATTAAAAAAAAGTAAGATGCCAACATGAAGAATCCAAATGCCATAATAGAAGAGTTATTCAACAACAAAAACAAACTTATCATGACCAGTCTAATGATCCCATGCATAAGGTGGCCCTAATGACCCCATCCATTAGCTAGATGGTGGATTTAAACAATAAGGTATGCATGAGAGGTGATGATCATACAAAAGGTATCCTAAGCCACTGACATTACTCAAAAATAGAAAAAAAATGATAATAACATCTTTTAATAGGAAACTGAACATAATAGTTTCTATCTAAATACCAAGAGGAGAAACTACCCTCAATACCAAGAATTCCACTCGGTAAAACATGCATTCACCACATAAAATTCAATTATTAAATAACCCATAGGAATTTATCTTATGATTCAAAAAATGATTATATATCAAAATTGAAACCATCAAGGTTTGAATTAGCACACTTACATAACTCAAATATTCATTGCAGCCAAATAAACATCTCAATAACTAAGAAGGCTCTTGGTGAATAAAAAAACCTTGGAAAGGTTCCATCAATTCATTTTAGTATACCACCAAGGTATACTCATGTTTAAAATAACAATGAAAAGACACATTTAAGGCATGATAAAATCCCAATCATGAAATCACCAAGACCAAGGATAACCCAAACCAAGAATTATAACCTTGGTCAGCTAAACGGTGTAGTCCAGGTACTCAAAATACTATGCACATCCAAATAATGGATAGCACATTGAGATTTAATATAGCCTATCCTAATAACCACCAAAATTAAGAATTTCATAGTTAAAAATTAGGATACAAAGGATTTATCATATCTTAATTAAATCTAACCATGTTGAGGAACAACTAAGCATAAATATGGACATGTAAAGCCAACAAAACTTCTAGGTGAAGTGTCAAAAAAATGTATCTTCAACATTAATTCAATGGCTCTAACAAATTGAACCAGCTCATAAGAAAACCCAAAAAAAAAATCCACTAGTTCATTCTATTCCTAGGTCAACAAAATTAAATTGAACCTCATAAATATTATTTATAAAAACCCAATAACATAATAATAAGGGAGCCAACTATCAAAGGGGAATCACACTGCCATGACCAAAACTACATCAAAATATTTTAAATCTAGAATAATATTTTACACAATAAGCAAATGAAAACACACTCAATTAAATGAGTATAAATTGATTTATTTATATGGTAGATCTGTTATGAAGTCTTATGACTTAATAATGGATCATCTATCTTATTTGAAACCCATTGAATTTATACCATTCCCTAATGAAGTAAAGCCAATATTTCCATAAGAAGAAGAAACAGATGCAAAAAAAATAACTTTCTAAAATATTTGAAATGTTGATAAGGACCAAATTTTCCATTCCAAGGGTAGAAAGGAGTAGTTTTAAAACATCACATAGGTAACAAGAGTCCATACAAGTAGGGTTAAAACTCTAAAGAAGGCATTTATTAATGTAGCCCTACTCTTATTTATTGAATATGTAGGAAAACACCCGTGCATAGACCTACTCACATGTGTTCAAATAAAACAAAGAGAATCATACAAAAATCAATGAAAACCCATAAAATTCCACACATTTTTCACCAAAGAAACAACACGACATCAAACACTAATCAAACATAATGTATTATTTTCAATTTTATGTCTTCACTAGTTCATTATGAATTCCCATGACTTCATAAAGGACATTTAATGTCCTCTTAAAAATTCTATAATCCAACCCATAAAAATCCCCAAATTAGTTTTAGGGGAACATTCAGAATTAGAGATAAAATTTCCAATATTACACTGTGAAGGAAAGATTAATAAATAAACTTCATGTTTTCATGATAGGATTGTAGAGTTTCAAAACACCATAGAGGAGGGAGTGAGATAATTTAACTTGGATACTCTATTTATTTTATTTTCCATCCATTCTCCTTCTTCCGCCATTATGCTCTATAATTCTCCTTCACCCAGCCAACTACCTACATAGAATTTTGAGCCTCCATAAATCCCCATGTCCACCTTTTATCCCTAGGGTCTTTTCCATCTACAAACACACTAGTGCACACTTCTTCCCAATCAAATCCACTAAAATACCCATTTTAATTAGTGAGTCAACCCTAAAATCTATCAAGAGCCTTAAAAATCCAAGGCTCAATTTTTTATTAAGGCTATAGTCCTATCCAAATAAAATCCCAGGACCCCCTCTTGGCCATTATGGCCTAACAATTAATTTTCAAAACAACATTAATATGCATGAGGGGAAAATCAATGCCTGTGTATGGGTCTAGGATTTTATGGTCTAAGCCAATAAAATAATCAAAATAAAATCCAAGTTACCATGGCCACAACCCTATAAAAGAAGACCATCGAGAACACAAATGCATCCAAAGGCATGAATGATCAAATAAGGCAATCAACAAAAATACCATTCAAGACCAAGCCATTTTAGAAAAGATGAAAAAATATAATATTATTAAAAATTATTGGTCATGAAGTCCATCAAAAAGGAGAGAAGAGACTTAGAAGACCAATGATGGATTAGGCACTTAGTTATAACCCATTATACCTGTCAGAGTCACATCTGATTGCTTATTATCTCTCTCTATCTTTAACATTTTCCCCACATGTAGGATCCTACCACCAAGCCTATCTCATTGAGCTATTCCTACAGTCATCAAAAGGGACATCAACAACATCTAAAAGAAGAATATATATCCTAATATGAAACAATTCTAAATCTAAATAGAATATCTAACATGATATGAATAAATTAGTATATCATGACATGCATAAATAAGCATAACCATCTAAGTCATAATCATTGTTGTAAAAATAAATTAGAATCATAACTGATATTTATGTCAATAGGGTCATAACCAATAAACATAATACCTTATCATAATCAATATTTTGGTCAATAATTGAAGTTGTATCAACTACAAGGTCATGAAATTTGTAATTTAGATTTATTTTATTTCCAACCTATTCCATATCAACCTTAAATGCACATAATAATCCAACTAGCTATCTTGTTTTCATTATCATTTCAATATCTAGCTAACTATACTTTCTAATTTAAACATATCTCAGTATATAAATTCAGAGTATTGTTTATTTAAGTTTCAAAATAATTAGCTTGTTATAGAGATAGTTTATTAGCCTTGGGACCTAGTCTATATCTATCCCATTTAACCCTAGGTTACCTAATATATATTTTAGGTTTAAACACTTATCCTATGTTGGGTCATTGGGGAAAAAATGGAAGGCAAAACATAATATAAAAATTAATTTTAGCTCCATGTACTAGAAGAAAGTTATAATTTGTAAGGATGAAATCTATGTTAATGAAATATCATGGTCACCCATAATAGATCCAGCATAGGTTGAAATAGAATGGTAGGATAAATGTATATTATCATTCAAATGTCTTCATCTTCAATATCACTAGAAAGAAGATCAATCTCTGTGCATTTGAATAGTCTAGTTGTTCCTACTATCAACTTATGTCCAGTCAATGATATTATTTCAAAAAAGAGGGAAGTGGTGTTAGAGGTAAAAAAATTTGAGGGTGAATAAATAATAAAATATAATTTAAACTTTAATTCCAATCCTTTCAAATTCTTATTTAATCACCACAAGCATTCATAAAGCATACAAGTCATTCATACCAATGAACAAGAAAGATAATGCAAGATCAAGTACACAACACTTGAATTATGTATAAAAAATAATGGGGGATAAAACCCAATATTAATCTTGAAAAGACATGGACTACTTGTCATATAACATGATAAAAAATAAGAGACCTTATAGTGAATCACCTACTTCACAAGGAGTACCCACCCCTATGTATGAACAAGCACTAATTTATCCTAGATGTTGAGTACCCACACAACACCGTCAATATCAATAGATTCAAAACTCTTATTTACTTTAAATCTGATGAATAAATAATGTCTAACACATATATTTAACCCTTCTCAGTCTCTCAAGTCTTGAGACATAAGTAATGCATACAAAACACCCTTTTGGATCACTTTATACCTATTAGCTAATATTAAATCTTAAAACCTGTAAGAAAATTGTTATAACATAAAAGATATGACCTATGGGTCATGGAAACATTCCTCAACATGATATTCACTTCAATCCATCCACCAATCACACTTACACTTCACTATCCTTCGTACATTAACTCTAAAAATCATCACATTTATTTTAGCTCTTTATAGAGTATACTTTTCCATCACCTTTGTGGTCATCCATAAAAATTTCCTTAATTCCTAAGGATTATATAATACTTATACATAGCTAAATATCAACTTCATAGGTTGACCATAGCATCCATGGGTCACCCTTTATCATCTACACCTTTTAGTTAGGCCTTAGTAGCCCTTATAGGTCTCATGGAGACCTACTCACTGCTTTAACACTTTACCAAGCAAAAATAGGAATACAAGACCACATCAAAGCACATATATCCTCACCACATGACCCCTAAGACACAATAAAGTGATTAAATTAATACATACTCACCTATACATATGCATAACCTATCAATCATTTGCCTTCTTCATGAAAACATGATGAATGAACAAATAATCAACTTGTGAGCATTTGTTCATATAGAAGATAGATTGGTCAGACCTCCAAAATCTATATAGATGATCCTTAGGGAGTATAAAATACTCTAAAATTGATAATTCACCTTTAAACATCCAAAAAAGATCAATAAAGTCTCAAATATCCTTTTCAATTCATTTACAGAAGATGGTCAAACCCTCAATCAACTTTGGACCATAATAAGTGTAGGTGTATGACCATTCAAACCTCCAAATTATATTTCCTAGATTTTTATTGAAATTATATACCACTTTTATTTTTATACCACCATCAAATTTGACCAAAATGACAACTTATAGCCAAAATAGTGAGGATTTGTTTTGCTTTGTAAATTTAAATATATGAATTCTAGAGGTCACATTTTAATGCAAATTTGGCTATGGAAATTAGAGAAATATCCCTGAGAAGCCAAATTTGAAACATTATATATTTTTATACACAGATATTCATGATCTTAAACTTGGACCAATATGATCTCGAAAAAAAATTGGTCATATCCATGTGACCAACTCCTTATAACACTTCCACATGAATGAAATTTGATGTCATCAATCTGCTCACTCAGCCTGATTTGCCAAAAGTCTAATTAGGCATCGATGACCATAATGACAAAAAATATGATCTAAATAGAAACATATCACTTTAATATTCACTTAAATCACTTTTGAGACCCCATAAGACCTATAAAACATGATAACATCATCAAACACATCCATCAACCTGCCTATCCAACCAAACACTGAAGATCCATGCATGACTATTAAAGAACACTTTATCATTGACTCTCTAGCATCATTGACACCTCATGAACACTATTTTAAACCTTAGATAAATTATTTACAACACCTTTAAAATATCCCCCTTTGTAATTGATGTTAACACCAATAAAAAGCTATGCACACAGTCCTTACTCTATAAATAATGACAGAGTGGGCTTAGCTACTGATCATAAGGACCTAAAAAAATTTCAAATGTTTTAAAATATTTTAAAATAAAAAATAAAGAATTAAAATACTTTGATATATGATAAAAACTCCCCTTATCACTATGCATACCATGCCTTACCAGATCTTAATAGTCTTGTTTATTGACAACACACCATTTTGACCATGCCTTATTATATGAAGAAGAAACACCCAATATCAAGAAAAATGGAGTGATAACACCTTAATAATAACTAATATTGACTCACCCTAAGTAACCTTACCTTAGGCTCCCCTTGATCACATTTAGACCATCTCTAACCATGAAAAAATTACATGATTGCCGTCAAGTTTTCTTTCACAAGTTAACTCCATGATCACCAACAGATGTTCAAGCCACTATAAAAACATGAAATATGTTAAAAATAGACTAAAAAATCATATGATAAAAAATAAATCTTGGTATTTTGGATAAAATTACCAAAAAGTTTATTTCTTTACACTAGCCTTATCAAGAGGCCTAGTAACCCTACCTAAACCTTGCAAAGCCCATAAATTTCTATGTATGCACTTTCATGGATTGAAATTTTATATCTAGAGTATACTAATATTAATAATCATGAATGAAAATAAGTATCATCCAAATCTTCCTCTGTATAATAGCTACTTCAAAAACTAACCTACTAATTAACATTTCATTTGCATAAATTCTTAACCATAGGACAAAATACACACCACCAAATAACTATAAAAGACTTTTTTATCACCCTTTTGGAAATTTCAATGGATAAAGTAGACTTATGTTACAATTTCCTTGGTAAGATCACCAACTCACATGGTGTAAAGACTAGGACATCAAGAACAAACAGGGTTAACTTACCACCTTCTAGTCAATGCTAGATTCTAACCTTCTCTCACACCTTGAGGTCATCCATGCACACTTTTTGGCTATTTTTTGAGGTTAGAATCCTATGGTAACCCATAGATTCATGAAATGGTTTTTACCCTTCTAGCCCTTATATATAGACTATGATACCTGAGAGGCAGACTATATATCTATCTTGTCTTAAAGAATCTTTCAAACCCTAAAACCACATGAAAAATATATTAATTAGGTTAACACACCTTTCTATACATCAAAGTTATCTTGAACACTCATAAATCTTCATTTGACACCTAGAACCAATCACTCTATTTTTGTACACCCTGTGTACATAAAAATCATTATGAAAAAACACCTTATATTGATCATGGTACTCTTATGACATATACATATCAATTATTTAACCTATACACATCAATATCAACTGGACTTCCCTCTTGGATATCTTCTTAGACCTCAAAAGCATCAAATTTTCAAGATTAGTACTCACTAGGTAGTGAACACTAACCAAAATGGTCAAATGGAACAAATGGACATTAATTCTACTTGTGACCAATCCAATGCATGAAAAACCATATAATACACTTGTATATATCCTCTACATACTTAAAAACAACCTCACCTTCATAATTCATTATTATGCCTTCCAAACCAAGCATCAAAATTTGACTGGAAATTATGTTTAGGGCCAATGCCCTTAAATGAGTATTTTAAAGCTTCCCATTACAAACCTCTAGAGAAATATCATAAAATTGTTTCTAACCTTTATATAATGAAATTATAATTATTTATAGGTCTTTTCAACATAAAATCATCTATCTTATACCAAAATGGCATTGGTCTAAAGACCAATCAGTAACTCCATATATCTTTGTTCTTGGTTCTTTAATTTTTGCATATACACTTTTTTCTCCATATGAAAAGATGTCTCCTAAGAAGCATAGGTAGAGACACCCATTTTTAATATAGGGAATTAATATCCCGAAACTTAGGATACTCCCACATCTCGATGCTCTTACTTAACTTATAGTCCTACCTCATCATCAAATTGACTTTGACTAGGTTCTTAACTTCATTCTTTCCCTTTATCTCAGGAACTTACTTGATCTTCTTGTCCACTTGGGAAAATAGGACTTGTTTTTTGATATATTAACTATTAACTTGATCCATCATGGTAAATAATCCATTTTTAACCTATTTTTTATTCATCTTCTTGGGTTTTTATTCAATATGGCTTCTTTTCATGTTATGAATGTCATTCATTGAAGTAGAAATCTGATCATTCTTATAGAACCTTGCTATGTGACCTCTCCCATGACATTTTAAAAAAATTATGATTATTGGATTTTATATACCTTATGGTTGAGTTATATGATGAAGTTTTGAAGTTTCATAATCCCATTCATGTACCTGATCATTTGGTCTCCTGATGAAGGCTTTGCAAAACCTTGTAAGTGACTAAACCCTTGACGTTTGTATCAAAAGATGCCATTATTTCCTTGTGGACCTACTTAATATCTTTAGTGATTATGTTACCCATGATTTCCTTTTTCATGCTCATAATTCCATGTAAATTCATTCCTTGAGGGTCTTATACACACTCTTAACCTATGTCCAAACTGATTACAAGAGTAATAATGACCATTAAAATTGGAATACCTCATAGTATTTGGTTATATGATAGGATTAGTTTTGAATCTCCAAATACCATCATTATTTGATTGATCATTGATATTTAAGGTCTAATTCTTCTTTTTCATAATGACACTCTCTTTGTTTTTACTAGCATTCTCCTTAGCATGATTGGTCTTTTGATCCATCATCACTGTATTCTCAATATTATTATCCTTTTGAGAATATTCATGGAACTGTAGTCATCACTTGTCATTTTAGGTCTTTATAAATCTCAATAGGTCGTCAAGGTCAACTATACTTTTCTCAAATTTTTGATATGTTTCAATCTTACTCATGACTTTCTCTAGTTTCTTCTATAAAGATTCCATCTCTTATTTGTATTTGACACATTCTTAATCCTTAATTTTTACCTCTTCAAATAGGGTACAAACCTAAGTTTTAAGATGTTTAGTCATATCATCATTCTCATTGACTTCATTTCTCAACTTTTCTTCAAAGAGGCTAATTTTTTCCTCATAAGATTTGATCAAGTAAGTTTGTTTTATATTCTTGCCTTGTAGTAGCTTCATTTATTCTAAGGTATTTAGTTATTTGTCTTCAAGAGTGAATTTCTCATCTTCTTCCTCTGATCTATCTCCATCAAAGATATCTCTACCTAAAGAACATTAACCTTCATCATAAAGAGCCATGAATAGTGTCTCCTTGATCTTAATATGAAATAAATCATCACTATTTGATGTGTTTTTTTCTTCTTCTATAGATGATTTACCATCTTCTTCATGATAAAGGATCTTACTCCCTTTGCATGACTCCTTGCCATTTTTCTTATTGAAAAACTTTATGTACTTGATAATACCCTTAGATTTCTTGTGTTCATCCTCATGAGATCCCTTATGAGCTTATTTGTGTTTAGACTTACCTCTATCTGGGCACTTAACTATACAATGACAAACTTTAGCACATGAAAAAAATTTAGAAGGAAGTTTCTCTTCATTCTTACCTAATTCTACATTCAATTTCCTTACAATCATGGCTTCTAGTTGATCTTCATTGAGGTCAAAATCTTTAAGACTTAACGTGTTGTTCTTGGATTTTATCTCCTTAATAACCTTAAAGGCCACTTCCTTCTTAGGATGTTTATCCTCATTGATTAATATCATAGGAATTAAGGATACCATGAAGATCATACATATTCATTAAGGTGAGCTCATGAATTTATTCTACAATAGATACTTTTAAATCAAACTTTAGGGTGAAATACATTAATACTTTCTATACCATAGTAGCTTATTCAATCTCCTCTCCAAGACCTATAATCATGTTCACTACCTCATCATCCCTTAGAAGATAAGATGCCACAATGTCTTCTTCCTTCATTTTGAGGCCTTTAAATTTCATTTAGTAAGTATGAAATTTAGACAACTTAACCTTTGAATCCCCTTCATAGATGGTTTACAATTTGACCCAAATTTCCTTAGTAGACTTAAAATGGATCACCTTGGTGAATTTAGCCTCTAATAAGCCAAAAATGATATATTTCATAGCTCTAGCATTGTTCTCACTCAACTTCTTATTATTTTCACTAGTTAGAGGAGTAGTTGGTGTAGTATAACCATCCATAATAGATTTCCAAATATCAAACCCTAAAGACATGATGCATGTCCTCATCCTTGCACTCCAAAAAGCATAATTAGACCCATTGAATAGTGGTCCTTTCTTTTTATATAAACCTTTCATATGTTGACTTGTCATACTATACCTTAGATCACCTTTAAGTGGTTAAACATGCAAATAAAGTATGGCTCTAATACCAATTTTTAGAGGTATAATCAATGAGAGTGAGGGGGGATAAATTATTGATTCAATATAAGTCAAACTTTAATTCCAATCCTTTCAAACCCTTAATCAATTACCACAAGAATTCATAAAATTAAACAAGTCATTCATACTAATGAACAATAAAGATAATGCAAGATCAAACATACAACACATGAATTATGTGGGAAAACCTCATAGGGGATAAAAACCAATATCAATCTTGAAAACACATGGACTACTTGTCCTATAAGATGATCATAAATAAGATACCTTTTATTGAAGCACCCACTTCACAAGGAATACCCACCCCTAAGCATGAACAACTACCAACTTGTCTTAGATGTTGAGCACCCACCCAACACCTTTGATATCAATAAATTCAAAACTATGATTTCCTTTCAATTTTATGAAGAAATAATGTCTAACACCTCTCTTCAATCCTTCCCACTCTCTCAATCCTTTACACATAACTAATGTATCCAAAACACCCTTTTGGATCACTCTATGCTTGTTCACTAATATTAAATATTCAACCCTACAATAACACTATTATAAAATAAAAAATATGACCTATAGGTAAAGCAAACATTCCTCAATGTACTATGCACTACAATCCATCCACCAATCACACTCATACTTCACTATCCTTCGTATATCAACTCTATAAATCATTATAATTAATTTATCTCTTTATAGAGTATAATGTCCATCACCTTCTTGGTTGTCCATAATAATTTACTTAACTCGTAAGGATACTATCACACTTATACATATTCTAATACCACTTTCATAGGTCAATCATAGCATACATAGGTCACCCTTTAGCAACTACACCTTTCAATTAGGCCTTAGTATCCCTTATAGGTCTCATGGATACATATTCACCCATTTATCACTTTACCAAGATAAAATAAGAACACAAGACCACATAAAATCACATGTATGCTTGTTTGATGACCCCTAATACACCCTCAAGTTATTTAATTCATCCTTATTCACTTTTGCATACGCAAAACCTATTAATCATTTGTCTTCCTCATGAAAACACCATGAATGAACAAATAGTTAACTTGTGAGAATTTTTTTATATATAATGTGGATTGTTTAAACCTAAAATATATATAGATGTTCTTTAGGGAGTATAAAACACTTTCTGGTTGATAATTCACCTTGAAACATCCAAAAACTATCAAGAGAACTTCAAATATCCTTCTTTGGTAATTTTTAGAAGATGGTCAAACCCTCAATAAACTTTGGACCACAATAAATGTAGGTGCACAACCATTCAAACTTCTAAATTATTTTAAATGGATTTACACTAAAATTATTAACCACTTTTGTTTTTATACCACCATCAAATTTGACTAACATCAAAACTTATATCCAAAATAGTGAGGACTAGTTTTCCATTGTAAATTAAAATATTTGAATTCCAATGATCACTTTTTAATAAAAATCTAGATAAGTATGGAAAGCAAAGAAATATGGTTGTGAATATAACTTTACAACATTATATATTTTGATATACACATAGTCATGACCTAAAGCTTAGACCATATGATTTTTGCAAAAAATTGATCAGATTCATGTGGATAAGTCCTTTTGACACTTATACACATGTAAATGATGATGTCATGAATCTCCTCACTCAACCTGATTTTTCAAAAGACCAACTAGGCCTAGATGACCATAATTACCATAAGGATGATTCAAATGGAAACCTATCACTTCCATAATCACTTAAGTCACTCTTGACACCCTATAAGGCCTCTAAAACATGATCACATAATCAAACACATCCATCAACCTACCTATCTATCCAAACACTAAATATACATGCATTACTATTGAAGCACACTTTATAATTGACTAGCTAGAAACCTTGACACCTCATGAACACTCTTGGACACTTTGGAGACATTATTGACAACACCTTGACAAGTGGTTGAATAAAGTTCTTAATCATCCAGTTAAGAATGTATTTTCATCTAGTTAAGAATGTATTTCCTCTAGTATAAAATGAAATATAATCAAGGTTAAATAAATATTTTCCATCAATTAATATTTAAATGATATTATAGATCTTATACAAGCATCAAACCTAGAGTATTCCATTAATTCCACTCTTATTTATGATAATTATCTAGTATTAAATACCACAAATCATAACCAAAATTTATCCTCCAAATTTATAGTAGATGTCCTAGGTGAGATAAGGTACTTATAAAAAGAGTTAGGTGAGACATACCACTACTTGAAGCTTACATATGGTGTAGTGTATGGACCTAACATTGAGGACTAGACCCAAAATTTGGTAAGGACAAATACCAACCAACTGATAAATGACACTGAGAAATTGAATTAGTTTGTTCTAATTTATAGTAGTGTAATTATTGAGGAAAACTATTGTAAGTACAATGAATTTGGGGGGGGGGTGAATCAATATTCAAAACTTTTGAAACTTTACTTTATCATTCATGAACTATCAAAATAATAGAGTGAATTAGCAACACATTAAAAGTCATGAGCATAAAACAAAAGCATAACACATAAAACACTTATCTAAGTGGGAAACCCTCAAGGGTAATAGAACCCAATAATTATGAAAATGGACTACATTAATATAATATATACATAAATATTTATTGAATCACCAACTTCACTTGGAGCACTAACCCCAACTAGCTAAGCACCAACTCATCTAGGCTTTAGTAAGAACCCACTTGCAAGGAAGAACCAAACCCATAGATTAATAAAAACCAAATAAACCACATTAAAAATTTGATAATATTTAGAAAAAATTGTTTCTCATAAAATAAATGATGATCTTATTTATCTCTTCATACTCTCTTATCTTTCTCAAACTGGTTTCTAACCTTCTTCGCTCAATTAGCCTTTTTCTTTACTTGGTTAGGTCATATGACTTTGATAATCATATACATAACCCATTTTATATCTTAATTATGGTTAATTTTTACCATTATTATGGTATAAAAAACCTCCTTTAGTATTTCAAAGTTATATCTCATTTGCTTCAAATCGTTCATTCTCACTTTAGACAATTATGCTTATTAGGCCTTGTTCTTATACTAGGCTCTTACTCATACACCTCTTGGTTGGCCATACATACTAGTATAATTAGTTGTTAAATATAATTTGAATTAGGAAATGTAAAAAATATTAACCAAAAATTAAATTATGTTGTTCATATCATACAATACCAAAACCCTCTTTTAGGCCTTAAGGAGACGTAATTCAATTAGGCCTTCATTAACCCAGGGTACCCTTTGAAATACTTGGAATAATTTAATACTAATAAAATGGTAGGAAGATATAAAATATAACTCAAATATATCTTATCCAAATTAAATTATATTATACAACACATTTTATGTCCAACCAACACTTGAACCCATTCTCAAAACACTATTCATACTAAGCCTGTGCATACCCAAAAAATATGTCTTGAACATTTTAAGCATAAGCACAAATTTAAAAAAAAAACATGGAAAAAATAACATATAAATAATATAAATTACCTTATAAACTTAAAATTTTTAATTATACTTCATTACATAGGAAAAATGACTCAAACCCTTATATGCAAGTAGCCTAGTTAGAACTGCCAACTTGCCTCAAAACATAGTCATCAAACCAATGAACTAAAACTCTTATATAAAAAATTTCAAGGACTATATATTAATTTAGATTATTATATTTTGTAATTATACCATTTTTAGATAGATATATAATATGGTCACATGGTGATATTGGTCTTGTAGACCAATCTCATAGTCTTATACCTCACTGTCTCATCTTCACTAGACAGATCAACTCCTGAACAACATTTTAATCATATTCACTAACCTTAAAAAAAAACATACAAAATTAAAATTTATTATATTTATTTAAAAAATTTCCATTTAATTTTATTCATCCCTAATCCATGATAGCACATCCCTAATCACATTCTCACTTCTGTCAGGGTTTTCTCATTGTCTATATCACTAGGTCTGTAAGTGACTAGTCAACTTGTATGACCAATTTAGCACACCTAAGATATATAACCTGATAATAAAATATAATTTAAATTAAATAAAATTATGAATATTTATCTTCCATCCATTTATCCACTTTGACTTGGTCAACTTTGATTTTTATAGTAGAACTATGAGAAACAAGGCTTTTCCTATAGGGTCCACTCACTCCCCTGACAAACCAAGCAAACCTAGTGGTTACTATGAGATTTAAACAAAACCTTAGATAATTTTTTTATCCATACCAAATAATTTTGAGAACTATAGATCAAATTATTTCATATGGGTCAATATTAGGGTTTTAGAGAGGGTTAACACTATTTCTAGTGTTAATGATTGTTCATAAAGATTAGCCCCTTATTCCATAAACCAATGATAATAAATTTGAGTTAGGATAATTAAACATATAAAATTAAAATATTATGTTCCCATATAGATTTTAAACATGCCAATGAGTAATTTAAAGTTCTTCTTGAGTTGAGAATCCTTCATTTTGTGCACATAAGAGACCTCAAAAAACTTTTTCTTGCCTTAAACTTCAAATTTAGACCTAAAACTTGGTAAAAAAAAATTTAAAAAATTAAATAAATATTAAAACACTCAATTTCTCATTATTATCTTTAAATATAAAAAATCATACCTTATTTGGTGACCATATCTCTCTTTGCTATCTAGGCTTTGACTGCAAGTCACATGAGGCCTTGAAACGGACTTTAAGCCACTTTCCTTGAATGCTACACCTCAATCACATGATTAATAAATATATAAAATTCTCAAACACTAATTTTAATCCCTGATATACCTTGAAAACAACTCATGTCACCTCATTAGGTTAGGCAAGGTTTAGAACTAGTCTAGTTATATGCTAGGTCTATAGGTCCTACCCCTATAGGCTCAGTTTGAGACTCTCATGATTTATCTATTTCCTCATATTAATTCTTAAATGAACTTATAAATCCTATTATTCATTTTTGCATCCACCTTGATAGGAGACCATGCTCTTTCATGCACAAGATTATGCATCCTATGCACAAGCCTTCTCAAGTCTCCTGTTGGGTTCAAACACTTGACAACATTAGAAACTGATATTGTAACACTATTTGATGATAATAAAACTTTATCACATGAGTTATATGTTTCTAAAAAAGATTCATACCTATAAAGGATGCAATCAAACAAAAACATTGTTCAAATGACCTCATGAATAGCCTTTGACATCAATGATAATTTCAATACCAAACCTCTAAAATAAAAGTAATGATCAACAATCTCCCCTTTGTCATTGATGGAAAAATATACTAAAAACTGATCATCCTTATCTCCACATTTTGGTCTTCCTCCCCTTTGACATAAATGACAAAGTGATGTTTGTAATTCCTTGGATCACATTCTTTACAACCAAAATACTTGAGACATAGAGCTATGAGTTTATGAGACATAAAAAAAACATGTTCACACTATCTCCATGGATACCTTCTTGTAAAAACTCACCTATTATTGTATCTAATGATCATGATTTTCCTGACCTAAATACTTGAATTTTTCAATGATTACAAGGGGAAGGAATTACACCCAATTCCTATCTCAGGTGTTCAAAATTACCTTTGAAAGTGGTTTAGTCAAGATGTCTATAGTCTTATCCAATGTAGAAACATATTCAATTTTGACACTTTTTTCACTTACCTTCTCTCGTATAAAATGATACCTGATGGGAATATGTTTGGTTCTTGAGTGCATGATAGGGTTCTTTGAGACACTTATAACACTTGTATTATCACAACAGATAGGGCTAGGACCATCATACTCCACCTTGTAGTATTTATGTGTCTATTTCATCCATAGGAATTAATTAAAATGTGAATATACTATAATGTACTTAGTCTTGCAAGTGGATAAATCTAATGATGGTTGTTTATTACTTATCCATGAAACTAGTCATCTACCTAGGAAGAAGGCTCCTTCAATAGTACTCTTCATATTATTTATACTTCCTGCCCAATTTATATCTATGTAGGCTATCAAATTAAAATCCTTGCTTATTAGATACCACAATCCATAATCCATATTCCCCTTGAGATACATTAGTATCCTTTTGATTGCTTGTAGATGATTCTATTTTGGATATGCTTGAAACCTTCCCATAAGATCTATTACTTGCATGATGTCAAGTCTAGAGGCAGTGGTATACAACAAACTTCCAATAATTGACCTATATGACATCAAATTGACCTTTGAAGACTCATATTCCTTATTCAATTTACATCATATGATCATGGGTGTACTAACTACCTTACAATCCTCCATCTCAAACTCTTTCTTCATCACCTCTATATATGTCTTTGTCATGTTCTCATTATTTCCACCAAAGATGATGTCATCCATATAGACAATTAGTATGACCTAATGGTCATCTTCTATATTTATGTATAGATTACAATCTACAACTCCTCTTTTGAATCATTGATCCAATAGATACTTGTCCAACCTAGCATACCAATCTATAGGAGCTTGTTTTAAACCATAGAGATCCTTTTTGAATATTCAAACATGGTATTTGTAATCTGATAGTGAGAACCCTTTAGGTTTCTCTATTTACACTTGTTCTTCTAAATTTCCATTCAAAAAGGTAGATTTGACATCCATCTAGTACACATTAAATCCTTTGAATATTACATAAGATAAAAAAAATATTATGTCCTCCAATATTTCTACTAGTGAAAATGTACCCTTAAATTATACCCATTTAACTTGTGCATATCCCTTGCATACCAATCTAGGCTTATTCCTAGTTATTTCTCCATCTTCATTTAACTTATTTCTAAATGCCCATTTTATGTCAATGACATTATTGTCTTTAGGCCTAATAAATAGTTACCAAGTCTCATTATTATATATTTGGTATAAATATTTATTTATATCACATATCCAAAAAAATTCTTTTCTTGATTTTATACGACTCTTAAGTTCAATCTTGGATAATATAGCAATATTTTCTTAATTTATACTACTTACCAATCTTCTCTTTGTTTGCATACCTGCATTATTTTTCCAATGATTTGAGATTTAGGGTGATATATTTGAATATATCTTAAGGTTCCTTTTGAGTCCTATCTTTATTATTATTCTTCTTCCTCATCAACCTCTATAGTCTCCTCTTCATTCTTGAATTCCAAATTATCTAAAGTGTTCTTTGACTGGGAATGAGATTTATTGGTCTCATCAAACTTCACATTAGTGTTAGGATATTTATGGTAAGTGTTTTAATTTATGTATAAGATTAATTATCAATCAAAAAGTGGTATATCAGGTTAGAATATGAGTGAGAAAGTTGGACGTGTCTTCATGTGCTTTAGAGGGTGTTCGAATGGTGCATTGTGATCACGAGAAGAAAGTTATTATGTTCATCAACTCATGTATACATTACATGAGGAGATGATAATTTTATATATTTTGAGGATTTTTTATATGAATTTTTTACAAGAATTATTTCATGGCTTAAGGCTCTATTATTTATGAACAATTGCTAAGAAGGTAAGCATGCTTTTATGTGCAAAAAGGCTAGTCTTGGACCTAATATGCAATATCTTTCTTGTAGATCCTAAATAAGGTGGTGGATAGGTAGGATTATGAATTCATGTTTTATATTAATCATAAATAATTAAAATTATGTGTTTGGTTAGACTTGACTATCTATGGGTCCCACAAAAAAGTGCTTCTTAATAGTGTTTTGTTTTTGAGAGAAATTTGTGAAAATGACAAGGGAGAAAAATGGGTGTGAGATGAATTTCATTACTTTCATAAAATATTAATGAAAATTATTATGAATATTCATTTTTATGTTTCAAATATATATTCCCTCAAAGTTGCTTAGTTGATATGAAAGAAAGGATTTTATGAGTGAGAAAAACTAGTCAAAGTGAGTAGTGGAATTGGAAGGCCTAATCAGTGAGTATGGATGAATATGAGGTATTTATCATGTATTATTATTAAATTAAGAAGTATTAAATTATTTATATCACAATTTTCATGAGTGAAATTCATATGGTGCATCATTGTGTTCATGTAAGCATATGTAGTCTTGTGACAGATTTGTGTTGAGTAGGCAGATTGATTACATCAAAATTTGTGCATATGGATGAGTCAAAATAATATGGTTGTATGGGTGTGTTTATAATTATAAATATTTTATATGTTATAAGTTTAAATTTTTATGTATGTGTGAGTAAAAATTTATGATAGTGAAAAGTTGGCAGATTTTGTTGGTTCCATACTTAGCCAAAATTTCAATATCTAGTGAACAAAGGACCAGATGAAGTGTTCTTGCTATATATTTTTATGGAGGAATAATTTAGGGATGAAGTAAAAACAAAAGTGGTATAGGACTCTGATGGGTTTCCATAAAAGTAAATTTAATGTCTTGAATGTTTTTACATATTTATATATGATTTACCAAAGTTGACTATTATTGACTGTGTTTTTTTTAATAAACTAGAGTGCAAATAAGTAATTGTAGAAGTCAATGTCTTGATCAGATATTATTGGAATAAAAAAAAAAGTTAATTATAATACATATATATCACTATAAATTTTATTTTGGTTCTTTAAATTTATTACAAGTGATGTTAATGCAGATCAAAGTTGACTATTGTTGACTATATTTATTGCAAATCTAAGTGGGCTTCTTGAAGCAGTGTTTATGAGCCTTAGGTGGATGAATTAAGGTGAATTATGGATTGGATGATTTTCATACAGTATTAATATTTATATAAATATTTTTATTTTACATGGAAATTCTATATTTAGTTAGTTTGAACCTTTTTTGGTGAAGACAATGTTTTTGGGCTAGTTAAGCCTAATACGTCTTTAAGACCTAATAGAGATTCCTAAGGTGATAGAATGTTTTAAAAGTTTGTAGTTATGGTATTATAAATTGAGGGTGTATTTATGGTCATATATCATGGATTTAGTTTCTTGGAAGTGGTCTTGTGTTTCTACTTGGCTCGTTGTAGTGTTGAAAAGATGAAAAGGTCTTCATGAGACCTAAAAGGGCCACTTAGGCCTAATAAAAAGGTATGGTTACTTAAGGGTGAGATATAAAATGTTTTGGAAGACATATGGAGGTGGTGTTTATATTTTTATAATTTTTTTAGATTAATTAAATGGTTAATAAATTTCTCTTAGCTGACCAAGAAGATGGTGATCTTGTAGATTCTTCAAAAGAGCAAATTCAAAGGTGAAGGTTAGACTATGTGTGGGCTTTGAGCCCTTTGAAGCATGAGAAGACTAATGGATGAATATGGAATGTATGAATTGTGTCTATAATGATATTTTGAGTTGATACATTTTTTAAAAATAAATATTTTTCCAACCATGAAAGTGTGTGGTGTATATACAAGAAGTTTTATGCCCTTTTTGGGTATGAAGTGAGGCATGGAAGTATGTGAGTGTGGTTGAGTGATTGTGAAAATGGAAGAGTGGAGTAAATAATAGAGTGATTTTAAAAGATGAAATAAGGGTGAAAGGGATCATAATTATATAATAAATATTTTTTTTAGGTCCTACAACCATACCAAAGGTAATGAGCATATTTTGAGTAGATTCAAGCTCATATGTGTTGTGTATGAGAATTGTTTGTGTAGAGATGCATGAGTAATTAATTATAGAAATGGGTGAAGTAAAAGAGGAATTGGTGAAATATTTGTGTATATTTTTTTTATTTGAAAGAGGTTTCAATAATCTTAGAATATTTTTTTGATGTGATAGCAAGTGTTTGTGTAAATTGTGGAGGTATCTTTGTGAAAGTAAGTGAAAGACATTTGATGGTTTGATTTGCATGTTTTAGATGGAATGTTTGGAATGAGGGTTTGTATGAGTATGAAAAAGTGAAATAAGGTTTATAATATCAGATAATACCATCATAAGGTGTTAAAGACATCATATCAGAGGTGGATATTAGTTTGGAGGTGTTTGAGCTAGTGCTTGATCACCTAGGGGGTTGTAGCCTCCTTGATAGTTGGTGTTATCTAAAAGGAAAGTTGGTGTTTGTCATCTTTAAGAGTTAGTGATCCTTTTGAAGTGGGTACTTAAATAAATTCTAATGTTTTTATCATATTATAGGACAAGTAGTCCATGTGTTTACAAGTTTGAGAGTGAGTTTTATTCCCCATGATGGTTTCCCACATAATTCATGTGTTATGTGATTTGATCTTACATTATATCTTTGTTCATTGGAATAATTCGTGTACATGCTTAATTATTTCATTTGGTTTAATTATTAAGAGTTTTATTAATTTGAATTAAAGTTGATTTACCTTCATCATTGATTCATCCCCCCTCTCAGTGATTGTGCTTCCAATTTTTGGTATCAAAGTAGGTTCTTTTGGGTAAGGCTTAACAACTTGAAAGTGGTGCTAAGAAGCATAAAATGGTTAAATAGATAAAAAGAGAGAAATATTTGAAGGATATGGTAAAATATCTTGAGAAGAAGGCATGTGATTTGAATCTTAAGGTAGCTGATGAAGTAAAAGAAGAAAAAATGGTGATTCAATATCTTAAGGATAAAATATGAGTTTTAAGTACAAATAAAAGGTTAATAAAGTAATAATGAAATATGTATAAGTTTAAGTTAGAAGAATGTGAAGCCATGGTGATTGAAGAATATGTGGTTTTTGTTCATAATTTTATAAATTAGATGGAGGCTACAAATTCAAGTTTGAGAACAAAGGATGATGAGTGTGATCAATTGAAAAATAATCTAGATTCCTTAAAAGTTGAGCATGATAATATAATGGTCAAAATGAGAAAGTTTGAGTAAGAAAAGGTCTTAATAAAGATAGGTAAGCTTGAAGAAGGACAAAAGAAATAATAAATATTAAAATAGGATGGTAACTTGGATATATACAAGATAAAATTATTTAGACAACCAAATGATTCAAGGTATGCTAGTTTATTTCACGGTCATTGTTATGTGTGTCATCTTTTTGGTCACATGGTAAGGGATTATAAGAGGAGAAGTAACATGTCAAAAGGAGATAATCACCATCATCAAGGAAGAGGTATGAATGATATTATTTTTTTTAATGTTACAGAGTTGGTCACATTGAAAAATATAGTAAAAATAGGTTTAATGAGTTCTCGAGGCATCACAAGGTGTATGGAGCTTTTAGTGTGCAAAGAAAAGGTCATACATGGATATGGAGACCTAAATCTATTAAGAGAGATATAATTGATAAAAAGGATAATTTAATTGATAATAATATTATTAAATATAATATGTTTATTGTGGTTTAATAAGTTTCAATTAAGGATAATAAGTTTTGGGATGAGTTCATGTTAACCGATTTCATAGAAGAGAAGATAAATGAGCCAATCAAGCCTGAGGAATTATGGGAAAGAAAAGAAATCTAGTGAGAGTATGGAGATTTGGGAATCTCATAATTTTTTTGTGTTTTATTGTCTTGTAATTTTAAATGTATCTATTATGATTCATATAATCATTACTCATGCTTTTGAAGCATATTGGTTTGGTGTTGTAAGGTTGAGAAGTGAAGACTAGTTTTTTGGATCAAGGTATGTTATTTATTTTGAGATGAATATCTTTGAGTATGCATTATTAAATTTTATTTAAATCATATAAAATATTTATATTATATATCCAAAAAAATTATAATTTATTTGAATTCCTATAGTTTTTTTGTGGAAGAATTTCCATCTTTGGTTTGCATAAAGGGTCCTAATGAAAGAAGAATTGACATGATGTACCTTGGATTGAGCTATGATTTGGGTCATAATTATTGGTGATCAGGTTTATTTTATGTTTTTAAAAGTATTATATCATGTTATTATATTATTTGGGAATCCCATTTGTGTAAAGGTATGAATATATCAAAGTTGTGTATCTTGGTTTGTAAAGTTTCTCTTTGAAGTGAACTAGGAATCGAGTATCTTTTCTTATGCAAGAGTGAGATTATTGAAGGGTTAAATATTTGAAGGTAATTTAAGTTTGTATAAGCATTAATAAATTAATAAAATAATTTTTCATACATAAGGTGGTATAATAATGAATCTTGTTCTTATTTTGTGCATAATTGGTAATTTTGGGTTTGTGAGAATATTGGAAAGTTGAGCAAAGGATAGGTGATATTTGAGCATGCTTGGTAGAAGTGTGAAAGAGAAGAAACGTGTAAGGAATTATTTCATGATTTATGAATATTTATTTTATGTTGTGATAATATTTTTTATGGGTTTTTTGTTTAAGACAAACAAAGGAAAACATGATGTCAAATATTCTTGTTTTGAGGCAAGCTTATTGCTTTGAGCATGTTCCTTTTTGTCAAAATAAGTTGTGGTTGTTTGATGAATATAAGAATTTTTTTAGAAAATTTTATAAGGTATTTTGGGTCCAAAAATATTAGCATTTTATTCAGTTGTATCATGAATAATTACTGGATAGTTGTGGTGAGCCTATGTGTGCATAAAGGTGGCTCCATTCAAGGTATGTTCTTGTAAGAGTGTTGCTTGCATATGTTTAAAATATTTTATCTATAATAAGGTGAAATATGGAGTTATGGGGAGATAAATCAGGTATATTGAGGTATATTTTAATTGTGGGCATATTCCTTATATGCTAAGAATCAAGGAGCAATTTAGATAGAGGTATGTTCCTTAATTTGTTGAAATACAAGGTATCCATATAGTGAGGGCAAGCATATATTAAATGTTTATCTCAAAAGAGAAGGTATGTTTGAGTAAAATTTTATATAAAATATTATAATTTTTTTATGGGGATTTTTCTAAGCTCTATGATTAGTGTTTTCAGGTCCTCAAGATCAATTGGTACCCACTTTGTCATTATGGCAAAGGAGGAGAAGGTTTTTGGTGTGTTTCCATCAATGACAAAGGGGGAGATGTTGGGATATATATGTAAAGTTTTTAAATTTATGTATAAGAGGAATTATAAATGAAAAATTGGTATATTATATTAGAGTATGAGTGAGAAAGTTAGGAATGTCTTCATGTGCTTTAGAGGGTGCTTGAATGTTGCATTGTGAGCCCAAGAGGAAAGTTCATAAGTTTATAGGCTTTTGTATAATTTTCATGAGGAGATGATAATTTTGGAGATGTTTAATAATTTTTATAAGAAGGTTTTACAAGCATAATTTCATGGAATAAGGTTCTATTCTTTATGAATAATTGCTAAGAAGGTAAGCAGGTTTTTATGTGCAAAAAGGCTAGTCTTGGACCTGATATGAAGTATCTTTCTTATAGATGAAAAATAAGGTGTTGGATGGAAATGATGATGATTTTAGGTTTCATATGAATAATATAGGATTATAAGGATGTGTTTCATTAGAATTGAATGTTTGTGGGTCCCATAGAAAATGCTTCTTAATAGTGTTTTTATTTTGAGAGAAAATTGTAAAAGTGACTAGGGAAAGAAATGGATTTGAGATTAAGTTAAATAAATGAATAAAAAATTCATGAAAAGTTTCAGGACTATTCATTTCTCTATGTCAAATATCTAGGCCCTCAAAGTTGCCTAGTTGATATGAAGAAAAGGGTTCCATGAGTGAGAAAAACCAGTCAGAGTGAGAAGTGGAATTAGAAGGTCTAATTAGTGAGTAGGGATGAATATGAGGTATTTATCATGTTTTATTGGTAATATTATAGGTTTTAAATTATTTATATCATAATGTGCATTATTTGAGTTCATATGGTGCTTCATTGTGTTCATTTGGGCATATGTGGTCTTGTGACAGATTTATTTTGAGTAGGTAGATTAATTACATCAGAATTTGTGCATATGGATGAGTTATAGGAATATGGTTATATGGGTGTGTTAAAAATTTTATATAGTTAATATGGTCAAAATTTAAATTATTAATTATGTGTGAGTCAAAATTTATGATAGTGAAAAGTTGGCATATTTTATTGGTTCCTTAGCCAAAATTTCAATATCTAGTGAACAAAGGAGTAGTATGTAGTGTTCTTGATATATATTCTGATGGAGGAAGAATTTTAGGATTAATTAAACATAATTTTTTTTTATTACACTGAGGTTGTTCCATAAAATTAAATTTAAGGTCTTGAATGTCTGTATATATTTAGATATAGTTGACCAAAGTTGACTATGTTTTCTCTGAATAAACCAGAGTGCAAAGAGGTGATTGCAGAAGGTAATTTATAGATCATATATTGTTTGTATAAAAATAAAATATTAATTATGATACATATATATTAATATAAAATTTATTTGGGGTCTTGAAATTCATTACAAGTGAAGTTATTGTAGATCAAAGTTGACTGTATTTATTGCATATTTGAGTAGGCTTCTTGAACAAGTGTTTATGAGCCTTTGGTTGATGAATTAAGGTGAATTATGGATTTTATGATGTTAATTAGGTATTAAAATTTTATTCCATATGTTTATTGTACATTTAAATTCTATATTCAGTTAGTTTGATCCTTTTTTAGTGAAGATAATATTTTTGGGCTAGTTAAGCCTAATAGGTCTTTAAGACCTAATGGAGGTTCCTAAGGTGAGCAAAGGTTTCAAAGGTGTGTAGTGATGTATATTATCACGAGGGTGTATTAAGGTTCATAAATAATATATTAATGGGCTTATATGTGGCCTTGTTTTTCAACTTGGCTCCTTGTAGTGTTGCAAAGATGAATAGGTCTTCGTGAGACCTAAAAGGGCCACTTACGTCTAATAGAAAGGTATGGTTACTTAAGGGTGAGCTATCAAATGTTTTGGAATACCTATGGAGGTGATGTTTATATTTTTATAAGTGGGTTATAATCCTTAAAGGGGTATTAAATGTCTCTTGTCTGACAAATAAGATGGTGATCTTTTAAATTCTTCAAAATAGCAAATTCAAAGGTGAAGGTTGGACTATGTGTGGTGTTTGAGCCCTTTGAAGCATGAATGACCTAATGGATGAATATGTAATGAATTATTAGTTTATATAATGATATTTTGAATTGATACATGTTTATATAAGATATATTTTCCAACCATTAAAGTGTGTGGTATATATACAAGAAGTTTTGTGCCCTTTTTGGGTATAAAGTGAGACATGCGAGTAAGTGTGTGAGTGTGGTTGAGTGATTGTGAAAATGGAACAGTGGAGATAATCATAGAGTGATATTTAGAGATGAAAGAGGAAATTAAATGGATCATAATCAGATAATAAATATGTTTTTTAAGGTCTTACATCCATATTAAAGGTAATGAGCATATTTTGAGTGGATTCAAGCTCATATGTGTTGTGTATAAGAATTGTTTGTGTAGAGATGCATGAGTAATTAATTGAAGAAATGAGAAAAGTAGAAGAGGAATTGGTGAGAGATTTTTGTATAGGTTGTTGAGCTGAGGGAGGTGAAAATAGTCTCATAATATTTTTCTTGTGTGATTGTAAGTGTTTGTGTATTTTTTGAGGTGTCTTTGTGAAATCAAGCGAAAGACATTTGAGGCTTTGATTTACATGTTTTGGATTCAAGGTTTGGAATGAGGATTTGTATGAGTATTAAGAAGTGAAATAGGGTTTATAATATCATATAATACTATCACTATTTGGAGATAATTTTGGAGGTGTTTGAGTTGTTTCTTGATCACCTAGGGGGTTATAGACTCCTTACGAGTTTGTCCTAGCTAAAAGGCAAGTTGGTGCTTGTAATATTTAGGAGCTGGTGTTACTTATGAAGTAAGTACTTCAATAAATTTTCATGTTTGTGATAATATTATAAGATAAGTATTCCATGTGTTTTCAAGCTTGAGAGTGGGTTTTGTTCCCTATGAGGGTTTCCCACATAATTCATGTGTTATGTGCTTTGATTTTACATTGTATCTTTATTCATTTGAATGAATGGTCTACATAAATCATGATTTTTTTTGGTTTAATGTTTAAGAGTTTGATTAATTTTAATTAAATTTAATTTAGTTTCATCACTGATTCACCCCCCCTTAGTGATTTTTATTCTAACAATTACTACTTTACACTATATTTTGTAGTCTCTTATTATAACATCTATAGGTTGAGCTCATTGTTGAGTATCCAAAAAATATTCCTTCATCAAATATAGAATCAGACTTAGCCAAGTCTTCATCACCTCTTTTGATGAATCATTTACACCCAAACACTCTAAAGTGTTCTACATTGGTAGGTTTTCCCTTCCATGGCTCAGTAAGAATCTTTTTTCCATTAGTCCTTATTTGTCCTCTATTCAAAGTGTATGAAATATTGATTACTACTTCCATCTAATATACATTAGAAAAAGTAGACTCATTAACATAGTTTTAGACATTGTTTGATTTGCATGTTTTGGATGCAAGGCTTGGAATGAGGGTTTGTATGAGTATGAATAAGTGAAAGAGGGTTTATAATAATAGATAATACAATCATCAGGTGTTGAACACATCATATCATAGGTAGAGATCATTTTTGAGGTGTATGAGTTGTTGCTTTATCACCTAGGGGGTTGTAGCCTCCTTGCTAGTTGTTGCTTATCATCTTTAGGAGTTGGTGCTCATTGTGAAGTGGGCACTTCACTAAAGTCTCATATTTGTTATCATCTTATAGGACAAGTATTATGTGTGTTTATAGGCTTGAGAGTGGGTTTTATTCCCCATGAGGGTTTACCACATAATTCATGTGTTATGTACTTTGATCTTACATCGTCTCTTTCTTCATTGGAATGAATGGTCTACATTCTTCATGATTGTTTATGGTTAAATGATTAAGATTTTGATTAATTTTAATTAAATTTTATTTTAACTTAAATCATTTATTTACCCCCCTCTTAGTGATTATGCTTCTTATAATTAGTACTTTCCACTATCTTTTTTAGTTTCTTATTTTAACATATATAGGTTGAGCTCATTAATGAGTATCCTAAGAATATGCCTTCATCAGATCTAGAATCAGACTTACCCAAGTATTAATCACCTCTTTTGATGGATGATTTATACCCAAACACTCTAAAGCATTCTACATTGGAAGGTATTCCCTTTCATAGCTCATTATGAATCTTGTTGCCATTAGTCCTTATTTTTACTCTATTCAAAGTGTATAAAATAGTGATTACTACCTCCCTCCAATATGCATCAGACAAAGTAGACTCATTTAACATAGTTTTATCCATATTTTGAATTGTCCTATTCTTAATTTCTACTACACCATTTTCTTGAGGTGTCCTAAATATTGAGAATTATTTCCTTATTCCATGAACCTCACAAAATTAATTAAACTCATAGGACCATAACTATCCTCCTCATTCAAATCTTAGGCACTTGATCTTTCCATTCTTCTCATTATCAAAAATATCCTTGAATGCTTTGAAGTTATCAAGAGCTTCTGATTTCTCTTTCAATAATTTAACCCAAGTCATCCTTATGTAATCATAAATGAGTAAATTGAAGTAGTTATCTCTTTGAATGCTTTGAATTCTTGTAAGCCCATAGAGATCAGTGTGTATTAACCCCAAGGGTCTTTTAGTAGAGTAATCCTTTGATTTTAACCTTATTTTAGTTTAATTAACATGTTAACATGCCTTTTAGAGTATGTTTTTTAGTTTTATGATCTTAGGCATGTTCTTCATAGACTTATTAGTGCTAATCCTAACCAGGTTTTCAAAATTTAGGTGACCTAGCCTTATGTTCCATATCCAAATTTCATCTATCTTAATAGTTAAACATCTCTTCTTATTTATCTCATTATATATATATATATATATATATATATATATATATATATATATATATATATATATATATATATATAGGTTGTTATTAATTCTCTTGGCATTAGCAATTAGCCTTCCTAATTTGGCTTTCCTTATCTCACACCCTTTATCATGAAAGGTTAGTGTGTGTCTTTGATTGCACATTTATCTCACAATAAGTAGGTTATGTTTCATATCTTCCACATACAACACATTTTATGTCTTGGTATTTCCATTATCCAACCTCAAAACACCCTTGCCAACTATATTAGAAGTTATTTTGTCTCCAAATATCACTATTCATGTAGCATTATTCTTCAAAGAGATTAAATTTTTTATGTCTCCTATCATGTGGATTAAGCAATCACTATATATATATATATATATATATATATATATATATATATATATATATATATATATATATACCATTTCATGCCTTCATCATTAATGTGAAAGGCAGTCTGAGCTAGCATAGAGTCCTCTTTAGTCTTCTGTTTCTCCTTGTCAAATAGTCCATCTTACTTATTGAGATCAATCTAATTTATCCTAGCTTGATTTGGATTCCATACCAATTTTTTATCCTTATTATGTATTCTAAGAGCTTCATATGTCTTTTTGAATCTTTTGGACCTTCTAACTTTATTAGAGAAGAATCTTGCAATGTGTCATATACTATGATAGATGTAACGAAAAACATTTATATACTTACCATGGTTCCATGATGACTTATCCTTTATATAATTAGGTTTAATAATATATATTTTCAATTTATTACTCTTGAATTATTCTCACTTCTCATGCTCTCTCCCAAAATTGCTTAATTTATTTTCTTAATATTCAAGGAATCTAGATCTATCTTCAACTAGTCATACTCAACTTCCTTTTTATTACACCTTATGTTACCTCTTCTAATTGACTCCTCAGATCCTTGATAGTCTTATTTTGATGTATCAAATGATCAAGAGTAATTATTAACTCATATTTAAGGTCTACTTTAGCTTCTCCTTCTTCACTGTCAAAGTAGACTTCTTCATCATACATGTTGTCTTCTTCCTGTTGGTCATAACGCATTATTATGCTTCTTAGGATCACCTTAAATATGTAATAATTACCTCAATGTACCAGGATATGATACCAATTTTTGGAATCAAAATGACTGAGGGTGATGAATTAGTCTTCAAAACTTTTGAAATTTTACTTTATCATTCATGAACTATCAAAATTTTAGAGTGAACTAAAAACACATTAAAAATCGTGAGCATGTAATAAAAAATTAACACATAGAACACTTATTTGAGTGGGAATACCTAAAGGAGAATAAAAACCATTGATGATGAAAATGGACTATAGTAATATAAGACAAACATCAAGATTTAGTGAATTACCATCTTCACTTAGAGCACTAACCCCAACTAGCTAAGCACCAACTTAGCTAGGCTTTTACAAGCACCCTCTTTCAAGGAGGCACTAACCCAATAGATGAATCAACACAAGCTCAACCAAACAAAAAATTTGATCACATTTAGAACACTTTTCTTCTCATACAATATATTATGATCTCCTTCTTCATGTATTCATACTCTCTTATCTTTCTCAAACTGGTCTATAGTCTTCTTCACTCAATTATTCCTTTTCTTGACTTGGATAGGTTATATGACTTTGATAATCATCTATAAAACCCTTATCATATATTCATTATGGTTTAATATACCATTTTTATGGTTTAAAAGACCTCCTTTAGTTATTTAATGTTATATGTCATTTGATTCAACTCGCCCACTCTCACTGTAGATAATTATGCCTATTAGGCCTTGTTTTTATAATAGGCTCTTGATCATACACCTCTTTCATGTAAATGCACACTAGTCCACTTAGTTTTTAAATAAAATAAGACTGAGGACATGTAAAAAATATTAACTAAACATTATAATAAGTTGATCATATCATACAAGACCAAAAACCTATTTTAGGCCTTAAGGAGACCTAATTCAATTAGGCCTTCATTAGCACACATTACCCTTTGAAATAATTTAAATAATATAAAAATAATCACATGGTAGGATCATATCAAATATCAATTAGATATAAATTATCCAAATTCACTTTATATCCGCAACACCTTTTTAGGTCCAACCACCACTTTAACCCCTTCTCAAAACACTATTCATACTAAGCCTATGCATATCCATAAAATCTATCTTGAAAAAATGAATTATAAACACAAATTATAAAAAAAACTATGGAAAAAAATCAAAAAAGATAAATAACCTTAAAAAATTCACAAAGTTAATTATACTTTATTACATAGGATAAAGGGACTGAAACCCTTCTCTGCAAGTAGCTTAGTTAGAACTACCAATTTGCGTAAAACCATAGTCATGGAAATAATGAATTAAAACACATATAAAACCACATTTAAAGAATTAAAATTAATTTATATGATCCTATGTTATAATTATGCCATTATATAATATGGTCATATGGTAATATTGGTCTTGTAGACCAATCTCATAGTCTTATACCTCACTGTCTCATCTTCATTAGACATGTCAACTCATGAGAAAAATTTTCATCATATTAAATAACCTCCAAACCAGATATCAAAAATGAACATGAAATTTTATTCATACCTAATCCATGATATCACATCCCTCACCACATTCTCACTCATGTCTAGGTTTTCTCACTGTCTGCACCAGTAGGTCTATTAGAGATTGGCTAACTTATATGATTCATTTAGCACCAATAGGGGATAAAAAATTATAAAAAATACCATGGAAACTATATAAAATTATATATATTTATCCTCCATCCATTTATAAAATTTTAATTTTTGAAATTTAACTATTACAATAAAACTTTGAGAAAGAAGGTTTTTCCTATAGGGCCCACTCACTCCCCTAACAAAAAAATCACACTTAGAGGTGCCTAGGAGAGTTTAATACAACATAAAATCACTTTTATATCCATAAAAAATCATTATGAGAAATTTATATATAAATATTTCATATTAGGTCAATGTTAATGTTTTAGAGAGGGTTAACACTCTTTTTGGTGTTAATGATTGTTCATAAAGCTTAACCTCTTATTCTAGAAACCAATTATTAAAACTTTTAGATAGGACCCTTCCACATATACCATGAGTATATTAGGTTATTATTGTCACTTTTATTTTCACCCTTTTATGATATGTCTCATCTCTTCTCATCCAAGTGGCACAATTGAAACACCTCTAGGCTATGGGTAACCTAAGGATGAGGTGAATCTCTAAATAGGGCTAGCTCCCTTGATATAGCACTTGTAGATCACTAATACATATGTGATTTAAAGGGAAAAGGAAGAGATAAGTTTAAAAGTATACTATCCTAAATGAGGTATTACAAAAAAATAATTTATGACTACCAACCAACTACATGTGACATGTGAGACCAAGAGACTAGCTAGGCATACACTTCTCTAATCTTAATCTTCTCACATCAGTATTTCATTATGAGTTTGTGATGAATGTTTAGGATAAGAGGAATAAATAAGAGGCCTAAAATGGAAAATTCTTAATGGAATAACTCACTCAACCTTGACACATCAATAAAACACTTCACATGACCTATAAGGAGAAGCTTTCCAACTACAAATCACTGAGATAATGAGATAACAATGGTAAGAAAACAACAGTCATAAATAAGAAATATTAATCATCAAATTAAACACACTATTAATAGTCATATAAGATGTAAACATAATTTTTATTCATTTATCTATAGTATGCAAATGAGCAGGGCTTAGCTATACTCAGGTGGAACATAATTTACAAAGGCCAAAATGCCTAGTTCTTATAGAAATTGAGAGAAAGAAGAGAAGAAAAAATTCCAAAGGTCACAAGGATAATTTTAATGTTGAGATAATGAGTTACATGTGCATGGGAAGAGAGTGTGAAACTAATCATGTAAAGTTAGGAAGCATAAGTGTCAATCCAAGGTATGTAACTCTTGAAATGTGGCATGAAATTCCCTTTGTTGGCTTAGAAAAATGACTTCATGATTTATCCTTGTTTGAACATCCCCACAATAATTAGGGTTAGGTATAATAACTATAATAAGAGGGAATGGTTACACACATTATTATTCATGCATTAGTTGCATACCTAGTCATCTAGAATCTTTTGGAAGTGAACCATCACTACCTACAGTCAAAGAAAATCCCCTTTCAGTCACCCCTTACACTTAGCCTAAAAATTGGAAAAAAAGTTCCATTAAAATACATGTAAGAGAGTAGATGACACTTTTGAAGACATTACATAACCTTATATTTCTTAGGTAGACCTTAAAAAGCCATCTAATTGAAGTTTTCATCCTTCTCACTATCATGTTCATTATGCTAGTTTTGAGTGGCTTAGATGAGAGATTTTATACACATAATTAGGAGTTTTTATGAAGTATTAAATGTAAATATGGAGTTATAAAGAGTATTAATCCTTATCATAAATTTTTTCCACCCCTTGAAACCTCTTAGAACTTACAAAATGCACAAAATAATCAAGAAAAGCCTATTTTGTACTCCATACATACAATTATGTATAAAGTTTGGGGAGTAGAATAATAGATTCTCATACAAAATCCCATCATAATTCTAGGAAAACTATTCCATTTGGGTATAATAACTAATCCATTTTCTAAAATTTGTCACTAGCAAGGGTTTTGGTGAGTCTAGGCCTATTTTACCTTCTTAAGATTCGTTCATAAATATGGGACATTAAAGTTGAAAACAAATTCCATGAGATCAATTTATATGACCTATGTCAACTTCTCTAAACTCCTTGAGTCTCCATGAAAATCATCAAGGGAGATATGAGAACTAAAATTTACCTTATTGAGCTTTTCCTTCCATTTGCATAGGCCTAGTGTTGTCTGTAAGCTCAAAAATGAATTACTTTTGATTTTTGTGATTGAAGAAATTTATTCAAGAGAGGATGGTTAGTATGGTTTTAGTTTCAAAATGAAAACAAAATGAAAGAAACAAACTAAATATCATAAAATATATAGGCCTAGACACTTGGGATATCTTACTTAACAAACATGAATAAAACACATAACTAAAATGCAAAAGAAACCTTTTTTACCTCCCTTTGATGCTCCAATATTCTTTTTGTAGTGGTTTTCTTGGCTTGTGCTCATGAAGTCCTTGGCAATGGAAGATTGGATACATCAATCTCTCCTTGGAACCTTTGGCTTATGAATTGGCTTGGATTGGAATCAATTGGACATTGTAACACTAATTTTAATGTATTTTTGAAGATATTTTCACATTATATCTTTGCATCAAAATAACTTAGAAATGATGTTCATGGCCTCTGTATTTATAAATTTTTGAAAATGTATAAAATCAACCTAAATCATCCATCTTGATATTGATATGTGTGGTTGAGGATTAATTTAATTTTTTAAGTTAATTTTATAATTATCCTCATCATGACATTGCAATAAGGGGAAATTAAGAGGCATGGAGGGCATCATGGAAGGCATTGATGAGGCATAGAGGGCATGGATCTTGATATTTGTGGCATTTATGGCCTAGGGATGTCTTCCCAAGAAATGAGGTCACATGATGATTCATATATTCAATATTCATTTCCAAAAAAAATTATTGAACAATTTTCCATGGAATTTTTAATTAGGCCTTGATTTGGATTAATTATCTCTTAAGCATGCTTAAGCACTTTGTGCACAAATTTCTTGAATTGATTAGAATGCCTTGTTATTTGTCCAAAATTTGAATGGATTAGAATTGGAAGGTGATGTTAGATTAATTGGATCCATTATACCATTTATGATGTTACTGAAAAAAATAACAAAATCATACATCTTGTGTAAGAGATTTGATAGGAAAGAACAATCCAGATCACCTAAGTGCAAAATTGGCCTTTTGACTCAGAATGATCTGATCAAAGTTAGCTGGCCCATAAATTTAATTACACCATTTAGGGATACCATAGATAAAATTGGAAATTTTATATGTTAATTTCACATCATTTAGCTTGTTTTAGTGTTTTTAGGCCAAATTGTGCATTTTGGTAAGAATTAATCAAAACCCTGATTGATGGTCATTGGTGACTAGATTCAGGTGTCTACATTTTTTATGAAAACTAAGAGCTTTAAAACCTCTAAAATAACCCTATTAACATTATAAAATATTTCATAATTCATAACTAAGGTTCGAAGTGTAAGTGACTTCCTAGTTGGATACTAACACAAAACCCTGCCTTTTAGGCCTAACTGCATAATTGAAGGTTTAGAGCACCCTATTTATATTAATCCTTTTAAGAAAGGTTTAATATTTTTTTGGGATGTTTTATAACATAAAAAAATTCCTTTCAAGGATAAACCATCACTAAATATTCATTTTATCACTACATTCTAAAACTATAGGGTTTTCATACAAAGGGAAGTACTCTCTGTCTGAGACAAAATAAAGGGTACTTCCCCTATTTAATTATAAAATTAGAGAGTTTGATGGGATAATTAAATTTATAAGTATGTCTTGTGTTGAATTAAAACCATTATTAATATGATTATATCTTTTAAAAACACTAAAACCTAAGATAGATTGTGAGGAAAGACACTGTGTGCAGGCTTATATCATGTGAACTATATGATGCATCATTAGAACCTTCTCCATAGTTATTTTGTGTTTTATGAGGGTGTATCCATTACATATCAAACATAAATAAGGTTTTCCAAACCAATTCATCACCCTCATATTCTACATGCTTCTTTATGAATGTTTTTCTCAACTCTAACTTGACTATTCTTTACCTCATAATAGGAGCCCATTTATAGATGGATCTTGGTGCTTGGCATTGAATTTATGCTCTAATACCTCATATATATATTTTGTTTCATTTAATATTATTTTTAACTCAAATAAATTCATTTTTAGACCTACTTATGTCTGATCCACATATTTCCTCTCACTATTACATCACAGTCAAACTATAGATGACTATTTTGACCAAAAGGAGCCTGTAAGTGATGGTTTCACATCAAAAATTATGTCATGTTAATTTATATATCCTAAGATGTTCTTTGAAGTCATATTCCATTTGCCCAATTTGATATATCCATGCTTAAATCCACTTCATGAATGGTGTAAGAGCTAAATTCTGTTGTAGGCGAGTAATTCTGGAAATAAGCACACTTGTAGGTGTATATAGGGCCTAAAACATAGGATACCAACTCCTTAAAATACATTTAGATCATGAATAGTATTTTAAACATATAAAACCATATTAACATGGTGGAATGTTTTGGTATTGCAACATTTATTGAAGAGTCTATTTGGGCTCAAACCTGTAGGTGATCACTACCTAAATTTAGTACATAAAAGCACAACTTTGGGTCTCCCAAAAACCAATCTCCATTGATCATCTATCCTCCAAAATTTTTACTGTCCTTATCCCATATGGAGAATACAAGGTTTAGCTATTATTATTAACTAGAATTATTAAAAACCATGTTATATGACCTCTAAAAAACTTCCAGGTGATCTATTTTGCACTTTTGGGGATTTGATCCTTGAATACAGTGATTGTGTTAAAGACACAAACTCTAGGTCTATTTTCCCATATGTTACCTTCAAACCTCTCTATCATTATCTTAAATTAATCTTATAACTTCAATAATGTTATATCCAACCCAAATTCTCCATCAAGTATCCTCAATTCTCTATTATCACGACTTATAGGTCATTATTTGTAGATGGGTTTATAAGGATATGACATGAGGTATCTCTCATAATGGGCTAGTTTCATAATTGATATCATACCTCCATAGTTTATATTATGGATCTTATCTATGTCTCCAAACCTTGGTGAAGAGCATAAGCTATTTCAAACTTTCAACTCTCCATCTATAGACCTCTGTGAATGTATTGAAAGTATGACATAAATAATAAGAGTGAAATATGGTAGTGTGCACTATTTTTGACCTTTTATGAGTTATATATCTATCTAGAATCCTCCAAATTCACTTTTCACACCTCAAACAATTTTAAACCACCACTAAGGCTGTCATTATAGCATGATGTCATCATGAGATACTTGCTTGTACACTTTGAATGGTATGCAAGTAGTATATTTGAAATGGTCCATGTGTTTAGGGGATGTACTTTCATAGTCACTTTATATCTTCTCATTATGTTAGAATGAAACATTATTATGTTTCAAATCTTCATTAAGGCTTTCAAAACCCATTTTTAATGTGATATCCTTCTATAAAGATGCTTGTAGATGTACCTTCATGGCTGCCTAACTATATATGTTGCATATGACTAAGAACTCATGGAATGTTGCTTTGGATAATGATATTTAAATGTGATGAGATAAATATAGTGTTAAAAACATGAAAATGAACCCATCTCATCCCCTGGAATCTACCAAAACATGACAAACTTGAAAATGGTGGAAACATGCATGTTATTTTCAAAGAGACCAATCTACAAACCTATGATTATTTGATCATAAAAACACCTTTAAACACTTAAAAAATAATGCAGATCATGATATGAATATGTTCATGTCCTTTGGAGTTAACTACAGTAGTTGGATTATATGGAATCATCCAAACCAAAGAAAAACCTATAGGGTGGATGAAATAGTGAGCAGAAAAACACAATCAACTTATTAGAGATGATTCATAGATAAAATTTGACCAATATTTGAAATGTTATTATGGAAATTTATCACTATAATTTTAATTTCACCTCCCAAAGGTGTTTGACTTGGAACTTCTCCAACTGGCTGTACTAAGCATAAACTTATTGAGCACTTTTGTGTGTCTAGAAGAGTAATGAGAAGAATAGTTTTGGACCCTTTTTATCACTTAAAAATAATTTTAAGTATGTAGATTAGTCTTATTAATCTTAATATCCATTACATGATCTTCTCCCATGTGTTATTATCTCTCATGGGTCCTATAATTGCCAAATTCTTCCTTTTTTAGTTGATTTCATGATTTTTAGTTAGATAACCTACAAGTTTTAGATGGGAATGAAATTATTGATATGGAATCTGAACTCTTGGATGTTTAAAGGAAAACTAAGACACTTAGACACTTTTAAAACCATGCCACTTGCATTTATGACCCCTAAATGTCTCCTAAGTGACTCAAAATGACATATAGATTAATTAGATCATGACTAAGGATAAAAAGCATCTAATTACATCAAATGGACTATAACATACTATATGACAACATATTAGACCCATAAAACATATAAAAATCAAGTTTTTACCTATAGGGGTAATAATTTCACTTGTAAGGTCAAATTTGGTCAATAGTTCCCATTTAAATTTTACACATGCCAATGAATACTTGAAAGTTCTTCTCAGGTTGAGAATCCTTCATTATGTCACCTCAAAACATTTTTTCTTTCCTTAATCTTAAAATTTGACGTAAAACTTGGTCAAAATACTTAAAAAACATGAAATACTTATTTCAACACTTAATTACTCATTTTTATCTTGAAATCTAAAAGTTCATACCTTATTTGGGCACCATCTCTCTCTTTGCTATCTAGGCTTTGACTTACAAGTCACATTAGGCCTTGAAACTAACATGCAAGCCTCTTTTATTTTATTATTTAACTCGCATGCTTAATAAACCTCTCACATTCTCAAATACTATTTTGCATCTTTCATAGACCTTGACAACACCTCTTGGCACCTCATTAGGTCAGGTAGGGTCTAGAACTAGTCTAGTTACATGCTAAGTCTATTGGTCCTACCTTTTTAGGCTCAATTTGAGACTCTCATGAGTGATATAGTGCCTCATATGAATGATTAAACAACCTCACACAACTTCTTATGCCTTTGTTTATCTATCTCACTAGGCTATAATGTTATTTCATGCAAAAGCCTTCTCAAGTCTCTTACTAGGTTCAAACACTTGGGAACTTTGGAAACTGATCTTGAATCACTCTTTGATGATACTACACCTTTATCACATGCCTTATATGTTTCTCAAATAATGTCATACCTCTCAAGGATGAAATCAAACAAAAATATTGTTCAAATGACCTCATCAACAACCTTTGACATCAATGATAATTTCAATGCCAAACCTCTATAATATAAGCAATACTCAACATTAACCAAATCAACATGGATAATAGTAACAATATAATCAACCTTAACAATAATCTGAACATGAAAATTTTTATTACTAATATAAATAATAATATATTTTTTGGATAATATTGCCTACAAAAATACTATGGATAACATCAATATAGATATTAACATTGTTTCAAAATCTCATAATATTAAAATTAAGAGTAATACCTCTGACATGACTAATCTACTTGAATCTTTCTATTGCCATAAATTAACAACTTTGGAACAAAAAATAATTGTGAACTTTTCAGGTGTTAGATTGGATAGGAATGATTTTAATGTGCCAAAAAAAGGTTTTAACTTTGAAATTTCCCCTTATTTCATCCCTCATGAATAATTTATTATAGGTATTAAAAATGATTCAAAAAGTCTTTCATTTAACATCACTAGTAAGGTTAGACAAGATTTTATTGTATCTTTGAGACATGTTCAACCTCTAGCAAGAAATATTACTAAGGAATAATGAAGGGATCTAAAGACTTTAAATGAAAATAATGATATTATAATTTTCAAATCTGATAAGGGGATTGCCATAGTTGTAAAAAACTAAAACAAAATATGATACTAAAATGGCAGATCATCTCACTAATAGTGGTAGCTACCGTAAACTCACTTGTAATCCTCCTTAGAAGATATAGTCAAGAATCAACTTATTCATAAAAAATAAATAACTTCTATATTCTACAGTGCTCCTAAAATTCATTAATTAGGCATATCACTTAGACCTATTATTGAAAACACATATTCTCTCACCTATTATTTGGTTAATTTTTTAGCAATGAAATTAAAATCTTTATTAGGGAAGACTTTTTCCTCTGTTTGGGAAACTAAATATTTTTAAAAATTCATCAATGATAAAAAGTTGAAATAAATGAATTCTTGGTTAGCTTTATCATTATATCCCTTTTCACCAAGGTTGTAATGGGGGAAGCAATCAAAGTTGTGAAATATTATATAGATGAGTAAACTACCAAATAATTAGCTTTCTATTTGAATTCTATTTTGTTATCCTTCGAAGATGTTATTTACTAGTAATAATTAGGGATGGTAATGGAATCCCTACTTTATCCAATAGTGAAAAACTATATATAGAAATTTTTTAAGAAAAGTATCTCAACTCCTTTATGGCAAAACCTGAATGGTGAAAGAGATATGTTGATGACACAAATTTGTTTTGGAAACATGGTAGGAATACCTTGGAATAGTTCCACACCCAAGTCAATATTTTGGTGCTGAGTATTCAATTCAACAAGGAGGTAGAACAAGATGGAAACTTAAATTTTTTATATGTCATCTTATATCACAACTTAGATGGCTCCTTGGTTTGCAAGGTGTATATAAAAAGCACACACACTAACTTATATTTACATGCTACCTCTAACCATCACCTGCCCCAAAAAGTAGGTGTTTTGAAAATTTTAGCCACTAGAGCTTTTAGACTTTATGATAAAAAAAATTTAGAACAAGAATTAGACCATGTAAAATATGTTTTTAAGAAAACTAGTTAAAAAGGGAAACAAATTTATAGAGCATTTAAATAAGCTAGGGAAAGTCACAATAGACAACACAAATTTGATACCTCCAAAAGGGGCCAAATAACTTTCTTAATGCATTTAAATGGGGTCTTTAACAAGATTTCTAAGATATTAAAAATTTGAAGCATATCTACCACTTTCTTACCTATTAATAAACTTAGATATTATTAAAATTAGTTAAGTACCATGTTTAACCTTGATTAAAAAGTGGAGCTTAAAAAATTGAGTGTTCATGTGGTTTATCCTATATTTATGAAAAAGGGAGATCCATATAGACTAGGATTAAAGAACACAAAATGACATCAAGTAGAGAAGATAGAAAAATCAACACTCAAAGTGCACTCCTTCCAAATTTTAAAATTCCATTTGTATTGGTGAAGTTAATGTCTTAGCTATTGAAGACCATTTTTGAAAATGTAAGTTGAGGGAATCCTTAGGAATAACTTAACATAGAAATAGAGCTGAAGGGATATGTATGAATCAGACATGGAGACCCATAATTATGAATTAAAAATACTATCACTTCATGGATATATTATTCCACTACTATGGTTTAGTCTATTTTCTTAAATTATTCATTTTATTTCTCAAAATTTATATACCCAAAATTTTAAATATCTTTTAGCTCTGCACCTTGTCACCTCCAAGCAAGACTTTTTGGTCAACATTTATTTTTGCCATTCTTATCAATCTCTTTCAGACCCTCTATTAGATAATAACTCTCTTGTTTTTACCATTCACCTAACTTGTTTCCAATAGCCTTTTCAACATTTTTTACATTTATTTCACATCTTACTATTCTCAAATTCTCATGGCATTAGGTTTTTTTTTTTAAATTTTAAAGGAGTTGGTCTAGAGTTCTCACTCATTTATTTTTTCTTGATGATGAATCACAACTATTGATTCAAAAAATTAAAGTAAATAATATTTACATAGTTTTAACCCAAAAAGTATATCTTTATCAATATTTAATTTATCCACTAGAAATGCCATGATTTTATTTTTTACAAAATATTTTTTAGTTGGGAAAAATATACTTTTTAAAATAACATCAATGTATCAAGATCCAATAAAAAATGCTCTACAAATCTTTGAAGATAAATATTGAATTATATGATTAATTGTCAAATTTTCCATTAGAATTATCATGAGTTTATGTATTTGGGTTGTAAATTCAAACTAATATGAATTAAAATATCTAGTTGTCAATTAATATATTGGGCCACTAGCAACATCATAATCATTTGCATTTAGATTTAATATTCAAACTAGCTAAGTATTCAGACCAATATGAATGTTAACATCTAGTTGGAAAAGAAAATTCTAGGAAAAGATAGTGAAGTAATTTAAAATTTTTAATTAGGTGAATAATATTGAATTTGTTTTCTAACATTATCATATTTTTTTGTATATAGATTGAAAATCTAAACCAATATGAATGAAAATATCTAATTTTCAATTAACATTCCAATCCAATCTAAATGCAAATATAGTTTATATTTATATTGAATATTAAAACAAACTAAATAGATAATAAAAAACTAACATTACAGGCCACTAGCAATGCCATAATTATTTGTAAATTTTATTGAATATTCAAACCAACTAAATATTCAATGTTCATACATGTATAAATGGAAATATCCAAGTGTTAATTAACATTCTAAGAAAAGATAGTAAATTAATTTGATTTTTTGTGTGGAATACTTATTTAAATATTATAATTTTAATTCATGTATCATGTCATAAACCTTAATAAACACTTGTAAGAGCACAATCATATACATATAAACTAGGATATTTTATAAATTTTCATTTATCTTATTTGCTCCTAATTAAGTCTAGTTGTGTAAATAATGTCACCATAAGACATTTATCCTTTTTTAATTCTTGACTTGGAGAGACCTTTGTGGATTTGATAAAAAATTCTCCAAGAATACATTTTTTTTTATAGGATCAACTACACTACTTATTACAACATTATAATAAAATTATGCATCTTTCAAATTGTATCCAAATTATTAACAAGTTTATTCATTTTTATCACAATGCTCAACAACCCAAGAAATTAGAGGATGCTTCTCCACTTTAGCTTGTTGTATTGGTTTTACTAATTTTTTGTGTGTTGATATTTGTGTCAGATGGAGACCAAAATGAAAGATAAAACTATGTAGATGCAGTGGTTAAAAAGTGGCTCACCATTCCTCTTTGTTGAATGTGTTGGGGTTTTATTTTAAATTTTTTTTTGAAATAAATTTATGTATTAACAATACATCTATAGAGACAATAATTATGTGTTTTTTGAGAGGCATTAAAAATAATAATAATATTGAGATTTTTATTTAAATACATTTATTTTTTAATGTAATAATGCATTAAAATAATTGGAAATAACAATTAAATAATATTATATTTAAAACTCCTATTAAGTCTATATAGATAGATTGAAAAAACATTTATAAAATTATAGAAAATTATGAGTACAAAGTAAGGAATATTTTCCAGTGATAATTGGTTTTTAATACTTGATTACGAGATAGAATTGGCAATTGATGGTGTTTTATTTGATGTACCTTCTACATGTACCACCTGTTATCACCAAATATTACACCCTAGAGTTGGTTATTTAATCATACTCTAATATTTGGGAAACATTGGAATACCTCTAGGCTTGTGGGTTGAATATGGTAGAGGTAGACCTCTAAGTTTAAGGGCTAGGTTCCTAGATTTCTCTTTGCTTGCTTATAACCTATACTAACTGTTTGCTTAGATGAAAATGGATAGAAGTAGACATGAACGTAAACTAATCTAAAGAGGTGATACACTAGAAAGATCTACACTAGACTAACATACCATTCCACTAAGAAATGTCACTCACAACATTAGTCTTAAAATTTGAATTTCTCTAACATTAGTATTTCAAACATGGGGGTGATACGCATTGAACTACTGTTGGTGAGTGAATCAGAGGTCAGATTAAACTTAATAAGGAAAAATGAACTAGCTACACATCACATGACCTATTACAGAGAAGGGTAATTACATCAACTATTAAAGGGTTGATATAAATCAAGGATAAACACTAATCACATGACCTTTCACTATACACCTCTTCACACACTTAGACAAGATAGATTGTGAACTCAAAACTAGATTGCATATCTTATTTCAAAACCAAAGTACAATATCAAACTAGTAGGGCTTTGCCATAGTAGGTGTGGAATTAATATTACAAAAGGAAAAATGGCTTGAATTTATGGAATGTGTGAAAGGAGAGAGAAGTGGACCTCAAAGGTCACAATGGCACATGTCATGGCATGAAAATAGTTATTGTTAGAACATTTAATATCTAAGTGGTGAAATTATAAGAACTTTAGTATATTTTAAGTAATTAAATAATAATTATTTATTATTTATTTACATGAAGTATTTAACCCATGTTGATAAATAATAAATTATTATTATTTAATTACTTAATATATACTAAGGGTCTTATAATTTCACCACTTAGACATTAAATGTTCTAAAACTCCCCCTTAATGCTAAGTGGGGATAAATATCACATTCACCTTAGAAATGAATTATACTATCTACATAATTGAAGGATTTAAAAACCTTCATTATGTGAAACACCACCTTTTGAAACAAAAAAAATTATAATCCATAAACTACTCAAAAGTAAGTTTAGGCTAGCATGATTGTGAGACTACATCTCACACTTTCTCATGAATAATCATCTAAGCATATTTAGAGCCTTTTATAACATAAGGACCTCCATTATAAAATATAATTTTAATGTATTTGGGTACAAAAATAGAATTTCCACATGAAGTTACTCAAATCACATAAAGAACATAAAGCATCATCATGTTACGTATACACAAGACATATTTGTCTTAGATGATAAATCAAAGAACACACACACACACACACACACACACACACACACACACACACACACACACACACACACACACACACACACACACACACACACAATTTTCAATTTATTTAGAATTGAAATACATTATATGCATAAAATCATTATGAATTTGAAAAATATTCTTGTTTTAGTTGTTTCATTTTGGAAGAAGACCATGCTCAGTGAGTTTGTATATTTTATGTTTCAATTGCTTAGATACTCTCATTTGATTGTTTTATCACTTGAATGTTTATGATAACATCCTTATATGCTTGATTTGATAATATATTATGTTAAGAAATGAAAATTGTAAATGGATTTTGTATTATTAGCTCTTCATCATTTACTTTACTAAGCTTTTTATTCATACATTTCTAAACTTATTTGTTTTAGTCTCATTTATGTTTATGTGGATGATGGCATTTCATGCTAAAATTATCCATATTTGATGTATGAGAGGTTATACCTCAATATTTTGTTGAAGCATTTTAAACTTGAAAAGTTTTTGATAAAATTCAAATTATAAAATGAGTTATTGCTAATAGGATATCTAATGTTTGGTTAAACTTAGTATCATATTATTAGTAAATTATTATATGTGCATCACATGATAGTTGGGGACACTCATCTTGTCAATATTTAAGATGTCTAATAATGAATTACATACAATAATTTATGTTTTTTCCATAAATTAATGATCAAAGTAGTGAACTTGTTTTCCTAAAAAAATGACATGATTGTTTTAAAATGTGTTTGACCATAGAAAATTCACATGTCATATTTTTTTATGTGGTTACTGTGATACTAACCATATTATGATATCATGAATATTTTTTGGATATGTTTAAGTTTTGTGTTGTTACACAACACTAAATAATTAAACATATTTTAGTTTATGTGTAGTTTATCCAAGAGAACATCCTCAATAGTGATATTGATCTACAGTTTTATCCTATGGATGAATAAATAGAAGATATCTTCACAAAACCACTTGGTGCTACCAAGTTTTATAATTTTTATGCAATATTGGGCCTCTCAGAGTTTCTATTAAGGGGGAGTGTGCATAACAATGCCACTTTATGATAGCCATGCTTCTGATGTCAACATACCCCAATTTCTAAAAAAAGGGGACCCTTGTGTCAAATTATGCAATTTTTTACGTTAAAATTATAAATTCACTTGATCAAAATATATAGATCATGTTTGTACATTGGTCATAACTCTCATTTAAATTAATGGACATATTTTTAGATGATCATGGTTTATCCCCTTCCAAATTTTCTACATTTGATCTTTATGTTTCAAGTCATAGCTCCAATGGAGTGTTTGGAATAAGAAATGTTTGGGATTTGTGATTTAATAATGATTTGATCTTTTAACAACCTTTGGTCTATTAAAATCAAGTTAAATTTATGTCTGATTAGTTCAAAACCCTAACTCCAATTACCCTAGCTCATGCCCTTTGAATTATAATTCAAATTTGGCAGGAACATTTTACATAAGAACATTTTAAATATGACATGGACTTAGTTAATTTTTTATCATAAGGCTTAGTTGTATTTTTCAACACAACCAAAACTTAGGCTAAAAATATTATGCTTGGTCCCTTTATGTCCTATGACCTCCTAGTATATTTTATTATTGGCATGGTATAAACTAGTGCATGGTCTGTTTATTATAAATCTTAACCTAAAATCCTTACCCTAAGGTTTATCATATATATTAATACAAACCTTAGGCTAATAATTTAGGATAGTTCTTTTATTTTGTGGGGTCCCCTTTAACATGTCTCAAAAATTAGCTTAGGAATTTAGATTAAAATCTTTAATTCATGTTTATTAATGTGAATAAATACTTTGGTCTAAAACTTTAGCCTAAAGCTTATATTATTCTCATGCCCTAACTTTAATATTTTCTATTATTCATAGTAACCAATCATGCTCAACTACCAGAATCACAATCCAATGGTGTGAATTTACTCTAAGGGGAAAACATAATGGTGCATAAATAAAAGTAGAGCCTACATCCTAAGTTAAAGTTTAAACATCTTCCAATGATCAATGGTGCATATTTTCTCATACAAGATTGATCAGATGGTGTGAGCTGACTTAGACCTCAATAAATATCTAGGTTGAATGAAAAGGTGACATGTGTCACAATTATAGCAATAGAACATCAATTATCCAATGGTGGTCCATACCTCAGATCATTGATCCAATGGAGCACATTGATCTAGACCTAAGTGATCTAATGGTGCGAGATCAACCTTAACTTTTCAATGAAGCTCAAGGTGAATACAAAAATGACACATGGAATAAACACTTAACACAAATTAGATATTGATCATCTTCCTAGGATATATGGTATGAAATTGTTCACCCAAACATGATCTGATGGTGTGAGATACTACACACCACAAGTTAAATATCGATCACCTTTTATAGATCAATGGAGCACATTGATTCGTACCTAGAAGATCTGATAGTATATGATCAAAGTGGAATTTTTAACATATCCAAGATGAATGTTGTAGTGACAAGTGTCACAATCATAGGGGGTATTATATAGGTATCCAATGACATTAAATTATCATGATCAAATTAATGAATTGCATTAATTTGTGCAAAAAGATTAGGTGATACGAGATCAACACAATTTTTTTTAAGGGAAATGGTCACTTTTTGAAAATTAATGAGAAAGTGCCACAAAATTGCCACAGTGATGCCATGGTGATGGAACATAAGTATAAAATGAAAAATCTAAATATCTTGTAAGTTAGAAAAGGCAAAGGTATAATTGTGAAGGTCTAAATCAAATCTAAGGCATGAAGTTCACACAAGCTCGATAAGCTTCTACCATTAAATCATGACTTGTAGAAAATTCTCAAATCACATATAATACATAATTTAACCTTGTAATGATCATAAATTGAGCCTAAGAGAGAGAATTATCATTAAACCAAGAACAATTTAATCTAGGGATGAAGGATAGTCTAGTAGTGAGCAATTTGGTCAGATTCACAATCAGTGTGGCTCGAAATCAAGCCAGGTAAGATATAAAATTATTTTTAACTATAAATGTAGAAGGGAGGATTTTTAAAGACATGGAATTAGATGTCATGAATTTAAACATGGGAGACAACAATTGGTCCAAAATTTTCTTGGCCATTGAATAACAACCAATCATTTCCAAGGAAGATGAGAGGAATCTATCAGTCAAGAAGATGTACTATGATGTGGTTTCCATCCAAATGGTAGGCCTTCATTATGCCATAGTGAAACTATAGGTACTACATTGTATTTATGTTATTGGTACCATCTTAAAATATGATAAAATTGATTAGGGCATGATAGTTCATGAGCATAGATTTAGGAAAATTTCCTACATTTCCCTTATTACCTTTGAAAACTACTATAAATTGCCTAAACCCTAAGTATATGTAACCATAATCAATGAGTGGGCCAATAAAAATGAACTAAAGACCATTCGTACAGTATGGACGTATTCTAGGAATCAAGTGTTCTCAAACTTAAATGACAACATCCCAATCAACCAATTTAGTCCAAAGATTAGAATGGTCATGACATTAATGAATAGATTATGTGGGAACCCCTCTACCACATATGTAAACAAACTCTGGTTCCCCTTTATTTATTTCATGGTTGAGAAAGAACTCACCCCTCCTCTAGGAGAGATGATTATCACTTGTTTGAGGAGGTAGTTTTTTGCAATTAAGAAGAAAAGTAGGAACCAATTCTACATGATGTCTTACTTATTGGATACCCTATTTTCCTCCACCAAAATCCCAGGCCTTAGAGAATGGTCCCCTAATGGGAAATAAATAGTCTCTTAGTATTATTCAAATTTGAATATTTTTAAATAAAAGGACCATATCTAGTTCATTTGTGATTGTGCTTACCTAGCCTTAGTTAAGGCCATCATAGGGTTTCTAATGACAAGAGTGATCCCACTAATCAAAAAATAATTTGAAACCATAAGATATATATGGCTATATCTAGATTTCACTATAACCAAGATTGAAGGAACTCTGGACCAAACTCTTAGATTATCCATTCATGTGCCCAATAAATTGGTAGAGTAAGAAGTGGCATACCAATTATTCCATGACATTGATGGTTTATGAAGAAATAAAAATAAAGGCCCCTTCCATGTCCTCCCAATAACTATTGGGATTACCATATTCAAATAATGGGAAAATGTTGAGGTAGACTCTAAACACAGAACCTATTTCATATTACAACATGATGAACTAAGAAAGTGGGATCCATCTGGAAAGATTGAGAATTAATTGAAGGCAAAGGGGATAAATATGACCTATGAGCACTAGATTGGACCTTATTATTAGAATTAAAATCATTAAGAGAGGTGATATAAATTAGTGAGCCCAAATAATCCAATTTCAATTTCAATCTTTACAAATATTTAATTAGTTACCACAATCATTCATAAAACATACACATTATTCATTACAATGAGCAAGAGAGACAGTGCAAGATCAATCACTTAATACATTACATCTATGGGAAAACATCTTTGGGGACAAAACTCACTAGAACCTATAATTGGACTACTATCCTATAATAATAAGAACTAATCTGGACTAGTTACAATTGATCAAGGAACTACAATCCCCCAAGGTGCTATAACACTTGTCTAGCTGAGCAGTAACAACAACTAGAATTTTAGAAAGTTTCACCTTGATAACAAGATGAAACCACCTTATATGATGAGCTAATATAAAAACACCTATGAACACATCCACCTTTGAACTGATATCTTCAACACTTAATGATGGACCTTTGATTATCACATTTCTCCTTCATTCATACTCAATCTATAAGAGCATTATTCTGATAATAGAATTATGAACTATAAGTCATAAAAATAATCTTCAATATATTATTCTATTTAAATCATCCATAGGGCACTCTACCTCTTCTTCACTCCAAAACTCACACACATAAGCCTCTCTCAAATCTCTCCCAAGTCTCTTACTCAAGTCTAGAAATCACCATCTTTGATTTCAATATTTATAGAGAACTTGATAATCAACACCTTAGTCAACAATTAGATATGCCTTATCCCTTCAATAATCTCTCACATAAAGACACGGCTCAAAAAAATCTTCATAGGTTGGCCATAGCATCTATGGGTAACCCTTAAGGATCTACAACTTTTAGTTAGGCCCTTGTAATATTTTAGGTCTCATGTGAACCCATTCACTCCTTTATCACTTTATAAAACAAAATATAACCACTTAAAAAATAAAAGACCCATTTCATATTATCTATTGGTCCCCCTTAAGTGCCAACAATGAACATAGTACACTTATGCTTAAGCATAGTTTTGCTCATACAATATTCTGTGCACACAATCAACTTTTAAAACTTTGTTCATAAAACATATAATTTTTAAAACATTTATAATGTTCATAAATAATCCTCATGAAGTATAAAACACTGCACAATATCAAATTCTTCAAAAGATATCAAAACAATATCAATAAAAGCTCAAATATCCTTCTTGGGTCACTTGCATAATACACATGAACACATAGTCAAATTTAAAACCTCATAAATATGATTTTACTAATAATTGGACATTCAAATTCATATTTTTTATGCACCTTGGTGTCTACTATAAGTTTTATGTTTACACCGTGAACAAATTTTGCCTAGATCAGAAGATATGACTAAAATACAGAGTACTAGATTTTCCTTTACAAATTGAAATATTCAAATACAAACAGTTACAATTAAACCTCAAAAACCATACTTAAATATCATGTTCTTGATATTTAGATTAAACACACACCATCAATCTTCTCCAAAATTTAATGCATATGGACCAATGCTCAAACATTAAACCTTGAACATGTTGACCTCATCTTGTGCAATCTTGTAACTTTGACTTCATGTGTTTCATCGATCTCATGTATGTAGCTTGATATTTAACAAATTAAAAAATGTCACTTTGACCTCTTGAATTTAATATTCACTCTTTATCTCTATGTTTATGATCACTTAGTCACCATTGATCCTTGGAATACACATGAACACAGTCAAATTCAAAACCTCATAAATATGATTTTGTTAATAATTGGACCTTCAAATTCATATTTTTTATGCACTAGTGTCTACTATAAGTTTTATTTTTACACCATGAACAAATTTTACCTAGATCCGAAGATATGACTAAAATACAAAGCACTAGTTTTTCCTTTACAATTTCAAATATTCAAATACAAATGGTTACAATTAAACCTCAAAAACCATACTTAAATATCATGTTCTTGATATTCAGATTAAACACACACCATTGATCTTTTCCAAACTTTAATGCATATGTACCAATGCTCAAACATTAAACCTTGAACATGTTGACCTCATCTTGTGCAATCTTGTAACTTTGACTTCATGTGTTTCATTGATCTCCTGTATGTAGCTTGATATTTAACAAATATAAAAAAATGTCACTTTAACCTCTTGAATTTAATATTCACTCTTTATCTCTATGTTTATGATCACTTACTCACCATTGATCCTTGGAATAAAAATGAACACATAGTCAAATTTAAAACCTCATAAATATGATTTTACTAATAATTGGACCTTCAAATTCATATTGTTTATGCACTGCTGTCTATTATAAGTTTTATTTTTACATCATGAATAAATTTTACCTAGATCAGAAGATATGACTAAAATACAAAGCACTAGTTTTTCCTTTACAAATTCAAATATTCAAATACAAATGGTCACAATTAAACCTCAAAAACCATACTTAAATATCATGTTCTTGATATTCAGATCAAACACACACCATCGATCTTCTCCAAACTTTAATATATATGTACCAATGCTCAAACATTAAACTTTGAACATGTTGACCTCATCTTGTGCAATCTTGTAACTTTGACTTCATGTGTTTCATCAATCTCATGTATGTAGCTTGATATTTAAAAAATATAAAAAAATGTCACTTTGACCTCTTGAATTTAATATTCACTCTTTATCTCTATGTTTATGATCACTTACTCACCATTGATCATTAGAAGAAACTTGATATTTATCTCTACTTAGAATTATACATTGAACACATGGCACCATCTTGTTGCTTCCTGACTTCTTCAACTAACACTCTTTCAATGTTTGTCAAAACTTAATTTTTGCATAAATGACTAAATATGGGAACCTTGCTTATCTACCTGAAGGCCAACTTTAGACAGTCATATCTTTTACCTTGCTCACTTGCATGTTCTTAAATTTGGACTATATGATATCCTCATATAAGAAAATCCTACCATGTGACAAATTGATCATGAAACCCCCACACATGTGATATAAAAACATTAAAAATATCACTCATGTTTTTCTACCATAGAGCCAACTATGTCAAAAAAATTATCTAGAAGGCCAACTTTAAACATGCATATCTTTTGTTGTGCTTTGGTGCTTGACCTAAAAATTAGCACACATCAAATAGGAATAAAATTAAAAAAAACCATATTATCATCATGTTATTAAATTTACACATGTGAGATATACTCCATCACCAAACTCATTACTCAGCTATTTCTTACCTCATTCAAAATTGGCTGAGTATGAGAAAACACTGTCAAAGTGCATGGGACCCAAAGTTACATTTGCATATCTTTTTATGTGCTTAGGTGCATGACATAAGATTGAATGAATAGTAACTAGGAATTAATGTTATCAAAACCATATGAACAAATTCTCCTAAATCATCCACATGTGGTAATGGTGATGTCATCAAATTGGCTCATATTTTCTGCCACTAGACACAAAATGTCTAGATGATAATAATGATCAACCAGATGAAATAAACTCATGAATATAAGTAATAAAAGCTTATAAAACATATTAAGTAAATTTTTCACATGATAAATAATCCATACTCATCTCTAGACATCTCTAACCATGCCAAAATTGAAGATCAACCAATCATGCTTCAAGCATACTAGGACAAACACATTGCACACTTTGTCATTATCACTTAGACTATCAAGGATATTCATCAAATCACCTATAAAACTGAATAAAACCACAATTAAATCATTTAAAAATATCCAAAAATATTAGCCTTTGTCATTGATGTCAAAAACCATCATATATAGCAATATACAACTCACCTTCCTTCTCTCTCTTCAAGTACTCTCACAATAGGAATTTTTCCCCCTTTGACACAATGAAAAAGTGGGCAAAAAATGATCCTTAGGACCTAAAAATACTAAAATAGGAGAGAATCATATTATAAAAATGATAAAAACTCCCCCTTACCTTTAGCCTACCTCTTCTTGTCTTGACACCTTCCTCTTGGTCCATGCTAATAATTTGTTTCAACCAATCACTACAACCAATGAATAAAGAAAACATAAAAATAATAAAATATAATGGAACTCATCAATAAAAATCTAAGAGGGACTCTTCCTAATATTTTTTTATCAATTTCATCACATGAGCATCTTTAGATCTCAATACATCATGAAGAATCATCACACATGCTTACTAGCCTTCTCTCTTAGGATACCACAATAACCATAAATAAAGCTTCATGCCACTCAAAAATAAATAAATATGCACTCAACCAAATTGATAAATCTCATTGAAACAAATATACTTTTCTCTTTTGGAGAGACTATGCAAAAAACACTCTTCTTCAAACTAGGCCTGTCTAGTCTCCTTACAGCCCTACCTAAAACTTGAAGATCCCAAAAATTTCAATAGACATACCTTAAAGAATTTAAAATACATATCTAGATCAATCTAATATTAAAACTCAATCACACCAATTTTCATAACCTATCGCATCCTTTGTAACATACTTCCTTCACAAACCATTTTGCCAATTAGGCTCCATCTTAACAAAAACATGAATATATTTAAAACCACAAATATTTAGATATATATGAAGAATTATTTAACAACCCATTTATCCCATTCAACCAATTAATAATCCTTAAACCTCAACTCATAAGGTAAACCACTTTTCTATTAAATCCCCAAACCCTAGAAACTCAAAACAAACAAAGTTAACAAACCTCCTTTTGTTCAATGTCTACATTTGAAACTTCTTTCACACCTAGAGAAAACAATCAGACATTTATAGACAAAAATTTGAGCCAACATACCTTTGGGAACATATAATTACTACAACCCATTTTAGGCATGTTTTCCTTTAGGATAAAAATTTAAAAAATTGAGAGCACTCAAAAATATTCAATTAGAATAAACATACCTTTAGACCATAAAATTACCTAGATCAGATCATGAAGAAGTGTATAGACCTTTATAAGCATAAAAATCTTCCTTACATTTCATTAATATCATTATGCTATCTAGATATACCCATGTTGACCTTGCATAATAGATCCTTCACAAATCTCTAGAGCAAACTCGTGCAATTGTTGCTCCCCCTTAACCAAAGACCTTCTCTGATTGAAATAATCATATTGAGAACACAAAATTGATCTCCACAAGGAAATATGTCTCCTAAGAATCATAGGTATAGGTACCCTACTTCACAATGTTCTAAAACAATGTGAAACTAGGAGTTGCCCACAAATCCGCATATTCCTTCTCCTCCTTGGTCATATGCTACTTATAGTTCTTCTTCTTATTCTTAGGCTTAAGAGAAGCAACATGATAAACCACTACAACATTCTCCTTCTCTTCAAATATTTAATTGATAATACATGGATACAACAAAGATTCATGACATATCTTTTCATCTAAAGAATCCACCTTTCAATTTGGAACCTCATCACTAGGAATAAATAATTGATGTTATTTGAATCAAACTTTCTCAAAAGCAATAAGATGTTCACTTTGATCCATACTTACCTCAAAACTAGCCTCAATCAGCACCTTGGTCTTCTCTTTGAGCTTGGTCTCTTCACTCACAACATGAGCAAACAATGAGATCCCTTGGCACTCTTCAACTTTTGAATCATTCTCCACCATAGAAAACATATTACTTGAACTTGTAGTCTCATCATGAATCATACTTACCACCTTTGGATTCAATGAGTTGACTTTCCTTCTTCCTTACACTCTAGGAGGCTGATAAAACCTATTCTAACTTATAAATTGTTGCTTGCAGAACCTTGCAATGTGACCTCTCTATTCATAACTGTAGCACACCATAATCCTTGATCAAAACATAGTTTATCTTATCATGTTTGGAAAAAAACTTGCAATATGTCCTTTGTCATGACAAAAGAAAAAACCTCTCATTTTTGAAGAGGACTCACCTCGGCTAATCTTATGTGGATAATGGCTTACAAAGTGTCCCATATAAAGATAATTGAAGCACTTAATTTTACTCACTCCTTTTGACTAATAATCCCCATCATAGTCCCATGAAAACTCATTTATAATAGGCCTCTTACATTCTCTAGCTCTATGCTCGAATTGAGTACATGTGTAACATTAACCATTTAAATATTGCATACCTCATGGTATTAGGTTTTCTTATCTAATTTGTCTTCATTTTGCCATTACCTTCATTCCTTATCTGGTGATTTGTCTTCAAAGTATGATTATCCTAGTTCACATTAGTTTTCATCTTATCTTTTGTTACATTATTTTATTCTTCTTCATATCCAAGACTAGCTCTATCACTAACATGATTTTTACCATGCAAAATATTATCTAGATCACATGAGCTTTTTAAAAATCCCACAAATGTCTTCACCTTACTAGATGTCTTGTCTAACTCAGATTTCAAAGACTCATTTTTAGAAACATACCTTGAACATTCATTTTATTTATCTTTTAGGCTTGTAGATAGGATTTTCAACTGACAACTAAGATGCTTGACTATATCTTCATAATCTTTGGTGTCTTCATTCATTCTTGATTCAAACACATTGAATTTATCCTCATAGTCCTTGAGTTGAGACTTCATATTCTTATTTATATTATTCACAATATTTAGTTCTTTAGAGTATTTGTCAATGTAGTATCATAGTTCATCTCATCTTCATCATCATCTAATTCACTCCAAGTAGACTCCTTCTGATGTAACTTCCATACTCAGCCATGAACATAACTTCATCTTCAATGGGACCATCATCTTTATGATCATTTTATGAATCACTATCTTCAATATCATATAATGAGCTATAATATTATTTGGTGTAGAGACTCTTCTTGTTCTTGAAGGATTTCTTCTTATTGTTATACTTTATAAATACTTTCTTCTTGTATATCTTCTTATCTTCATATCAACCTTCACCATGCTCTTCACCACCATTATTCTCATGATTATGAGGGAAATTATGAGAAAAATGTCCTATTTCTCCATATTTGAAATATTTGAAAGTTAGTTCACCCTTATACTTTCTTGATCCTATGTTCAATTTCTTAATAATCAAAGTAATTAGTTCATCCTTATCAATATAAGAAATTTCATCTTCTTTAGGTTTCTTACCATGAAACTTCTTCTTAGGATTCATTTTAGTCTTGAATTTTACTTCCTTCTTTGGTGGTATATCATAATTTACTCTCATCTCATAGGAAGTAATGGTGTAATGCAATTGATCCATCTTCAACTGATTAAGATCATGACATTATTCTATAGCAGATAATTTTGGATCAAACTTGAGGGATAGATACCTTAATACCTTTTGGACTATAATATCCTCTTCAATATTCTCTCCAAGACATCTCATGATGTTCATAGTCTAATCAAATATCTGCATAAAATAAACCACTTAATCTTTTTCCTTCATTTTGAGACTTTCAAATTTCCTTCTATGAGTCTATAATGTAGCAAACTTGACCTTTGAATCTCCTTCAAAAATGATTTACATTTTTTCCCATATCTCTTTATCATATTTACAATGGATTATCTTGGTGTATTCATTCTTTTAAAGACCACAATTGATAACATTCATTGCCTTGGTATTGTTCTCAAATAAATTCTTGTCTACAACACTAGATGGAGGAGTAATAGGTGAAAAATAACCATCCAAAACAAATTACCATACATCAAAACCTAGTGACATAATGTATGTCCTCATCCTTACACTCTAAAATTCATAATTGGATCCATTAAATGTTAGTTCTTTCTTAGTAGAGAAATCTCCTTGATGACTACCCAATTGTACCTTGTATCACCTTCAAGCTATCAAGTCTTTACCAAAAGACCTACTTTAATATCGATTATTAGAGGTAAAATCACTAAGATAGGAGGGGGTTAATTAGTGAGCTCAAATAATCCCACTTCAATTTCAATGTTTACAAACAATTAATCAACTATCACAAGCATTCATAATGCATACATATTATTCATATCTATGAGTAAGAGAGACAATGCAAGATCAATCACATAACACATGACATATGTGGGAAACCCTTTTGGGGGAGAAAACCCATTGGAACATACAATTGGAATATTGTCCTATAATAACAAGAACTAATTTAGACCATATATAACTTATCAAATAACTACAATCCCTATTTAGTGAGACTACAATCCCACAAGGTGCTAAAACACCTGTCTAGCTGAGCTGCAATAACAACCAAAATTTTAAAAAAATTTACCTTGCAAGGAGGATGTAACCACCTTAGATTATGGGATACCACAACAAAAATATGAACACATCCACATTTGAAATGATGTCTTCAAAACCTAATGATGGACCTCTGATTATCACTCTTCACCTTTACTAATACTCAATCTATAAGAGAATTATTATACCAATAAAATTATGACCTACAAGTCATATAAAAAAAATCCTAAATCTATTCTAATCTTCAACCCATCCATATGGCACCCTACCCTTCCTTCAATCCATCATTCATATGCACAATCCTCTCTCAAATCTCTCCCAAGTCTAGAAATCACCATATTTGATTTCACTATTTATAGAGAATACATGATAATTAACACCTTGGTCAGCCATTAGGCATGGATTAGACTTTAAGGCATCTCTCATATTAAGACATGACTAAAAAACAATATTCATAGGTTAGTCATAGCATATATGGGTCACCCTCAAGGAACTACACCTTTCAATTAGGCCCTTGTAGCTATTTTACGTCTCATGTGAAACCATTCACTCCTTTATCACTTCATCAAAAAAAATAGAACCAATTTATATATAATGGACCCATTCCATATGATCTATAGGTCCCCCTTAAGTGACAATAACCAACATAATACCCTTCTGCTTAAGCACAATTTCCATTTTAGGTCTCATGTGAACCCATTCACTCCTTTATCACTTCATTAAAAAAATAGAACCAATTTAAAAATAATTTACCCATTCCATATGATCTATAGGTCCCCCTTAAGTGACAATAACCAACATAATGCCCTTCTGCTTAAGCACAATTTTTCTCAGACAACATTTTGTGTATACAGTAACTATGAACGAATACATAGTCAACTTATTAAACTTTATTCATAAATCATATGATTTTTCAAACCTTTATAATGCACATATATCATCTCATGGAGTGTACAACACTCCTTGATATCCAATTCATCAAGATATATTAAAATTTATCAATACAAGCTCAAATATCATTCTTGGGTCACTTTCATAATACACATGAACACGTAGTAATATTTGAACCATAATAAATATGATTAAACTAAAATTTACACCTTAAAAATCATATTTATATATGTGAATTTGAGTCCTCTATAAGTTTTATTTTTACACCATGAGCAAATTCTATCTAGATCAAAAGATATGGCCAAAATAGAAAGAACTAGTTTTTCCTTTTCAAATTCAAATATTCAAATGCAAATAGTCACAATTAAACCTCAAACACCATGCTTTCATCTCATGTTGTCATTGCTTAGATTAAACATGCACCATCAATATTCTCTAAGATTTAACACATAAGTATCAATGCTCAAATATTAAACCTTAAACATTTTGACCTCATCTCATGCAATCTTGTAACTTTAACCTCATGTGCTCTATTGATCTCTTATACGTAGCTTATTATTTAACAAATATAAATATCTATCAATTTTATCTCTTAAATTTAATACACACCATTGATCTATATCTATATGATCACCCTCTCACTAGTGATCCTTGGAAGAAGCTTTATATTTATCTCTTATCAGCATTAAACATTAAACACATGGCACCATCTCACTACTTCTTGAATTTTTAGAGTAACACACTTCATCGATATTGATCAAACTTTAAATTGTGCATAAATGAATAAGTATAATAACCTTGATTATTTATTGAGAAGGCCAACTTTACATAGTCATATCTTTTGCCTTTCTCACTCGCATGTTCTCAAATTTGGACCATATGATCTCCTTATATATGATAATATAACCATGTGAAAAACTAATCCTAAAACCATCACATGTGTGATATATAATGACATTGAAATTCTCACTTATATTTTTTTACCATAGAGCCAACTATGTCAAAAAAAATTCTCTAGAAGGGTAACTTTGAACATGCATATCTTTTATCACACTTATATGCTTGACCTAAAAATTATCACAAATAAACTAAGAACAAAAATTAACAAACACATAGGATCATATTTTTTTGAAACATCCACATGTGTGAGATATGCCATCATTAAATTACTTAATCAACTATTTTTTGCCTCATGCAAATTTTACTATGGGAAAACACTGCCAAAGTGCTTGGGAGCCCAACTTTGCACTTGCATATCTTTTGACATGCTTAGGTGCATGACCTAAGATTTAGTTCATCAAAACTAGGGAATAATTGATCATAACCATATTACCAAATCCACATAACTCATCCACATGGTAATGGTGATGTCATCAAATTACCTACTAAAATTTTATACCACTAGACCTAAAATGTCTACATGATAATAATGATCAAACAAATGAAATCCACTCACAAATACAAGCACTCAGATATTATAAAAAATCTCAAGGAATTTTTTCACATGATTACTAGTCCGTAATCCTCCCTAAACATCTCTAACCATGCCAAAATATAAGATCAACCAATCGTACTTCAAGCATACTAGGACAAGCACATTTCACACTTTGTCATTATCACTTGGGCTATCAAGGATATTCATGCACTCACTAAGACACCTTTATGACATCATCATAACATCATTAACAACTCTCCAACACTTATGACCTAATTTAAACTAAATCTTCTTCATTCACTAAGGCCTTGGAAAGATTGAAGAAACATAACATCAAGCCAGAGGCTAGATTGTAGAGGGAACATAAGCCAAGTGAAGATATATGATAGCCAGGACCAAGATAGTATGACTTTATAGGTATTAAAACATCTATATCTCCTCCAACTTCACCAAAAAAAATAGAGACTAGACTTTAGGCACAAATTACATAGAAACTAGAAGAAAGGAGACCTGAGGAGATAACATCATCCTCAACCTAGCCCAAAGAACCAAGATCATAGGTTGAATTAATTGACATAATAACATTAGACCTTGAGGAGATAGTTGAATATGATCTAATATCACTAGCTAGTGCCTATAAATATGGTGAAAAATAGGCTCAAGTTGAAGAGATAGAGGAAAAAAGGGGAAGGAATTAGCCTTGGACTTGGTTCTAGAGGATACCCCATAGAGAAAAGTTAAGTTGGCCATGGTCTTAGTAGGAAGAAAGAGGCCCAAGTTGATACTCACTCATACTTTGAGTGAGGTTAACCTCTTCAGTAAAAAAAACCCAATCTAGGGCCCAACCATCTTCAAATGGTTTGTATATGGCATATTGAAAAATATCCCTACTATACATCATCTTTGGGTAATTACAAAATGAATCAACATCACTGTCCATGATGAAATCAAGCCATGGATAGTTGCTCCGTAAAATTAACATGAATAAAGGATGATATCTCTAGGGGATCCATGTTAAAAATAGATGGAAACCCCATCCCCAAGGATAATAGAGTCTTAATTTGGTGTTAAATTTGACCCAAAAACTATCAGTCTACAAAGGGTGACTGAGAAGAATGCCATGGTTAGAGGAGAAGAGTTCACTTTTCAAAAAGTAGAACCATTTGTTGTCTTGACTTTAGTAAGAGGACAAAAACAAGGGCAAAGCCCTATTTTTGAGGAAAATGTGCTTGAATTTTCTTGAGCACAGTCAACCCAGTTGTAGGCTACTCTCAAAGGCATGCAACAACACAAGGAGAATTTGCAAAAGCAAAAGGGAAATTTAGAGAAACAAGCTATATTTTTGGTTCCTAATGCTATTAGTAAGATGTTTGAAGCATTTTTCTATGATATGTTTAATTCTCTAAAGTTAATAAGGTCCAGATAGAATGTATTGAATCAACAAGATGCAATATAAAAAAGCTTAATCACCCAATAATAAAATTCAAGAGATAAAATGAAAGAGTTGATCAACATTTTGATGGAATATCAAATCCCTAGTTTAAAGACCATTATATTATCTCATCTAAACACAATCATGGATTTTATTGTGGATAAGATCAAGGGTTGAAGAACATGGTCCAAGTATTTGGAAGGTATTATTAAAGATGACAAAGAACTACTAAATAGGATGTAACACATCTTGGGGACCATGATCACAAAATAAATTACATTTAGCTCCATGGGTCTCATCATAGATGAAGATTTCAAACATAGAACCACCCTAGTCATGTAGGAAGTTAGGAGTAAAATCCAAGACAAATCTAGAGTAGACAATAGTAGGGTCATGAAAATGATCCTAACAACAGAGGAAAATATTTTTAAATCAAGAAGTATTAAATAAGCCTTGGGAATAAATGATAGAGAATTTAGAAACTTGGTAGACTAAGAAGATAAACTCTTTATGGAGCTTATTGTTAACCTAAGGTTGATTGATGAATAACATTAGAAGGAAATAAAGGTTCTTCAGTAGAAATATGGGACTGCATTGACATAGGGTCCTCAAAGCTAGTTAGGGCTATTATTTTTTGTAGGAACTTTGTAATATTTTGAAAATAAAATATTCTTCTTATAAAGGTAGGTGAAAATTTTAAATCACATTACCTATAGGTCAGTCCATTAAGAAAAGTCTAGTTTATTCTAAAACATTATAAAAAATGATAGTTATCCTTACACTTGTACTTTTGTAATTGGATATGAGTAACTGAAATACTTCTTTAAATTTTATAAAAGGAGTATTTTAAACTGTAAAATTAGGGAGTTTTTAGAGTGAAAAACTAATTGTAATTTTGAGAAATTAATATAAGCAAGGAATTCTACAAAGTTTATCCAAATTTTCTTTTTGTTATCCTAGATTCTCTCTCACTTGTTTGACCTAATTTACATATTTTAATGGCTTCTATGAATTATTGATGTGTACATTTTAATGTAAATCTACTAACTTATGCCAATACTAGGTTAATTTAAAGTCTTTAGGTTCATTTTGTTTGCTTACTCTTCATGCATTTGGGATAATGTTATTATATTGTAGGGGTAAATCTTTAAAGTTAAATTTTATCTTATTTGCATTATTTCACACCATCCTTTTATGTTTGCCTAATGTCTGATAGGATTTGATCTTATGCTACTTCATATCATACATTGGTTATGTGCATGCCTAGATAATATTTAAATTTTGTCATGATATCTGGAATGAGGAGGAACAACATTTATTCTCTGCCTCACCTTTCCTTTTGCTCCTTTTTTAACTAGATCATCCTATTTTAATATTCATTATAAATATGCATCTTATATTAGTCTTAAGATTAGGTCTTGATCATAATTCATAGTTCATAGCATAGAATACTTCATATTTTGCATAGATCAACTATTTTTCCATGGTGGCTCCAAACCACCAAACATTATAGATATTTTTAAATAATCCACTTTCTTTTCCTCTATTCCATCAACATATAATAGTATTATCACAACATGAAACTCTTGCACTGAATTCTTATAATTCTAAAATGATAAGTGTTCTTGAACACTCTAGGCACCTTGATACATATTCAGACATCAACACATGTATTTATTCTTCTTCTCTATATTTTTTGTCATTGAAAAGAATTGTAAATTTAATGTGGAATTTATGTGAGTTGAGTAAAATTCATGTGGAAGTTTACATTAAAAGCATACTTTGTAATGGAGGTCCTCATATTATAAAAGGCTCCAAATATGTTTAAGTGATTATTCATGAGAAATTGGGAGATGTAGTCTCATGATCATGCTAACCTAAACTTTATTTTGAGTAGTTTATGGATTATAATTCCTTTTGTTTCAAAAGGTGGTGTTTGGCATGATGAAGGTTTTTAAATCCTTCAATTCTGTAGATAGTATAATTATTTTCTAAGGTAACTATTAAGTTTATCCCCACTAAGGATTAATGGGGAGTGTTAGAACATTTAAGATCTATGTGGTGAAATTATAAGACCATTAGTATATTTTAAGTAATTAAATAATAATTATTTACTATTTATTAACATGGGTTGAAAACCTTAAGTAAATAAATAATAAAACATAAATTATTTATTACTTATTGGTAAAATAAATCATATTGGTTTATTATTATTGGTAATTTAAAATATTCTTAGGAAGGTTTGACCTATTATTTACAACTATCACATCCTTTCACATTTTATTATAAATAGGGTTTTACTTTTATTGTAAGTGTGTAAAAAAATATTTTATTATTATCATGAATTATGCATGAACAAAGGTTTTTGTGAAGGCTATTAATGAAGTGAGAAGGAGGAATTTTTATATGGGTTATAGAGTTTCTCAATTTAATATTCATCATTGATGGGTTTTTTAACCTCTTTGAGGTTTTTCCATGGTAATTCATGTGTCTCTATGTTTAATTGATTTGGGTTCATTTTATTATGTTTTACTCAGTAAATATCTTATAGATCTATTTGTATTGCTTCATATATGAATTTAATGAGTTATATTATAGAATAATGAAGTGGAGAATAAAGTTATGGAAGGTATTATTGGAAAACTATCCGTCTGAAACATCAAACTATCCAAAATTGTCATAGAGACCCTTTAGCTGCCTTCTTAAAACTACCTTCATGATTAAGCATCCCTTGACTGCTCAAAACTAGACTAATAATATTTTACACATATGAAATATCTTATGGGTGGTATAAAAATCCTATGATATACATCATATGTGTCCCTAACTTCTAGCCATCTTGTAGACACTTGTACTCACCATCTATAGTCATTAATTAGCTCTCTAGTCCTCATTCTTCACATTTGTCATCCATGTAGCCTTAAGTTACCCAAAAAAAATTATTTAATAGTGTTAGGACAACTTTATATGACCATTATACCTTAAAATCCATGAATTAGGCATTAAAATGTCCCAAACATAGACTTCTCATTCTCTCACTTGGCAATCACTCTTCATTCTCACTATCTATCAAAGATTGTCTGCAATGAATGTTGTAAAAGAGATGTTTCCATGTTATTATGAGGTGATAATTGGATATTTATATTTTTAATAAGTCTTTATAAACCTCCCTAAATGAATTTTTCCTATTCATTCTACTTTGTACATACAAAACACACAAAATCTTGTAAAAAACCTAATTTTAGACTTGTCTGTACAAGTAGGGTACATACCATGTGGATGGGAAGAAGAATGGTAGCGTATTATACAATTATAGGACCATTTACATGAAAATACCCATTTTTAATTAATATTCATTATTTTCTTCTCCATCAGGTCTTAGATAAGGGTTTAGGAGGGTTTTAGCATGTTTAGACTATTAGGGATGATTCAAAAAATATGAACATCTAAATCCTAAAAAAATGACATTTAAAACAATTTAAGGACCCCATTAAACCATCCCCAACTCCTTGGGTCACCAGGAAATGTGTCCATACAAGTGTGAGCTCTTGAAGATGGCTTATCGATCTTTAAAACACATTCTAAGTACCCCTGGGGTGGTTTCAGACCAAAAATGGTATCTCTATGATATTCCTTTACAAAAAAATGGATTAAGTAAAAACTATACCTTATCCCAAAGGTCATCCAGTTTATTTTAGAGTTCACATTGTCATATAACTGAAAATAGACTCCTTTATGGCATAGGTTTTGTTTTAGGCCTAATAGGCTTGATTGTGCTTGATTAGCTAAAACCTACTATGAGTGTTAATTCTAATTATAGAGTCATATACACATTTTTACATTCTAAAAAAAGTATATAAAACATTATACAATGTTTCAAGACTTCCTATCACACTCTCTTTCCATCTTCATGTCAAACCTGTAGGGTAGTCTTGAATAAGAGTGCCCTCTATCTGAGATAAAATAAATGGCATCTCTCCTATTTTCTATGCCAAAGTGAAGATATGGAGGGATGTACTAGGTATTTAGGACAATATAAATCAATTATAAAGTATTTATCACTTTTATATATTATTTAAGCTCTACAAACTTCAAAATAGACTTGTATGACAAGTGACTATGCAGGGAACTATGTATGCAAGGTTAGACTTATTTGTTCATATTTACCTTAATTTCTTTCCTTTTTATGAGAATTATATGAGATTGATATAAAAAATATGGATATATTATTAATCATATTAAACCCCATACACTCATTCTAATCTTATCATCATGCACTCTCTTTTTGACTAGGCCTAGTCTATCTACTATAGTAGATTGTAGGTGACCATTTGCTAGGAGACTGGATGTTTCATATAGGTAGAGGTATATGATTTAGCCATGTGTTACATGCCTATTAATTTATTTAATTAATAAAGGCCATTATACACTTGTAAGTGTTTATCTATGCCCATAGGTCACACTAACATCCAAACTACTTATTCTAGTATACTATAGGTATACAATCAAAATGTAGGTATAATTTTGAGAATAGAAGGGGCCCTAGTAAGTGCTTACCTATATCAACCATTTATGCCTCAACTCCCTCAATTTATATTTGTGAAAATAGTGTTATTTATCATTCAAATGGAGTCACCTTATCATGTCATTGTTGCATTATAGGATCACTTAGGCTTCAAAAGTATTGTAGATGACTATCAGTCTACATTGAAGGTTTGCTTGAAATGGAAGCCAATATACATTAGATTTTCATGGATAATCAATCAGTTTTATACATCAATCCATTAACCCTATGCTTGGTATATATTATTGAGACAATTTAGACTACCTAAACCTCATGGCATTTCTCCATGAGATGACTAAAAGTATGATCAAGACTTGATTCAGAGAGATTAAGGTATTATTTCTCAAATGCAACTTTTTTTCAAATTAAGAACAAGGCTTTATGTATGTATTCAATGAAATAACCTTATTAATTCCACCTTGTAATTTTTAATTTCTTATAGCTCAATGAATGTCTTATAAGAGTTTCCATCATCTCTATTCCAAATCCTCATACCTATATTAAAGTTACCCGTAGGTCTCACTGCAGGATGTCTATAGGTGAAGACATGGTATAAGATTGTAAGTGTTATATTAGTTCTCAAAAATAATTTATAACGTTTGGAATATCATCAAACTTAGTGTTTCATCCTTAAACTACTTATAACCATCTTTAAGAATCCTTATTTACATGAACATGACTACTCATGCTTGGTTCTATCTGACTGTTGGTGATAGTCACAAGGGAAATTGATTTTATGTAATGAGGCCTTGTATCCTATAAGGAAAACTATTTATAAGAATAATTTCATGAATGACATCTAATCAACATTCTATGTGAGAGAAAAAACAACATTCCATATTTGTTTTGAAGCCACTACAGGATGGTAAGTTCTACAAGACTGATAACACTATCTGCAAACTATCAATAGAGTCCCTACTCAAAATAATGAGATGATTATGAATTATTAATTCATAACACGTGTTAAACTAAGTTAAAAACCTTGTGATATAGATGTTCATACTCCTAAGGATCATGCCAAACCACTAGTTTTTGAAAATCAATCTAGACAAAGAATAAAATTGAAGGCCATGGGGATGTGCAGGTATAAAAGAGGAACAAACATTCCTATAAATTATTCAAAAAGAAAAATAAACCAATACTTTGACTATTTCCATGTATTTAATTTATACAATTAGTTTTATTAACCACCAAATTCACTATATCCCACTCACCTTCTTCTATTTGTACTAAACTAAAATTAGTTGAGTATTTTTGCATGCAAAGGAGAGTGATAGAAGAAATAGGATGGTTTTTGAAATTTTTGAGATTTTAAAGATTGAAAAAGCATGTAATTTATTTTAGGGGACCTTAATGGAAATTTTTTAAACATCCACACATGCCATAACTAATGCACAAGCCAAACAACCTCCCAAAACCATGATGTTGAAATTTCATTTTTTCATTTATAAAATATTTCCTAACATATTATGACATGGTGGATTTTTATTATGACTTTAGAACTTGTTTCCTCCTATGGAAATCATACTAGTCTGAGAGATGACTCAAAATGACCTTATATGATGTAAAATGACACTAAGGATTAAAATGAAAATGATCAAGGTTAAAGACACATTAAATTACCTCATATGGAACATGTTACACATTTTACCCCCTATTAGACCCATAAATAAAGTCTAACCATATAGGGTGTTGACCTAATTTGACTTGTGGTCAAATTAGCTAACATTTTTGGAAATTATGTAGGGGTGGTAAGCTAGCTATGCCAAAGACCAGTAGCCTACTCGTATCAATTTTGGATATGGAGTCACCTATAAACTATAATAACATTTAATTTACTCTTAAACCACACCAACAAATAGAGAACAAACACACAAGATAACATACCAAAACAACACACATGTGTTCTTAAGAACACTTAGGTAAAACACACCCAACATAAGAAAAACACACCTATCATAGTATTTACAAGACCTTAAACACTTGAGGTGAAGGAAAATTCATAATTTAAACAAGGTAAAAGATAGTATCTCTTGAATCCTTAATTCTCCATGAATCCAATCCATTATGTGAAGCATGCATCTCAATAAATACTTTCTTATGTTGATGGTCAAAAGACTTATCACCCTTAGGTCTTCTTATATATATATAAGTGTTCCACTTGGATATTTTAAGTATTCTACATACTACCATCCAAGAGGTTTATTTTAACTTAAAACTTGCTTGACATTTTCCATGTCTAATTTGCAATCTTTAAACTGCATCTTAGGAGTCATCAAGGCTACCTCAACTTAACTCTTCTCACTATCATGATGTATATGACCATCATGTTTATTTTACTTTTGATCCATCATGAATAAAAGTTATTCAACCTTATTTTGAGGTTTGGAATACTTCTCACTGACAAAATCTTATGTTTTATCTTCATTAGGTTCATTTATGACTATAGCTTATTTGATAGTAGCTAGATACTCAACCTCATGCTCAATAAGACATCTCCTTCCTACTTATTAGGTTCATAAACAACCTCATTATCAAATACCCACTTATTAGGATGGGGAATAGACTTACTCAACTACTCAAACTCTTATGGCATAGAAACTTTGTCATAGGTCATATTCTTCTTCATGGATATCATGTTCATGGACTTATCTATCTTATGCAAGTGAAAAAGAGTCAAAATTTTTCTCACTATCCTACTCTATCATAATTTGAAGAACATCGTCATGTCAATGAATGCGGTAATTGCATCTTATGGAAAAGAATCATCATTGAATACCTTAGAATGTTCATATCCTCCCTCATGGATTATGTATATGCTAAGATCAATTTGCTTAAAGTAAGTATATGGATCATATTCATAGGTTTCTACATTATACTCATCTATGAACATATCAGATATGCATTAAAGCTTAGATGATTCCCCATCATACACAACATGATCCACTTGATCATTGATTACGTAATTGAGATTAGAGCTTACATCAACATAAGGCTCAATATGAAATTTAGCTAGTGGTTGAGTTCTAATGGTTACCTTTGTTGGAAGAACAATCACTAAGAGGGGAGAGGGGGAGAATTAGTGTCTTAAAAACATTTTTGCAAATTCCTCCTTATTCATGAACCATTACCTCAATATATAGATCAAACAATGCATAAAAAATCAACTATACAAGCATGAAACAAGATTACACATGAAAACACATCATATATGTGGGAAAAAACTTAGGGGGAATAAAACCCAATAATACCTAAAAATGGAATAAAGTAATATAAGTCAAAGTATAATAATTTATTTAAGCACTAATTACACATGCAACACCAACCCCAACTAGTTAAGCACCAACTCAACTAGGCTTTAACAAGCACCAACTTGTAAGGAGGCATCAACCGCTTGGATGAATCAACACAAACTTAGCCACCTTATTTATTTTATCACCTTAAAAACACTCTATTTATAAAATAACAAATGATTATCACCTTATTTAGATATTATTTCTCTTCTATCCCTCTCAAACTATCTTCTAGGATTCTTCACTCAACTATCCCTCTTCTTGACTTGAATAAGTCATATGACCTTGATTTTTAAACATAAAATCTATGTAAAATATTCATAATAGTTTATATACACTCTTCATATGGTATAAAATACCTCTTTCTACTTACCAATGTTCTATTTCAATCACATCCACTCTACACGTACAAATATGCCTAAAATTGTCTTGTATATATACCATTCTCTATTCAAATGCCACTTAGTCAGCTAATCACCCTTAAATTATTAGTTTATAAATGTAATAGGTCTTATTAAATTTCATAAACATTATTTAAATTCATATTGAGTCCCTTTTGGTCTATAATAACTCCATTATACCTCATTTCTCTTTTAGGTCTCATGGAGACCTAATTCCATTAGGTCTAACTTAGAACACATTACACTTTGCCATCCTTGTAAAAATTCAAAACTCCACACATGGAATTAAAATATCATATTTTAATCAAATATAACCCTACTAATATCATCTATAATCCATAACACTTTTTAGAACCAAACATCACTTGAAACACACCATTTGTATTGTTCACAATTAGGCCTTTTCATACATAGGAAGTTTGTCTTTAACTACTAAATATAAAACATAAATTAGATAAGCAACCATAGAAATAAATCATAAATACAGATTTTTTTTTTTTTAATCTAAAAAACATCACCATGTTATTTATACTTCAAAAATTAGGGCAAAAGGACTCAAACATTTCTCTACAAATAGCCCACTCAGAACATCAAAAACAATCTAAAACCCAATCATGAACAACTTAATCTTAAACACCTAAAATAACACTTCCCATGACCACTAATAATTTCAAAAGATACATTGACATATAATATCATTTTAAACTACAAAAATCACAAGGTCTAGTGTCAAATATTGGTCTTATAGAATAATATTTTGACCTCACTACACAAAGTCAAACCAAAACTAGAAAAGCCATTTTTAATTCAACACTTCAAAATTTTATAGTAACTTAAAATATTTCCAAAATAATGATAAATAATTTAAAGTAAAAAAAATTCCCTATGTATTAGATACATCAACTTAGGGCATAGACCCTCAAACTCATCACTATAACTTGTCTACCCAGAACTGCCACTTTACTTTAAAACATAGTCATGATGATATTGAAATTCAACACATGTATGACCAATTTAAAATAATTATTATGAAATTATATGATCTTATGAGATCATTATACCATTATTAGATATAAATATCATATGGTCAAATTAGAATTATTGGTCTTACAAATAAATCTTATGACCTCAATATACACATACCTCTTTGAGCTAGACAAGCCATTTTAGCTTCATCATTTTAACCATTGTACATAGCTTTTAATATTAAATATGATTATCAAAAAACCTCTCCATGCACTTTATTTCATCACTCTATCATGATAACCCATTCCCAATCATCTTCTCACTATTGCCTAGGTTTCTCATTATTTCCACCTTTAGGCTTGTTAGCAAATGGCTAATTTGGATGACTAGTTTAACACACTTAAAGGATAAAAACTACCCATAAAACTTCATGGAACTTAAACATGAGTTGAAAACCTCATCATACATCTATTTTAATAATTTAACTTGGTCAACTCTGACTACTATAGTAAATCATTGAGAAATGTGCACTTTCATGTAGGGTTTACTCACACACTTGACAACTAAATCATATTTGGAGGTTCCTGGGAGAGTTGAATAAAACATAAAATAATTTTTCAAGTCATTTTAGACCATTCTGGGATGTTTTGAATAAGATATTTCACATCAAGTAATTTTTAGGGTTTTAGAGAGGTTTAACATAGGTTTTGGTGTTAACAATTATTCATAAAGGATTTCCCATTAAATACAAAACCAATACATGTATTTATTATCTATGGCCCTTACCCATATCTCATTAACATCTTAGGTTCCCATGAAGAGGTTACATGTGCTAATGAACACCTAAAAGTCCTTTTTAGGTTTGCATGCCTTCATTATGTGTACTCGATAGACCTTAAAACCACTTTTCATTCCTTTTATTGTAAAACAAGACCTAAAACTACATGAAAAAACTTGAAACAAAATACCTCCCCTATGAAATTATTACATAAAATTAAACACTCTAATATCTTATCATGATCCCTCATTAGGCCACACTCTATCTCTTTACTTACTTATACCTTGGCCTATAAATCATATTAGGCCTAAAATTGACCTTCATTCTTATTTCCATGTTCTCTCCACCACACTAACATACTCATGAAAATTCTCTCATATTTATACATAGTCATACATCTTTCAAATTCCTTGACAATAAACCATTATACCTCATTATGCTAGGTAAGATCTAGAAGTGGTTTAGTTACAAATTTGATCTGTAGGTCATACCCATGTAGGATTACCCTAAGACCCTAATGAGTGATCCAATTCTTCACATACATGTTCAATAAACCTCATAAAACCACTCATGCCCATGTTCACTCATCTCACTAATCCATCATACTCATTATTTCTCACAAGGTCTTGACATACCATGACTAGTTACGTGTCTAGGCTTTATAAGGACTTTAAACTTGAAAATTTACAATGAAATAATTATAGGAGTATATATTATTTACTTACATGATCACATAATGCCAAATAATCTCTCACAATCTTATTCTTACTTAGTTTACCAAACTTCACTATGTACACCTTCTTATAGGGTCTAGACTAGGCTTCTCAATAAACCCTATACTCAAGAACTAATACTCAAACATGTTTACCTCTATGCTACCAAACAAGAAAACTTGTCAGATAGTACTGTCTCACCAATACAAAAACCTTTACATCAACCATTATAATAAGTATTAGGTTTCCTTAAAACTCTCTCTCTAGCCTAAACCTTGACATAAGCTTTGATATAAACCAATAGAAGAATCATTAGGTTGCCTTAAAAGTATCTCTTTTCACATCAATGACATTAATGATAACTCTTCTAAAAAAACTCCCCCTTTTTTATTTATGGAAAAACATTATTCAATTTGATCACTCTCATCTTCCTCTTTATGGTCTTTCTCCTTTCTTGAACCTTCTCCCCCTTTGACATGAATGAAAAAGGGTCATATACACTACCACTTATGAAACCACTAGTTCTCCATCTTTGGAAACTACTCTTAGAAGCTATAGAATAACTCAGAGATACCAAGCTCCCCATTTGATTCTACAACTTGAGATCAAAATATCAATCAATATAATTTTCAAACCTTTTACAACACAAGTTATGATCAAATACCAAATATTATAATAGCTTTACTTACCTTTTTTTTAATTGTCAACAACAACACTTGGAGATTGTGAAAAATCTAAATAGTTTCCCCTCAAACCAAGCATACACCATGCTTCTACTAACTAAATAGTGTCTCCATTAAGTCTAATGGATTCACCCCTTTCATAGGGCTCTAAAACAACACAAACTTAGGATATTCCTAGATCTTCATGCTCTCACAAGAGTGAATATCTTTGAGTATCCTATTAGGCTTGATTGACACCTTAGGCTTGACCTTTTCATCAACCATTTGATCAATAATAAGAGATGATATCAAACATCCCTAACTTGATTTTACATTTGAAGTATGTTCTATCATAGCAAATAAACTACTCAAGCTTGTAGATTGATCATGACTCACTTTTATTGTCTTTGGTCTCCACCCATTCATTTTCCTTTTGTATTTTACTCTAGGGGCTTCAAAAATCTTATTTTGATTTGATAGCCTTATAACTCTATTAGGATATAATCTTGAAATGTGTCCCACATTATGACAACTATAGTAAATAACCTCATTCATACCTCTTGACTGATGATTCCTTTCATAATCCCATGCATATTCATTTTTAGAGGGTCTTCTACACTCTCTTACTTTATGACCAAACTTATTACATGAAAAATACTAAACATTGAATAAATTAGCATACTTCAGAGCATTAGGTTATCTGATTGGTATTTTCATGTTGACCTTCATGTCTTTATTAGCCTTCTCCTTAACTTAGTTTGCCTCATTTTGGTCTTCTTTGAAAGGAAGACCTATCTTATCACTTGTATACTTCTGACTATTCAAGATGTTATTTAGAGTATCATTAATATTTTCATACATTATAAAGGTCTTAAACTTACTATATGCTTGATCCAACTTAACTTTTAAGGATTCTACTTATGTTCCATACCTAGTGTATTCTTCCTCTTTAGCTTTTCAGCTATAAGTGACTATATCCATTTGTGATTCAATCTAGTTTATGATCTCATAATACTCCTTGGATGTGTTACTTAGTCTCTCCTCAAAAAAACTAATTTTCTCTTCAGAGTCCTTAACTAATGATATTAGTGTTTGATTCTTCCTTCTTTAGAACTTCAACTCCTTTAGATTACTCACTAAGTTTGCCTCAAGTTTCACTTCAGCTTCTTCCTCATTTTATTATTCATCATCCATAACACGTTTCCCATTTGAGCAACCCTTATTATCTATTTATATATCCATGAATAATTTATTATTATTGTAATGTTCATGTTCATTAATTTCATTATCACTATCAGATGTACTTGTGTCATATCAAATGATTTATTATCCTCTTTGGTGTAGAAACTTCTTTGATTCTTGAATGACCCTTTTCTACCTTCATACTTCCGAAGATCATTCTTATTTTTTTTGAGCTTAAACACCTTCTTATCATCACCATGATGTTCATAATGTTATTCATCATGCTTAGTCTTATCCTTATTAGGACACTTTGATACAAAGTGACCAATCTTACCATAGTTGAAACATAGTAAAGGAAACTTACCCTTGTACTTACCAGATCCAAACCTCAATTTCCTAGTAAACATGGCTATCAATTCACCATCATAAACATATGACCACACCTTATACTTCAAATTAATCGCTTTTGAATTATTCTCAAATTCTCAAATTTCTTCTTTCTTGGGAGGTCTTCCTTCATTAGTTCTCATCTCATAGGTAGTCAAGATGCCATGAAGCCCATCCATCTCTAGGTTTTCCAAATATTACATCTCTTCTATTATAGATACCTTAGAATCAAACATAGGAGTTAGTGATCCGAAAAATAATTGAACAAATGTAGACTCTTTCACTTATTATCCTAATCCTTTAATGACATTGACCACTTCATCAACCCTTAACATGTAAGATGTAATGCTCTCATCTTCATTTATACTCAAGATTTCAAACTACCTTCTATGAGTCTAAAATTTAGCCATATTCAACTTGGTGTCTCTTTTCTAGAGAGTATTAAAAATGTCCCATATTACCTTGGTTGAATCATAGTGCATAACATTCATAGATTCTACCTTTGATAGGCCATATAGAATGGCATTCATTGCCTTGTAATTGTTCTCACTTTCTTTCTTGCTTGTTGCATTAGTTAGTAGTGTAGGAGGTAGAGTGTATCCATCCAAAAATCATTTTCATATGTCATGGAATACTTAAATTAGATAATTCCTTATTATAATGATCCACAAAGCATAATTAGTTCCATTTAATAATGGATCCTTACTGGTAGATAAACCACCTTGATCTTGTTGACTAGTCATTCTTGCTTCTAGGATTTCCTTAACACTATTAGGCCTACATCAAAGGACCTACTCTGATACCCTATATTGGAAGCACAATAACTAAAATGGGGGGTGAATAAATGTATTAATAACTTTATTTCAATTCTTCATTATTCATGAACTATCACATCAATATATAGATCAAAAAATGCATAAGCAATCAACTATACAAGCATGAAACAAGATTACACAAGAAAACATATCATATATGTGGGAGAATCTCAAGGGGAAAAATACCTATTGATACCTAAAAATGGAATACAGTCCTATAAGTCAAAATATCATAATTTAGTGAATCCCTAACTCCACATGGATCACCGACCCTCACTAGCTAAGCACCAACTCAACTAGGCTTTAACAAGTGCCAACTATCAAGGAGGACCTAACCTCCTAGATGAATCAAAACTAAATAAGCCACCTAATTTATTTGATAAAATTCAAAAACTATGTTTCTAACACAATAGATGATGATCACCTTATTCTACTCTTCTCTCTCTTTTACCCCTCTCAAACTATCTTCTAGGCTTCTTCACTCAACTAGCCCTCTTCTTGAATTGATTAGGTCATATGAACTTTATTATTATACATATAACCTCTATAAAATATTCACAAAAATTTATATACAATTTTTATATGGTCTATCATACCTCCTTCTACTTACCAATGTGATATCTCATTTGCATCCAACCTACACTTGCAAATAGGCCTAAAACTGCTTTGTATATAAATCATTCATTATTCAAATGCTACTTAGTCCAATAATAACCTTTGAAATATTAGGTCAGATATAATAGGTCTTAGTACATATAATAAACATGATTCAAACTAATATTTAGTCCCTTTTGGTCTATCATAACTCTATTAGACCTCATTTCTCTTTTAGGTCTCATGGAGACCTAATTCCATTAGGTCTACCTTATAACATGTTACACTTTGCCTTCCTTGGAACACTTTCAAATTCTACACATGATATTAAAATATCATATTATAATAAAATATACCCCTAGTAAGATCATCTAGGCTCCATAACACTTTTTAGAACCAACCACTACTTGAAGCATACCATTTATACTTTTCACAATTAGGCTTTCTCATACACAATATGTCTTTCTTGAAATACTAAAGATTAAACAAAATTTAGATAAACAATCTTGGAAATAAATAATATATACATAAACTAAATGACCTAAAAAACAACACCATTTGATTTATACTTCACAACTTAGAGCAAAAGGACTCAAACATTTCTCTATAAATAACCCACTTAGAATTGCTAGAACACTCCAAATCCTAGTCATGAACAACTTGATCTTAAAAATATCCCATGACTAGTTATAATTTAAAAATATAATTTTAAATCTCTATATAACTTTACAATGCAAAAATTACAAGGTCTAATGCCAAATATTGGTCTTACAAACCAATCTTTTGACCTCATTACACATAGTCAAACTAAAACCAGACAAGCCATTTTGACTTAAAAAATTTAACATTTTATACTTAATTATAATATTTAAAAAATAATTATAACTAGTTTAAAGTCACAAAAAAAAAAAAAAACCATATGCAATAGATATGTCAACTCATAGCATATATCCTCAAATGCATCACTGTAACTTGTTTACCTAGAACTACCAGTTTACCTTAAAGCATGGTCATGATGATATCAACCTTCAAAAAATGAATGAACAATTTAAAAGAATTATTATTCAAGTTAATTATCATATTATATCATTATACAATTATTAGATATAAATATTATATTTTAAAAAGACATATATTGGTCTTGCAGACTAATCTTGTGACCTCACTATACACAAACCTCACTAAGCTAGACAAGTCATTTTGGCTTTATCATTTTCACCACTATACCTAATTTTAAATATTTTTATAAATAATTAATAGGAAATACCATTAAAAAATAAAAACATCTCCATTCGCTTGGTTTCATCACTATATCTTGATAACCCATTCTTAATCATCTTCTCATTGTTGCCTGGGTTTCTCATTATTTCCACCATGAGGCTTGTTAGCAACTGACTAACTTAGATGACTATTTAAGCACACTTTAGGGATATAAACTATACAAAAAAAATAATTTAAAATAAAAATTAGTCTCAAACTTCATCCTCCATCCATTTTCATAATTTAACTTGGTAAAATCTAACAGCTATAATAAATCTCCAAGAAATGTGCACTTTCATATAGGGTCTACTTACACACCTGATAACTCAATCACACCTAGAGATGACTGGGAGAGTTGAATACAAAATATTATATCTTATATAGTAATTTTATACCATTGTATGATGTTTTGAATAAGATCTTTCACATTGGGTCATTCTTAGGGTTTTAGAAAGGTTTAACATAGGTTTTGGTGTTAATGATTGTTCATAAAGGATTTCCCATTAAATATAAAACCAATTATTTTAGTTAATATCTAGGACCCTTACCCATATATAATTATTATCTCAAGTTCCCATGCATAAGATACACATGCTAATGAATGCCTAAAATTCCTTCTCGGGTTTGTGTCTCCATTATGTGTATTCAAGAGACCTCAAAACCACTTTTCATGCCTTTTGTTGAAAACCAAGACCTCAAAAAGCATGAAAAAACTTTAAAAAACATAAATAACCTTTGATAATGTTTACTTATCTTAAATACTCTCAAATATGATCATGATCCCTCATTAGCCCACACACACACAATCTCTCTTGCTTACTTATACCTTGAACTACAAACAACATTAGGCCTAAAAATTGACCTTCATGATTATTTACATGTGTTCTCCACCACAATAACATAATCAATAAACCTCTTTCATTATTGTACATAGCCATACATCCTTCACTTGCCTTGATAATGGACCATTATACCTCATCAGGCTAAGCAAGATCTAAAAGTGGTTTAGTTGTAGACTTGATCTTTTGGTCCTACCCTTATAGGCTTACCATAAGACTCTCATGAGGGATAAAATGATTCAAATACATGATAAATAAACATCATAAAACCAATTTTGCTTGTGTACACTCATCTCACTAGGCCATCATACACATTCATTCTCATAATGTCTTTACATACCATGACTAGTGCCATGTCTAGGATTCTTAAGCACTTTAAACTTGACAAATTAACCTAAAACACTTATAAAATTATATATGATTTAATTACATAGTCACATGATTTCAAAAAACCTCTCATAATATTATGATTACTTACTTCACTATGTACACCTTCTCATAGGGTCTAGACTAGGCTTCTCAAGACACCGTATACTCAAGTTCAAGTACTCAAACATGCTTACCTCATTGATATAAAAAAAGAACACTAATCAAACATAACCCTCACACCATTGAAACAAACTTGACATCAACCAATATAATAATCATTATATTTCCTTTAAATTCTCTCTCTGACTTGAACCTTGACATTAACCTTGATATCAACCAATAGAATAATCATTAGGTTTCCTTAAAATTATCTCTTATCACATGGTTTCATTTTCATATCAATGACATCAATATTGAAATCAATTACAAAATTTCTCAACAACCTTTGATCCATACCTTGTCTTGAATTCCAAGAAGAACTAATCAGCTGAGAGGTAACCTCTTGTCTTGGCTATGAAATCCCTTGAGAGGTAGATAGAAAAGAGAGAAAGCAAGTCAACCACTAATATATCTTAAAGGATAGGGAAACTTAGAAAATAATGAAAGAAAAATATCAAACCCTTAATATTTCTTACTGACTTAGTAGGTGTCCCATCAATTTGAATTACTCCCCTACTATATGGTTTATATTTTAGACCCAATTTATCTACCATAATGGTGAGCATCATTAATGTACTAACCCCCCAATCCACTATGCATTTGTGAACAAGTTTTTCCCCCACAAGAGAGTGAAGTAGAAGGGTGGAGGTTTATCAAATTTAGAAGAGGGCTCAATAATGTGTGTGGAATAATTGGTAAGTGAAACATTACCATGACTTAATGGTCGAGGACTAAGGTAGATCTAAGATAGATGCTCTTGAAGGAGCTATTTTTGACTAGGCAAGTGAAGCATTTCCTAAATAGATATAGATGTCTTAACACTCTTCAAATAATACACAATATTAAAATCATGAGTACTCACATTTCTTTGAGTCTATGAAGCTAAGGAATTTTTTAGATCTTGAGACATTGGAATAATTTAATTAACCCTTTGAAAATTAAGATTTGGGATAGGTGCAAAAGTTGTAGGGACTTCCATGTTTGTAGTCACACCTTGCTGCATTGTAAGAGGGATATTTAAACTTGTATGAACACCATGGGAATATCTCAAGGCCTTATTATTTTATATATTATTATCTATAACTAATTTTTTTGATTGAGAACATATGTGTCTTCCACTAAGGAGTTTTTAAGGTTCCCTTTTTGGGGCTACCAATCTTCATTTGATTGCATGAGAAGTTTAGATTCTACTAATAGCTAAGGAATGACCCCTACTTGGGTTACCAAGGCTTATCTTCACATTAATTTTCATCCATGAATTGACCTTGATGCCATTCCTCTCCCTGTACAAAGTTGATATGAACCAGTACCATGGCTCTTGTGTTGGAAGTAGAAGTTGGATTGCATGCATTGCCAAGCCTATTAAAGTTAGGTTATCCCTAACCTCTACCTTGAACATATTGTTGAGCTGTAAACCTATTTCATTGTTGAGGATAGGGAGAGGTGTTTTTATTAAAACCATACCTAATATTTAGGTGCCTAACTTGAGATTTTAAGTCTTATATCATTACATATTTATCAATATCATTTTTTACCTTCTTACGGGTAGATATACACTTGATATTTGCATTAGGGACTTCAAAAACACTTGGAGTACTAGTAGACATGTTTGGAAATAGAGGCATAAAATGTTTTATAGGTAACTTTATATCTTGTATTAGGTTATTCTCAGCTCTAATGTCAAGGTAATATGCTTTAGGTAAGGCATAAACACCCATGGACTACACCATAATGGCTATGTCAGTACCAATAACCCTTAGATAAGTAGGAAACATAAATATTGAAGGTGGTATCATGGGAGGAGGTAGAATATGCCAAGTCATTAGGAATATCTCATTAAAATCATGAATTGTATCTTTAAGGTCCATTTGAATCATATTGAGTTGACGAGTTAGTGATGTGTTATCACTCTTGTATTCAAACCTTGATGTAAACAACTCTCCAAAATCATCCCAAGTTGTGATATACCATTTGGGCAATGTCATAAACTAGTCAAGTTATTTCATTCTAAAGGATATGCAAAAGAGTCTAATGGAAGTTCTGACCTTAGTAACATTATAAAAACTACATAAGTTTAATATATCCCTAATATGCTCACTAAGGGTAACATGACCTTCACCATTTAATGTGGGAACACTCTTAGTATCATTAAGAGGAATGCCATAATATGAATTAAGATGGATAGGATTTTTAGTGTTAAATGCTAAGAAGTCATGATACCTAGCTATGTTCTCCTCAAGTTCTTCTTCACTCTCTTGATCTTCTCAGCTTGAAAAGTTCTCTTTTTCTTTAAAGGTAAATATAGGTTGAGGATGTTAAACTTCAAGAGGACGTTCAAGTTGAAAGAGTGGGTTTTTGGGATTGATATCTCTACTAGTAGATGACCTAGTAAGAAACATGAAGTATGAACACATTAACTAATAAAATAATGGTCTACAACCAAATATTACCTTGAATGGATTCCCCAGATTTTGAGTATAACACCATATGCAACTCTGATGTTGTCAAGACAAGTATTCACATTGACAAGATGTATTTAGGATAATTGTGATATCGAGCATGTTATAACTATCATCACCAAATATTTAACTCTATATGTGGTTGTTAAATCCTAATTTAATATTTGGGAAACAATGGAATATATCAGGTCGTGGGTTGCCTATGGTATAGGTAGACCTCTAGGTTTAAGGGCTACCTCCCTAGGTTGTTCTTTGATTGATTATCACCTATACTAACTATTTGATTGGATAAAAAGGGATATAATTAGACATGAAATTAAAATAATTTTAATAGGTGATACATAATAAATATCTTCACTCGACTACCATACCATTGCATTAAGAAGCATGACTCATAACACTAGTCTTAAAATCCTAAATTTCTCTAACATTAGTATTTAAGACATGGAAGTTATATGAATTAAAATACTCAAGGTGAGTGAAAAATAGGTTAGATTACACTTAATAAGTAAAAATTATCTAGATAAACTTCATGTGACCTATTGGAGAGAGGGCTATTTGCATCAAACATGAAAGGGTTAGGAGAAAACAAGGATAGACACTAATCACTTGACCTTTCACTATACAAAACTTAACACACTTAGAAAATATATCTTGTAAAATTAAAAAAATATTTCATATTTTATTTCAAAGGCAAATTAAAATATCAAACCAATAAAGATTCACTATACTAAAATGTGAAATTATAATTATAGAAGCCAAAATGGATTGCATTTATAGAATGTGTGAGAGGAAAAAGAAGTTGTGGAGCTCAAAGGTCATAATTTCACATGTCAAGGAATAAAAAACAAATAAATTATATAATAATTAATTAGATAATATAGATATATATGTTATTATAGGAAAAGTGTCCATTTAAATCATCAAACTTTCTAAAACTGGTGTCGAGACCCTTCAACTATCTTCTTGAAACTACCTTCATGATTAGGCATCCCTTGATTACTAAAAATTGGAATAGTGAGAGTTGAAATAAATTAAATATATTATGGGGCTTATAAATTTTTTATGATAGTCATCATATGTGTCCCTAACTACTAGCCATATTTTGGACACTTGTACTCACCATATGTAGTCATTAGTTAGCCCTCTAAGCCTAATTATTCACATTTGTCATCCAAGTAGCCTTAAATTTCCTAACCAAATACATGGAGGAGGTTATGAGACACCTTTATAAGACCCATTTACATTAAAATAAATGAATTAGACCTTCAAATGTCCTAAAATTAGACTTTTCATTCTCTCACTTGGCAGTCACTCTTTACTTTCACTATCTGTCAAAGACTGCCTGAGATGAATGGTGTAGTAGAGATATTTCCATGTTATTATGAGGTGATAAATGGATATAAAGAGTTGGTATAAGTTTATATATACATCCCCTAATTATGTTCACCTATTCATTCTATTATATACCTAAAAAACACATAAAATCTTGAAAAACCCTTATTTTGGACTTGTCCATAGAAGTAGGGTACAAACCAATTAAATGGAAATAAGAATGGGAGATTCATCCATAATTACAAAACCATTTATAGGCCAAAATATTCCTATTGAATGCATATCCATTAGTTTGTTCTCCATCAGGATTGGGATAAGGGTTTAGGAGGGTTTTAACATGTTTGGACTATTAGGGATGTGTTGACGCTTAGAATTGCGCTGTTTCCAACACCAACAATGGGAAGTTTTAGGAATGTGGGACATGCAACCTGAAATGACCTCTAGATTTTAAAGAAGCTAGCTCTTCTTTATCTCAAAAGTATTGTGGGAAAAAAAGATAGAAATTAAACAGAAAACACCAATGCAATGAAAGAAAATCTAACTATGGTGATGCACCTAAGTTTAATTCAATCCTTAATACTAAGCACAATGAAGCTATATTTAGGATTCAATTACATTAAAGAGAAAACAATGCATGATCAATGTAAAAGATGAAAAAAATATAATCAAAGGCTCACAACTTAGACTATTTTTGTAGTAATGCATAAAATATCAACAAAGGCACATTATTTAGTCTTCTCATTAATTTTCCAATTACATAAAAGGCATCTATACATGCACAGTTATACAAACTTTCTAACTCAAGAAAAATAGAATAATGGAAAATGATATTCCTGGGCACAGCAAGAAATTATAAAAATTCTTGTTAACAATCTCTCTTAGAAAATTCTCTCTATCCTCTAATGATATTTTATGATGATCTCTTTACCCATATTATAGCATCAGACTAGCTTTAGATTGCCTACACGTTCCCAACCCAACGGTCTAAATGAACTCTAACTAAATTGGAAGTGTTTAACAAAAGACATATTTCAAATCTCTAATGCTGGCCTCTCTACAAGTTCAAATCCCAATGGCCTAACCAAACTAAAAATTAATTGGAAGTGTTTAACAGAAGATATTTGCTAGATTTGAAATGTTTAGTCTCCCTACAAGTTCATTGGCTGAATTAGATACATGTGACACTTTTCACTATGAAACAGGTGAGGACACTTGGTGGCTTCCACTTGCCTCACTTGGAAACCATCTCGTTATTCAGGAGGCACCAAAAAATGACACTTGGTAGCTTCTATGGCACTTACAGAAAACACATGGCACTTTCCACTGCATTATACTCTTTACTATGTCTTTGTATTAGGGTGTTTCATCTTTGACATCTATCATAGTCCACTACTTTGAAACTTTAACAATTTACAAAGAATGGGACCCACAACACTTCTCACCTGAGGAGCTTCAAAAGGAGAATGGGGATAGGTGGCACTTTTTGCTGATCTTTAATAAGTGACATGTGGTAGCTTTTGCTCATCTATAGAAGTTTTTAGATGCTTTTGAAAATCTTGTGAAAGGTGACATGTGGCGGTATCTACTGAGCTTTAGCTACATTATAGAAACATTCAAGACTCATTTTAGATTCACATGAATAGTGACACTTGGTGGCTTCCGCTCATCTATAGAAACAAAACCCAGGGCCCACCACAGTCTTTACTCAACAATGAAACAAAATGAAGAAATTACGGATGTTGACACTTGGTGGCTTCCACTTGCTTTAGTTAGGGACATGTGACATCTTCTCCTACTTTTAGAAAAACATATTGAAACCTTCTAAATTTTCCACTTGGTTCCCTCCACATGACTTTGAGAGAAGCTTATTGAAATAATCTTTTGAAATGCATAAGAAACATGAAATGTAGATGCTGACACTTGTTGCACGTTGCTGAGTTACCATGGGACACATGGCACATTTTGAGTAACTTATAGAAATTATAAAATGCATCTCAGCTGATGACACTTGGTAGCTTTCGCACGACTTTGATACTTGAATAAAATTTAGGCAAAAATGAAACTCGCACCCATGCTCTGTGTCAAAAACTTCACTGCCTCAAAAATGAAATGCGCAGGGACAAAACTTGAAGCACACAACTAAAACTCAAAATAAAATGAAGAGTATTTTACTCTAAAATTCTTGGTGACCTAGAGGACTTTTGAGCCTACTCAAAAAAGAATCCACAATCTCCCGCATGATCAAATGTGGCAAAAATTACAACTTTAGTAAGGCCATCTAATAAATAGATCACTCAGTATCAGATAATCCCTGCTTATTTTGCAATTTGTGGAAGGCTAAATCAAGGTTGATGATGTCCTTGTGCAAAGGCATCTACAAAATATGAACTATAGCCTTCAATTTAAATTCAAGATGGGACATAGGAATCAAGATAGCTTCCACTTCTGGCACTGATGAATCATCTGTTAAACCCTACAAAACTGACTGATCATTTTTCCTGGCTAACAAAAAAAGGTTTAATCTCATCAACCATCAATATAGTGTTGCTATCAGGAAAAGGGAAGGGAAGACCCAATTGCACCAGATCTTCAATATGTTGCTTCATGTCTTTGATTCCCTCTTTAACCACATCTAGAAGCTCTTTGTAATTAATTGCTACAAAATTGCAACTGATAACTTTGTTCACCCTTTTTGTAGAAATCATTTGGTCACTAATCCCTACTACTAATAATGTTCCATCAGTTACATCATATAGCTTTTACAACAGCATTTTAGAATCAAACACTCTCAAAGAGATAGTGGATAGAGTGGTTTCAATTGAAGTCTTCACCTTTTCGCACAATTTTGATGCATTTAGCAAAAAGGTTAGAGAGGGTCTAAGTTGAGTAATCTCCTCAGAGATTCTTTTCCATATTTATACATAAATATCCTTAACTAGATTCAAAACTCTTACATTATTTGGCCTATTAGCTAGCTCAAGTGTCAATTGTTCTATTATTTATTTCTTAGCTTGAAGTTGGCCCTGTATGGCAGTGGTATTGTTTTGCTCATTCAATAGCTTCTATTGGAACTGAGTGATCTATTGTAGGTTTTCCTCACATTTTTCCTATAATATTGCCTTTTCCTACCTTAAGGCTATCACTTCAACTTTCTCCTATGTCAGCTCTTCTTTCAAAGAATCATTTTGGGCCTAAATAGCCTGGTGAGTTTGAAAAGAAATAGTATGTTGCAACTTTTTGTTGAGACTCTCTATTTCATTATTCTTTATTTTGATTTCTATAGTCAGACCACTATAGTTTGTGTTCTCTTGAGCTAAATCAACCTCCATCTTTTGTAGCTTCTTTGATACTTTCAAATAATCATTAGCTATAGCAAAAGTGGATTCATTCAGCAACTGAACCCTGTCTTGTGGTCTGAAAAGTGATAAATGGGTCACCGTTAGTTGTTGTTGGATTGGGTCAAATTGTGACCTCATATGTGGTGTAGCCAGGGATTTATTATCTTTCATCCTCTTTTTCTCCATCGAGGCTTCCCTATCTTTCTTAGTAGTGTCTGCTTGAGTTTGGAAGGTAGAGGGAGAGGCAATATGCCCACCCATAAAAGGATAACCCTATGGCAAGCCATAGGGAATAGCCAAATGTTGGCTAGTGGAAATCTGAGGAGGTACTCTCTTTGGGATAGAGGGGGAAATATGAGGTAATGATGTGGCCTGAGTATTAATATGTAGGGCAATTTTGGAAATGGGTACAACAGAGGTGGTAGGGGATACTATTTGGCTAGATGGGACTATCACTCCTATAGAAGAAGAGAGAGACTGAGAAAAAGAATAAAAAACAACACGTACCTAAGGAGTGACTAATTTATTCTATGGCTAGTGCTATGAGGGTTCTACCTCCTTTGAATCAAGCTAAACCTTTAGCATCTTATGTTTCCTTGGAGTTCCTTATTCTAGTTATGCTTCCTTCTCTTCAACATTTACTACTACTACTAGTGGTGATTATACAAAACTGGGAATCCCAAAGGCTAACACTGATGGAGAAAATTTGGGTGGTGAGGATACCACACTATTTTGTTTTTCAATGGCACTAAGAGATTAGGGTTAAATAGTTATAATGATTGTAGCAGAGGTTTTTCCTGGGGTCTGCAATGTATGACTAGATTCTGCTTTGGCTTCTGACTCTCCACCTTATGTCTATAGTTTACTTGTATCAGGGCTAGAGACAAGAGATGGATGACATTCATCCCAAATTTCTTCCCATTTCTCATCTGAATCCACATTACCAAAAGAGTGAGTAGTCTCACAAATCTCCTGCCTATACTTCCAATAGGCTTCTATTTTCTCAAGTTTCTAGTCTTTATTCTTTAATGCCCTTCTTAAACCAGAAGTCATTCTAATTTTAGGGTCAAAATACTTTTTCTTATCATAAAAGGTCTCCCATGGCTTGGTATCCTCTGAGGGCAAATCTGTCAATTCTACATATAAATCAGGAATATCTTCTTGAGGGTTTCTTCTATTTTCCCAAAAGGGATGACCCTCATGCACAATTCTAGCAACAACCTTATTATTCTTGACCCATGTGGTTATGAAACTACTTGGGTCATATCCCCATTTATCTTGAATTAGAAAGAAGCCCAAGAAAGCTAAATTTCTCAGCAACATGTGCTCAACATCTCTGACCTCTAGGGCCATGTTGTTTGTTACCCATGGAACATCATACATTTTCTTCTTTTTCTTCCCAGTGCCATAGTCATTATCCACCATAGACACTTGCCTAGTGACCTCTACGAATGCTAACCTAAGGATCAAAATCTTAGGTAGCAACACTGGTTCTCCACTAAAACCATGGACTCTAATAATAGTATGATGGGATCCAAAAAATTAATCAGAAGGAATAATGTAATTTGTCATAAGGCCTGAGACACTTGGAGTAAATATATTTTCAACTGGCTCTGGGCTTAGATGACAAAAGGTAGGGGCAACAAAAATTTCCCAAAATTCATATGGGTCACTAGTTTTGGATAAGATATGTGTCCATGTAGACACAAGAATAGTCCTATGTAGACCGAAGCTTGGGTCATACATATTTAGATCATGTATTGGGAAAAGATGCTAGAATTTTGATACAACAGGAAGTGAAATAGATAAGAGGAATACCTGAAAACCCCTTTATATTTGAAATGGGTGAGCTAATCAACCATTGAATATGAAATTTGCTCAGAGAAATATAGACGATACTCCTGAGACTTGTCAATAGTTTTCAATCTAAAGAGAATGGCCATTTGTTCTTCATAGATAGTTATATCCTTTTTCATTTTGAAAATGATTGCCATCATAGATAGTGCCTCTTGACTAGCCTATGAAAATTATGCTCTTGTTGTTGGCAGTATTGGTACAGTGGTATCATCATCCCCTAATTGCAATTCTAATTTTAGAAACCTCAATTGATTATTTATGTTTGCCCATGTTTTCTACATTTTGGCAATGGTGGGAAACGTGGCTGTCTTGTCATGATATAGGGCCAACATGTCCTTGATATCCTTTGGTGTAATTTGCACCATGAATGGACCCCATTATATGGTATTTAAGGGTGCATTAAAAAATTTGGCACATATTTCAACCAAGTCAGGGCACAAATGTACACCTGGGACAATGAATTGTGCCAGTTGGGAAGTCCATATCCTCATTGCAAATGTTTCTTATTATCTAGCCTTGGCCCTCTAAATACATATTTGATGTGCACCTTCTCTTAGAGCTTTGCTAGGATTTTTAGGGATTGGGTCCATGATTCTATCTGCAAAATCTTTCATCTTTGCTGGGTCATTTCCATAACCAACTTTAGGGACTCTAGTCCGTGGATAGGTCTTTAAGGGTTGTGCAGGGGCTAAAGCATATGATTTGCTTGTGAGAAGCTTATCAATGGATTCATAAATCCTAGACCCTTATTGGAAAGACTGTGCCTTCTCTATATCTATGTCTATACTGGTAATCAGTGAACTTATGTAACAGGTATGGAGCTTTGCAATAGGGAAGGCACTTTCACTAAGCAGGTTTGCTATGAACTAAAAATGCAGGTAATAGGGATTCTCTAGTAGATGCAGGAATGTTTGAGACACTGTTAAGCTTTAACTCTTGTTATGGGGTATTTAATGACCCATCAAGTCTCAAAAATGGCATTAAAACTAGATAACCTTTAGCAAATCTTATTGAATCTACGTGAGACAACGAGTCAGACACGTCATGAAATGGCTTTGTAAGGCACCTTGGGAAATTTTGGAATTTGAGAGAGATTTAATAAATGATAGAGTTTCAAAATTTTGAAAAAAGGCTCTGAGCCATGGCCATGTGTTCAAAGATCACTTATTTAAAAGAAAGAGCAAACAAGAAAAATAGGAAAACAAAGCGACAAGGAAAGGGTAACTATCTAACTATAATACATAAGAGATACAACTTAACTAAAATGTTTCAAGTAGATCCCATTCACAGGAATATCTTCAAGTTTACCCTCCATCATTTCTAGCTCAAAATAATTTTTAAATTTATATGCATGAATCTTATAGGGGCCAATCCACAATGTTTCAAATTTAGTGTGTTGACTCGGCTTGGCAGCGCTTGCATCCCATTTCAAAACAATTGAGCCTACTTCAAAATGGGGATTTGAAGTCCTTTTATCAAGCCTTCAATTATTTATTGATGCTTTATTAATGAATCATGTGCTGCATCCCTCTTTTCTTGAACTTCCAAGAGTTCAACAAGTCTAACCTGCATGGGGCCATTTTCCTCAATTTCAATATGTTTTAATAGCTGGAGAGCAGGAATCTCCAAGCTTAGGGGCATTACAGTAGGCTTACCATAGACCAATTCATATGGGGACATTTTTGTCACCTATTTAGTTGTGATTTTATCAGCCTATAGTGCTATATTAAGCACTTTATGCCACTCTTTGTGATGATCAACCCCTATTCTCTTAATAAGCCTAATTAGGTTCTTGTTGGTTGATATTGCCAAACCATTACCTTGAGGGTAATAATTCAAGGAAGTTTTTAGATAAATTCCATGCTTTCATGCAAATTCAGATACTTTAGACCCTAAAAATGATTTAGCATTATCTAAAATTATGGTATGAGGAGGCCCAAAATGAGTAGTGATACTCCCTAGAAAGTCTATGATCACATTTTCTATTGCTTCTTTGAGTGGCACTACTTCACTCCATCTGGTGAAATAATCTATGGTAGTTAGAATCCATTTGTTCCCCATACTTGAGATTGGATTGATCATTACAATTAAATCAAGACCCCATTGAGCAAAAGGTTCATCAACAATTATAGGACTAAGGGGCATTGTTGCATTCCTTCTCATCCCCACATAATATTGACAAGATTGGCACTTTTTTACCAATTGATAATGGTTTATAAATAAAGTGGGATAGAAATAACCTACCTGAGTTATCTTTATAGCTATGGTCTTTACAGAAAAATGTCCACTTGAGACTCCATGGTGCATTTCATGTAGTATTTTCTTAGCCTCATCTTTCTCTACACATCTTAAAAGTATGCCATCATTATTTCTTCTGAAAGGAACTTGGTCAATTAAAACAAAATGGACCCCTTACTACCTATAGTATCTTTTATTATCCTGAGAGAGCTCTTTTGGGAAAATCCCATGTTTCATAAAATGGATCCTATTTGTGACCCAGGAGTTCTGATCAACTTCTTGTATCCTCAATATAGTTTCCTTTTCTATTTCTTCCAGCATCATCTTTTCTATATCTTTAGCCATGTATTGGCACAACCCCTACCTCTGACCAACTTAGTGGGTCTGACCTCTACATCATACTTAAGGATATTTTTTAATCTAGTTTGCTCTTTTTTTAGTAATTTCACCCTCCATAATGTATTCTTTGACACTTGGGTGAGCCACAAGTATCAAAATTTTACTTCCTGATACTATATGCCTGAATTTCTTGAGGGCTTTTAAAATAGCATATGCCTATTTCTCCACAAAGTTATATCTGGCTTCATACTCCCTAAGAGTCCTTGAGATAAAGGCTATTGGGTGTTCTTCCTCCTGTTTATCATCTTTTTGTGTTAGGTCAGTAGAAATATTGAGTTCTCCTCCATAAACATACATTATAAAAGGCTTAGAAAAGTTTGGGTTACTAAGTACTGGGGCTATTGAAATTTCTTTCTTGACCTCTTCAAAGGCTTGTCTTCCTTTCGTAGTCCACTTGAACACTAGGTATTTCTTCAACAAGAGTGTCACTAGTCTCACTAGGCCTACAAAGTTTGATATGAAGCGACGGACAAAATTAATTTTCCCTAAAAAAGACTGAATTGCCTTATTATTTACTAGTAGGGGCAAGTTCATTATAGTTTCAACTCTCTCTGGATCTATAGAGACTCTTTCTTTGGATACTATATGTCCCAATAGTTTGCCTTGAGGTACTACAAAGATACACTTCTTGGTATTTAGGGATATTCCAAATTCTTGACATTTCTTAAAAATAGATTCTAGATGCTCAAAATGATCAACATTCTTAGAAAAAATAGTGAGATCATCAAGATAAATTAGGATGATTTTATTTATGAGTTCTCCAAATGCTACATCCGTTGCTCTTTAAAAAGTGGCTCCACCATTTGATAGGCCAAATGACATCTTGGCATATGCAAACATTCCCCATTTGGTAGTAAATGTAGTCTTGTGTTGGTCTTCATCAACCAACCAAATCTGATTGTATCCAAAGAAACCATCTTGGAAGGAAAATCTCTTTGATCCAGCCACAGTCTATAAAATTTGTTCCATAGAGGGTAGGGGATAGTGATCTTTCAAAGATGCTCTATTTAGGTCTCTAAAATCCACATAGAGCCTTATGTCACCATTATTTTTCCTAATTGGTACTAGATTGGATACCCAGGTTGAGTGTTTGATTGGAAAAATTATTTTAGAATGTAAGAGTTTCTACAACTCATCCACCATTAGAGGTTCAATCCTTGGATTCACTGGCCTTTGCTTCTATCTGACTGGCTTAGATCCTTCAGTCAGTTCTATTGTGTGCTGAATGATGTCTCTATTATATCCATGAAGGTCTTCATAGGTCCAGGCTATTACTCTATTATAGCTTTTGCATAAGTCAATTAGTCTTTCCCTTTCCTCTTGAGTTGCAAAATTTCCAATTTTTAATTTTCTCCCTTCACTCACTTCTATCTCAGAATAATTTGCTTTATTTACTTGGAACTTTTTCTTCTCTAGGCTTACATCTTCTAGATCAAATAGGTTTTCTAAAGTGATCAAGCCTTTGGGAAGCTTATTAATTTTTAATTGAATAAATTGGTTTCTATATGCTTCTTCAATTTTGGGTTACAATTGATTAGCAAATTCCCTTGACTGTTGTAAAAATGAGAGTACCTGAGAATCATTTTCAAAGACTTGCTAATTTTCATCATTGTCTGGGATAGTTTGCCTTACTATAACTTTAACTGACTCATTTTTGACTAATAGACCAGTTGCTGGATCAAACTGTGAGCCAATCTATGCCATCCTATCAGCTTCAAAATTCTAGGTTCTAAGAACTACTTCAATATTGAAAGCTTCAAAATCTTCTATTAAGTCCCAAATTCTATGTCTATAGGATCTCATCCTTACATTTTTGGCTATTGCCTTTTCTCTGATTTGTTTCACCACTAGTTCTGAATCTCCTTTTACTATTAAATTCTTTACTCCCTTTTTCTTGGCTAATATGATCCCATGTACTAAGGATTCATATTCGGCATCATTATTAGTACAGGAAAATTGGAAATAGATGGCTCTTAAATTTTTATCACCATTTAGAGTAACAAGACAAATTCCTGCTCCAGCACCATTTTTACTTCTAGCTCCATCAAAATTTAAGGTCTAGATTTCTAAATCCTTTTCTTCTTGAGTCTTTGGCATTTCTTCCCTCAAAACATTTGGGATTTCATGGTCTTAATCAAATATTACATAAGTGCCCAGACCATTAGAGTCATAATTTCCATATGGGTCACTTTGCATCATAGCTAACAACTGGTTATTTTCCTCTTCTTGGCCATGTTTAGTTCAGTCACCTAACTCTTCAACAAAGACCCTTTCTTCTTTATTTAGCATAGCATGAGCTACCTCTAATTTTGGGGTTGGTTCATTGGTGATATGATCCTTAGATAGTGGCTCAAATAGTATTTTCATCTTTGAACCATATTTGGTTTTTAGGATGAGGTGAGACTAATCAAGTGACATATATCCTCCTATCTTTGCTGTGAACTCCTTGGATAATTATAGGCCAAATACAATAGATATATCTATGAATACCACATCTTGATTGAAAATTATATTAGGGAAAGTATATAATTGCAATGGGAGTTTTTTAATTCTCCCTATTGTTTGTACCGATTTCCCATCCAGCTACATAACTCCTCTAGTAAGTGGCTCATACTTTATTTTTAAAGCATTTGCTATTTGTTTAGGCATTACTATAGTACTGGCCCTTAATTCTATCATTGTATTATGAAAAAGTTTCTTTCCAATTATCAAAGTCAAATAGAAGAGCTCTGGTTTGGATTTACTTACCTCTGCTACATTGTTCAAAAGGGCTGTTGTCTATAGAGGAACTATGTCTTTGAGCTTTTCTTTATCAACAGGTCCTTCTTTGGTGCCAGTATGTTTAGGCACTGCTTGGCATTGTAGAGCTTCTTATAACAATGCCTTTTGCTTATGAATAGCTAATATGTCTCACATTGACACATGTGCTGGGGTTCTCTTCAGTTGATCCACCACATTCACTGGTCCTAGTGTTTAGGTTCTTGGAAAATAAGGGTACCTTAATTTTTCTTGAGCTTGTCCAAAAATTACTTGGTTCTGCACTGGCTGAGGCATTTCTTGTCTAGCAGCTATGTTTTGATGACCTTGAAATGGGGGATTCCCCATAACTTCATTATTTGTGACTTTAGGCTGTTCCATCATCCTTCTCTTTGATCTGGTGTAATAATCTGATTGTACTACTGGCTTCTTGGAAGTGGAAGCTTTATTCAAGAATACTGACTCTTCATCTTCAACCCATGAAAACAAAGCATGTTCAGGGGATATTTCTTCCTCTTGTTGTAAGGACATCCCTTGCATCTGAGCCATTAGGACTAAATTTTGCATACCAGGGGATTGGTAGGTTTGAGTGTTAGAAGTACTTGCAAATTGTCCATACATTCTTCTTTGCTCTCCTACTTTTTGTTGTAGATTACCCATGGAACAATATCTAGGCATATGAGCATTATTAAAAGGGAAACACCAGGCATTGGTGCCATCCACATAATTATTTTGCCCTTGAACAATCTCCCTATTTGGATTAGGGGGAATAGTTTGTGAGGGTGTAGGGACTGCAACTAATTGGTTTGCTGGTTGAGGGTTAGTTTGCCTTTAAGGACCCTGATATTGGTTTTGCTATGGTGGAAATCTATTTCCTTGGTAGCCTTGATATTGGGGTTTAGGATAAGGATTCTACTATCTTTTTATGTTAATTAACTCATTAGAAAATGTCCTTAAGATGTTCTTTATATCATCCATCTCAGATGACTAGGCAGGGACAAGTTCTTTAGCAGGTTGTTGAGGATATGTATACATAGACACAGGTGGGGCTATGGGATTAGGGGATTCTTGAGGTAAAGGTAAGGTAATCTCTAGAAACATGGGCATGGGAGGCCTTGGGGGTAACTTTCTAGCATCTATTAAATTATTTTCAGCTCTGACTGCATAGTCATAGGCTTCTGGCAGAGTCTGACCTCCAAGTGACTGGATCATTATTGATATATCTAAATTTAAAGATTTAAAATAAAATACTATAGCCATAGCTGGTAATGGTCTTGCTATAGTAGGAATTATTTCCTAAGTCTTTTGAAATCTTGAATTGAAATTAATCATTTCTTCTTGTGGTGACCTTTTGATAGTAATCAATTATTGTAACAAAGGAGATTTATCACCCTTTTCTTCAAATCTTTCAAAGAAAATATCTCCAAGTTGATCCCATGTAGATATTGTATTTGGGGTCAAAGATCCATACCATTCTAGAGCCTTCCCTTTAAAAAAAGCTACTAACAATCTTATAGCCACATTCTATTGTGTGACATGTATTACACAGACATCAGACACATCCTGTAGATGTTCTTCAGGTGTTTTGAAATCTTGCCCATTGAATTTGGGTAGAGCTTTTAGGGCATTTACTATAATAAGATCCCAAGTGGCTGGTGGTGCTAGGAGAATTAGAGGACTACTAGTGTTCCAACTTGCATAATTCCTTGGGGGTATAGGTGCTCCCATGTTTGCTATTGGTATTGCTATAAACTAATTAACCCTTCTTATTGGATTATTTATCAATGGTGGTAAAAGAATACCTAGATTTATAGTAGATTAAGATCTTATTACTGGTCCATAGCTCTAACTCCTTGTAGCTCTCCAGTTCATACGGTCTTGAAAATAACTTCAAGATTGAGTTATTGTCGCCATCCCACTTGGCGTGCCAAAAACTATTGATGATTATAATTGCACTATTTCCAACACCAACAATGGGAAGTTTTAGGAATGTGGGACTTACAACCTGAAATGACCTCTAGATTTTAAAGAAGCTAGCTCTTATTTATCCCAAAAGTATTGTGGGAAAAAAGATAGAAATTAAATAGAAAACACCAATGCAATGAAAGAAAATCTAACTATGGTGATGCACTTGAGTTTAATTCGATCCTTAATACTAAGCATAGTGAAGCTATATTTAGGATTTAATTACATTAAAGAGCAAACAATGCATGATCAATGTAAAAGATGAAAACAATAGAATCAAAGTCTCACAACTTAGACTATTTTTGTAGTAACACAGAAAATATCAACAAAGGCACATAATTCAATCTTTTCATTAATTTTCTAGTTACATAAAAGGCACAGATACATAAATAGTTATACAAACTTTCTAACTCAAGAAAAATAGAACAAAGGCAAATGATATTCTTGGCCACAGCAAGAAATTCTGAAACTTATTGATAACAATCTCTCATAGAAAATTCTCTCTATCTTCTGATTTTCTTTTTTGATGATCTCTACACCCATATTTATAGCATCAGACTAGCTTTAGATTGCCCACACATTCCCAACCCAATGGTCTAACTGAACTGGAAGTGTTTAACAAAAGATATCTTTTAGATCTCTAATGTTGGCCTCTCTACAAGTTTAAATCCCAATAGCCTAACTAAACTAGATCTTAATTGGATGTGTTTAACATAAGATATTTTCTAGATTTGAAATGTTTAGTCTCCCTATAAGTTCATTCACTAAATTAGATACACATGACACTTTTCACTGTAAAAAAAGTGAGGACACTTGGTAGCTTCCACTTGCCTCACTTGGAAACTGTCTCATTATCCAGGAGGCACCAAAAAATGGCACTTGGCAACTTCCATGGCATTTACAAAAAACACATGACACTTTCCACTGCATTATACTCTTTACTCTGTCTTTGTATTAGGGTGTTCCATCTTTGACATTTGTCACAGTCTATTGCTTCAAAACTTTAACAATTTGTAGAGAATGGGACCCATAACACTTCTCACTTGAGCAGATTCAAAAGGAGAACATGGACAGGTGGCACTTTCTATTGATATTTAATAAGTGACATATGGTAGCTTCTGCTCGTCTATAGAAGCTTTTAGATTCTTTTGAAAATCTTGTGGAAGGTGACACATGGCAGTCTCTACTAAGCTTTAGCTACACTATAGAAACATTTAGGACTCATTTTAGATTCACATAGATGGTGACACTTGGTAGCTTCCACTCATCTATAAAAACAAAACCTACGGCCCGCCATAGTCTTTACTCAATAATGAAACAAAATGAAGAATCTGTAGATGTTGACACTTGGCATCTTCTACTTGCTTTAGTTAGGGACATGTGGTGGCTTCCACTACTTTTAGAAAAACATATTGAACCTTTTTGTAGTTGCCACTTGGTGCCCTCCATGCGAATCTGAGAGAAGCTTATTGAAATAATCTTTTGAAATGCATAAGAAACATGAAATGTGGATGCTGACACTTGTCTCACTCCATTGAGTTACCATGGGACATGTGGCATATTCTGAGCAACTTATAGAAATTATAAAATGTGTTTTAGCTGATGACAGTTGGTAGCTTCTACGTGAATTTGATACTTGGAAAAAATTTAGGCAAAAATGAAACTCGCGCCCATGCTCTGTGTCAAAAACTTCATTGCCTTGAAACCGAAATGCACAGGGACAAAACTTGGAGTGCACAACTGAAACTCAAAATAAAATGTAGAGTATTTTACTCTACAGGATGATTCATAAAAATTGAACATATAACTCCTAAAAAAATGTCACTTAAACCAAATTAGGGACCCCCTTAAACCATCCCAAACTCCTTGGGTAACCACGAAATGTGTTCATATAGGTGTGAGCTCTTGAAGATGGCTTATCAAGATTTATAATGCATTCTAGGGACCTATGAGGTGTTTTAGACCAAAAATGCCCCTCTATGATATTAATTTGAAAATAAATGGCTTTAATCAACCATAAAGTCTATAAAATGCATTGGAGAGTTCACATGGTCATATAACTATAACTATAACCCTATAGGGCTTAGGTCTAGTTGTAGGCCTAACTATGCTTGACCACAAAAAAACCTCCTCTAAGTGTCAATACTCCCTATAGAGTCTTATAAACATTTTTCCATGCTAAAAAAAACTATAGACAATATTATGCAATGTTATAATATTTCCTATCACACTTTCTTGCCATCTTCATGCCAAACTTACAAGGTAATCTTGAACGGGACTGCCCTCTATCTGAGATAAAATAGAGGGCATCTCCCCTATTTTATAAGTGAAATTGAAGATATGGTGGACTGAAATAGGTATTGAGGACCTTATACATAAAATTTCAAGGTTGTATCACCTTTATAGAGTTTTCAAACTCCACAAACTTCAAAATAGACTTTTATGCCAAGTGACTATGCAGGGAATTCTATATGTAGGGTTGGACTTATTTGTTCATCTTTCCCTTATCATGTTTCCTTGTTCTGAGCATTATGTGAGGTTGATGTTAACACTATGGAGATAGTCTGAATCATATTCAACCTCATACACTCATGTAACTTTTTTTCAAATTGAGAACAAGTTTTTATGTCTATCTGCAATATAATAACCTTATAATTGCCACCTTGGTATTTATATGTTTGTAGACCTCAATTAATGTTTTTAATGAGTTTTCAACACCTATATAACAAATATTCATACCTATGTTGAATCTACCTATAGGTGTCACTATAAGATGCCTATAGGTGAAGATATGGTATAAGACTTTAAGTATTACATTGGTTCTCAAAACCAATTTATAACCTTTGTAATAGAATAAAACTCAGTGTTTCCACCTTAAACTCCTTTTGACTATCTTAAAGCATCCTTTTTTTCATGAACATGATTGCTCAAGCCTGGTTCCATCTGATTGTTGGTGATAGTCGCAAGGGAAATTGACTATATGTAATGTGTTATGGCTTGTATCTTGTAAAAAACACTCTTGAGACAAAGAAATTCATGAATTAAAATTGATCACCATTTTATGTGAGTGTGGAGACAACATTCCATCTTTTTTTAAGCCACTATAGGAAGGTAAGCTTTGCAAGACTAAAAGCATTATCTATATATTGTCAATGGAGGTCCTACTAGTAAGAGTGAGATGATTGTGCCTTCTTCCTTCACACCACACATGCAATTAAGTTGAAAAACTTGTGATAATAATGTTCATACTCCTTAGGGTCATGTAAAACTTGTGTTTTATAAAATTCAATCTGGACAAAGTAGAAATTTGAAGGCCATGGGGATGTGTAGGTAGAAAAGAGGAACACACCTTCCTATCAATGGTTCATAGAGCACAAGAAACCAGTCCTATGACTCTTTACATGTATTTAAATTATACAAGGAGTGTTATCATCCACCGAAATCACTTGATCCAAATCACCTCCTGCTATTCATACTAGACTAAAATTGGTTGAGCATTTTTGCATTCAAAGGAGAGTGATAGAAGAAATAGGATACTTTTTCCATTTTTGAGATTTTCAAGGATACTTAATAATGTAAATGAGTACTAGTCCCATATAAACCTATTTTTTTTCCTTTATAACATTTGTCCTCCTATGGAAACTATACTAGTCCAATAAATGACTTAAAATGACCTTATATGACGTAAAATGACAATAAGGACTAAAATTAAAATGATAAAGGCTAAAGACACATTAAATGACCTCATTTGGACCATGTTACACATTTTACCCCTTAGTATAACCTTATATAAGTTTGACCATATTAGGGGTTAACTTAATTTGACTTATGGTCAAATTAGTCAATACCACCATCAATATCATAGCCTCATGATGATCATAAAGCCTTTAGCTGTGTCAACATGTTGTTCGAGAGAGACACTAGTATCCAATTAAATTAAAGTCATGACAATATTTATTTATTCATTTATGGTTATCATTTATTTTAACGGTTCTATTAATTATATAAAAAATCATATTAAAGGAAAAAAATATTAATATAAAGATTTGGGATAATTTTATAACATGAACCTTCCCTATATAAATTATGTGGATAATTTTTATTATGGGAGACTATTATACTTACATGGATTTGCCATCATATATTATAGTATATTTTTAACATCATATCCTCATTTATATATTCTACTATGCATATTAATGGAGTTATTTTTAAAATTATAGATGTTTGCATTGCTTTTTTCCCATTGTAAAGCCTTAGAACATGTGATGAGTTTATGTTGCATTTGTCAATCACGTGCTCAAAAATTTGTATTGATCTCTAAAACTTACATGGGTGCTCTGATAACAAAATACTTAGGTTTTTTGGGCACACAATATTTAATGGCTATGTGTGTGATTAGTAAATTTATAGAGCCATCTCTTCAACAACCATGTATTATGAGCTGTGAACACCATATATGCCATACATCACTTCTAGTCCTTGAAACCTACCTTCCTCATTTAAATAAATGATTTAATTCATCTTTTTATCTATTTCCATGTATATTCAAACAAATTTATGAAATAAGTGTTTTTTAATCATTATAACGAGAAATATGTAAATGCAAATAATTTCTTTGGACCCAATGCATGAGATGAGGTCTATAATATCACTTTGAGTAATGTTCATCCAAACATTACAAAAGTTGGAAATAAAACATGCTAAACTAAGGGGAATAAGATTTTTACTTTAATCCTATTTAACTTATGCTTAGTTGAAACCAAAAATAACATTGACATATGAACTCATAAGTATATTTATCCCTTACTTGGGTAATAGTAGTGAAAGATGATATATACATTTATAGAAGGTTTTTATCACCTTTTTACATTGATGTTTCTTATATTTTTTTGGCTCCCTTTTTATGTTTCAATAGTATTTATTTTTTGTTTTCCCTTTAAATCTAAAAAATCCTCACAAATTTGAACAAAGTGACTTTCATGTATGTCAAACTTTTCCACAACATTGGATGTAATTAATCCCATCACAACTAGGTCTTCTAGAATTCATGATTTCAAACAATATAGAATATTTTATGTGGTAATTTCATCTTTTTTTATTTTTTTACCATATAGATTCAATGTTTCTACATGGAAACCAAGTTTAATTATGGTTCTTAGCCAAACTTATCCATTTATAACATTATCTACAAGTACAAATGATTAATTTACAAGATTTATAACCCTAATTTGGATTGTGGAAATCCTATTTATGTAGATAGGGTTAAGGGTATATAAATGATAGGGTATAAGAGTGAATAATAGATCTAAATCAAGATAATTAATGTAATAAACTCAGATGTATAATATGTTGAATTTATTACACTAAGATAGGCTATTAATGGAAAATATAACTATTCTAGATAATTAAATTACATAAAATAAAGTACTTAGATAATTATAATGCTAACATCGTCTTGGATCTAGTATAGGTAGGGATTAAGTAGAAAGATAGTTTTGGATTAGTCATCATATTTTAGATCTAGTGGCTCTAGCTCTCTTGACACTTACATCATCTTGGAATAGTTGTGTCAATGTTAGAGTCTGAGTTTGAGGCTAGTGTCTTGTACAAAATATCTTCTTAAACATTATGTGATCACCTAGATGCTTTTGGGTTTGGCTTCGCCTTTGCTCTAGTGCATTCACATTTGGATTATGCACTATCGCTCTTGTTAAAATGGAAAAAACCTAGCTCTTCATATTCAATGTGACCTTGGGGGAAAATGGGTTAGTGGTATCATGATGTCAAGTTGACATGCAATGTACCCAATGTTAAAGGGCACTACCTACATAGTCAATACTCTAGAAGAGGTCCTCAAACTCATGTAGTTATCCCCTACATGTTGGCTTGTGTGTGAATTATGTAATGTGTGTAAAACAATTATAATAGTGACTTAGGTTGTAAGTTGGAAAATATGAACTTATGACTATTCCTTTAGTATTTTAGACCTATAGTTGGGTTATTCCTTTGATTGATATCAGAATATGGAATAATAGGAAAGATTTTGGTAAGTTGAGTGATTATTGAGTGATCTTTTGGTTTGATTGCTAGGTATTCATAGGTGAGGAATGAATGAGGGTTGATATTGTATTTATACAAATCCTATCATGAAAAACTCAAATTAAAGTAGTTATACCATTGTAATATGTTTCATTTTAAAATTGGATGACTTGAGGGATGGACACTTGTGCCATTCCAAGATAGTAATGTTAATGCTACTATTTATCTTAAATGTTAGTGTCTAGGGAGAAGGAGATAAAACACATCCTTAGAACTTGTAGAGCTGTAAGATAAGTATATTTTAAGAATTCTAGGCAAGATATGATGTCTATTTCATCGATATAATCCCAGTCTGACTAAGAGATAAGACAAGGGGCACAAGATAGAGTAGATGTAAGGATTGTGAAAGAAAGGCATGTGTATAAATAAGAGGAACATCCAAGGTCATGACTTTTCCAAGTGTACAAGATGAAGGTGCTATATAATAAAAAAATATCTAGACAAGCATACCCCTTGTTCCTTTGAATAAATTGTCTATAATATTATTGAGCGAATTTAGCTTGAAATATGGGTCTAAATCCCTTTTATAAAAATATAAAAACCCACCATTTATGTATAGATCAAAATAAATCACCCATTTTATTCATATATCTTAGATAAGGAGGAGAAAGGACAAATTATCATTAAAGTTATTTGATTTTACTTTTTAAAAAATATTTAGGACTCTTTTTCAAAGGTCTAAATCACAACATGAAAATACATTTTTTTAATTTTTTAATAAAACATATATTAAAATGCATTTTTTGGTGTGAGTTTAATTTGATTAAAATTTTCAAATACCTTCTAATTTTCCACCGTTTCATGTCTGGTACTGATTAATTATTGTATTGTTTGAGCTATAGTTTGCACAAATAGTTTTTTGAGCTTAAATTCAATCAATAATGTATAAACAAATGTCAATATCTTGAAAATCATGCTCATAATATATACCTATGATTATATAATTTATATCTTTAAGGGGATTAATATTACATCCCTATGAGGATACACTGGTTTATATATCATTGAGCTAACCAGTTGATTGTCACTAGCTCTACTAATATATTAACATTGGTATTTAGAATGTGCTTGGTGATAATGCTCAACTCCAATCTTGAATTAATTTTCATTGAAAAAATATTTTAGATCTCTTTATTTTTTGAACACTCACTCTTTTTAAATTCCTTTTTAGCCTACTTTAAGGATCTCCTCTCCCATCCTAAGTGTTTTAACTCATAGAACTATGATATTGAAGTATCATTTTCTAGGTTGACTAGTTTTAGCCTCTTAATGAAAGTAAACATTTTTGCGTGAAATGTTATTTTTATAAATTCTTTATCAATATTAAATTGGTGGGTGATATATGGAGTAAATGCATATTGGTAATTTTTTTGGAATATAGTTATAATTTCATTGCAATATTTTTGTTTTTTTACACCATTGTTGTCAGCATCTATATATGGTTATTATTGACCAAAATTGACTTTTAAGTTAAATTGGGACACCTATAGGTAAAAACCTAACTTTCTATGTCCATGGGGGGTGTAATGTGAATGTCATGGGATGTATTATAGTTAAGTTTATGCCAATTAATGTTATATTGGCTTTGGTTAATTAGTTTTTATGTCCATTTATCATTTTGGGTCATTATAGGGGTTAAAATGGTGAATTTAATACTTTGTACAGGTTTCTTGGTAAATTTTAAGGTGTAAAAATATTTTGTCATGACCCATGTGTCACTAAAAGTCTTAAGTATTTGACATAACTAAAATATGGCAGGGTATGCAAAACAAAGGGCAATTTTCTTGAGTAAAAGAGAGAAAATGGCACTTCTATGACCTCCTTGGGAAGTGTTCCATGTGGGATAGGTTCAAGGGATGTCCTTTCATCTTCCTCATCTAAAATACATATTTGGTTTGACCTAGAAATTCCATTTCTTGCTTAAAACCTTCTACTTCATTTTCACCCTTCTTGGCAAGTTGAAGTAACCTTCAGGTTTTTCCTTGGTATGGACAACTCATGAGGTTTCATCTCAAATGATTTTGGGAGATAGTATTATAATAATATAAATTAATTTAAATAACAAGAGTGTAGGTATTGATAAAATTTTCTTTATGAATCATCTGTTTGAAGTTGACTATGCAAATTTGCTTGTAAATTTGTGCACTTTGTAAGTTTTGTTTTGGTTTGAGACTTTCCATAGAATTGAGTTGTTAATATTTGTTTCAGATGATTATTAATTACCCATAATATTTTATCCATGCTTGGTTTTAGGTTTCATGGTCATTGGATGAGAAAATCATTTCATGTTTGTAGACGGATCTCTTTTGAGTGCAAAAGGTAGTTTTTCATTATTTCTAAGAGATTCATGTTTGTTCATGGTTTTTGGAGTCTTTGATAAGACCTATCACATGTTTACATTTTTATATTTATTACATTTACCTTTTTAACTTACCTTCTAAATCATATTTACAGAATTTTGTAGTTCACTATCATTCCTAGTCAACTCCTAGCTCATTTTTCACTTGTTGCCATGATTAAACCACATATAATGGAGGTTTGTATAGTATTCATAGAGTATTATGTATGTTTTAAAAGTTTTAATCATTAATTTAAGAAATAAATAACAATTAGGAACCTCTAAAGGGTTTTTACAAGGCTGTCACAGTCATATACAACACTTAAATATAGTTTACCCTTTTGGATAGCCACCTACAGGTGTCCTTATAGAACTAGTCATGTTGAAGATAAGTGTTGAGATATGTTAATGTGTTTTAATATTTTGAAATGAATTTGGAATTTTTTGAGAATTTATATACAACATTGAAACACACAATTCATGTTCACTACCCATTTTGCTTTTCAAATGCAAGTATGCATGATTTTGTTCACCTACAGATGGTTTTATAGGGATCAAAGATGTTTTAGAAAGATGAAAAAATGAGTAATGAAACCATTTATAAGTTTATAACATCTTATAATGATCTCAACATGAAATTTTTTGATACTAGAGTGCTATACAATTTGGAGGAACCTTCAAGTAATGATGACTATAGTTTTGGAGAATAAATCCCTAAAACAAGTGAAACAGATCCCTCTACCATTTTTTTGATATATTATAATAGGGATATCAATATTTTTGAAAGGAATTAATGGTTAAAACTTATATTATCTATGAATGATAATATCCTTGAAAAAATTCAAGTCAATACAATTAGTGGAAGGTTGAATTTTGAGGGTCCAAAGTTATGTTTTTATACACTAAACTCAGTTAGTGTTATCTATAGGTCTGAGCCATAATAGGCATTTTCATCCAAATTGGTAGTATGATATCATGTTTCATGATGGATTAGTTTTAAATTATGTAATATATAATTCATGATTTAATATTCCACTAAATATTAATGATGCATTGGTTCTTGTTTCCATTCACACCTTAGTCTGTACACAGGCCTTGAGATGTCCACCTACAGTAGGCAAGTAAGTAGACTAGATTCTTTGGGATGTAAAGAACATAAAAATGAAGAAAATAGATAAAATTTATATCCAAAATGTCTTGATAAATTCAAGAGAGTTTTAAACATCATATCAAGGCCTACATATTTCAATGTAACCTATAACAATCAATGAGAGCAAAGTGTCTCAGTCAACAAGACAATGAACTAAAAGGAGATAATTCCTTTGGTGGTTGATATGCGTAATTTTTTTTTGAATAGGTCCAGTCCACTATGTGATCTCAAGGAGTTTTAATTATGTCCTTTCATACAATAACCATCTTATTTGAGGAATATAACACCTACAGGAAAGAAGAAACTCAGTCAAGAAGTTTAACCTTAGTCTAAGATGATCATGATAAAGCATAAACAAGCATGGTTTAGGAAGGGTAAAAATAGTATACATGATAAAAAGGTAATCAAGATATAGGTAAGAATGTAAAATGGGTATATAATACTAGATATTCAACTAATAATGGAGTTTTTAGGAGTAAAACACAATCATTTTATGACTATTATGCACATAATCTACCTACGAAGAGTTAAGTCTTGTACTTTGAAACCTTTGAGAAGTCCAATAACCAAGATAAGGGAAAAAAAATTGGTAAATTACATTATTATTAGTTTGGAAACCTCATAAAGTGATCAAATTTGTTTGAGAAGATATGGGAGTGCACTCTATTTTGTCTCAAATAGAGGGCACTTTCCCCATACATAAACCATGCAGTTTGAAGACTTGGTGGATGAAAAGTGAACCAAAAGATATAAAAAACATTCAAGGAGGTTTTTAAAGTTTTAATATACCTATAATAATCATATGAACATATCACATAAGAAAGGAACATAATAGAATGCTCTAGACCACAAATGTTGCAATCATGACTCATGAGGCATGGTTATGCCTAAAGGCCAATCAAGGGGTCACTTTAAATTATAGTTATAGGTGAGATTTATAATGGATTTTAACATGTGTATTGGATTTATATAGAGGTTTTTTATCTATTTTAATTAATGGAGGACAACAAAAATGACATTTTAAGCTCTAGGTGCAAACATGAATGTTAGGCATGACTAGGCCTAGTATCCAAAAGGGGAGGTCAATTTAATTTTTGGGTTGATACGTAATTTAAAAATAATTGTGAAATATTAATTGGATAAATAAATATGTGGATAATCTTTTAGATGGTATAAAAAAACTTAAGGAATCCATTTGGGCTCAGAAACCAATCTCAGTCTTGTGTAAGATAAGGAAAAGGACTTGATAAGACAAGTTTATGCACTTATATCTTTAATGAGAAATTAAATTGATGGAAAATGAGTTAGGTTAGGTTATTAGGGTCATTTAAGATAATTCTTGGAGAATTTTTTTTGTAGGTTTCATTTTAGAGATTTATGAACAAAGCTTAGGACTCAAAACAAGCCTAAAACCCTACTAAACCCTTACCCAGAACCAATTTGTTAAAATGGATTAGGATAGATATATATATGAACCATTTGGACCATGATAAATATTTTAACTTGAAAATTACTATTTCAAGTGAATCCAGATGCCAACTATATATATGAAACTGTACAGACATAGGACAAAATAGGGGTTTTCTCACTGTTTTGTATTTTTTTAAGGTTATAGGAAGTTTCAAGAGATGAAAATAACATGGATGGAAATATTAATACTTAATATAACTCCATATGACAATATAATTACTTATAAAAACGTAAAAGTGTGCAAACAAGTTGCTTCATCTTAGCCAGTCAAAACTGGCATAGTAGACAAGATAGAGAGAAGTGCAAAAACTTCAAATGGATGGATTTTTAAGGTGTCCCTGATGATTATAGGGACATGAAGGGAATTGAAACATTTAATTAACTATATTTTATGTATTTTAATGAGAAAATTATCTCTTTTTGGTATCCAAGTGTGCATGGTGCATGAAAGGAGTGTTTTATAAATAACAAATGATGTTGGTTCACTTTCAGAGGTTTTCAAAGGACCAAACATGCAACCAATGAATGAATATGAATTTATGATATCCTAACCTTAAATTAAAATCATTTTAACTTCTCCTAATCAGTTATAAGGCATTAAAACAAGGCTAATCATGCAGACAATTTTTTTGAGCCAAAATGAGGAGTTTCTTACCACTTTTCATGAGGTTTATGACATGGATTGAAATTTATACCTCAAAAAATTGCATGGTTCATCCCATAACCTCTCAATATACACAATTAAATCCATTTATCAGCTCTAAATGTGTCCTTGTGACCCTTATAATTCTCTCTTATTCTCTCTATCTCTCAAGTTCTATAAGAACAAGCCATTTTGGCATTATATTGGGGGCTCCACCTGAGTATGGTGAAACCCTACTCAAATGTATACCTTTTTATCAATAATATAATTTATTTTTAGCTCTTCTATTAATATTATTAGTGTTTTCATTTGGAATGTTTAATTTTTCATAAGTGAAGACTATGGATTCCTTAACATGTTTTGTCATTCTTTCATCCTATTTATAGTTGGAAAGCTTCTTCTTTCAGGGAAATAAAAGTATTTAATGAGATGTCAAGGATAAAGAGAGTTATTATTTGCATAAATTCCCTCATAAGCATATTTTCTAGTTCTCTTAGCTTTGCACATTCATCCATAACCTCAGAATGTAACATTGATGTGAGAAGATGAAGATTGGAGAAGTGTATGTTCAATTTATCCTTTGATTTCAAGTGTATCATGCATATGGTTGGATTTCATCATGTTATTTGGTGTATCAACTCCCTTAGGTTAGTTTTATTTTAGGTTATCCTTATCCCTTTTCACTCCCCAAGTTTAGTTATAGTTGCAATCCAAAGTGGTACATCAAGGGAGATAACACTATCTAGAGATTCACCTCATTCCTTAGGCTACCCACAAGCCTAGAGGTGATTCCATTATGCAACTTGGATGAGGAGAGATTTTCATATTTTAAAAGGGTGAAAATCCAAGTGAAAATAGTTATATTTTATAACCATATTAATATAAGGAATAATTTTGGTGTTTTTAAGAATGAACCATGCTAATTTTTATATACAATACATCCTATAGCTCCATTTGAATAATATGGCACATTTAATTGTACTTACCATGACCTTAATCATCCATATGATTAAACATTAGTTTATGTGTATACTACTGACCCTGCTCATCCCACTTTGAGACATATTACACCTACTTGGACCTTTCTTACACCATATTATTACCCTCCATACAACCTTAGTCCATCTTGGGCCTTTCCCATGCAAGATAGGCACTCTAGAGACCCCCCTAGGGCATTTTGGGATACTCTTGACCAACCTAGGCCCTTTTTTGACCTAATATGTAGCTTATTTGAAGGAAACTCATATCCTAGGCCACATATTTCATTCATAAAATCTATGTCTGAGGTTGAGGCCTAGGTAGAATGCATGCAAAAGTTCTTGTTTGGAGTCAAATGGTCAAAATGGCTAGTTTTACGTATTTTAACAATTGTGGTTCAGATATATGCCTAATTATCATTCATTTTAGCATCTCTATTCTCTCTCCACATAATATCTTGATTATTATCCCTCTCTTGACTCTTATGCCTTCTTGAATCTCTCTTGATTCATTCTTGGCATTCTTGAGCTTGATTGGTGATAAAGGATACCTTATGCTACTACATATTTTCTTGGAGACTCCATTTCTACTCTTAGTTATTATTTATTCCTTATGGCTTGCTTTTAGCTTCTACATCTTGAATTTCACCTAATTTGTGCACTTGGTTGGATCTCTTACACCATTGAAAGTTATCACTTCACATCCTCCTTTGCTCTTGGCTTTTGGTTTGGACTTTAGCTTCCACATAACTTAGTCTTCCTCCATTGCTTCTTAGATTTTATTCTTTATTAATAGAACATATACACATCTTATTTGAGCTTTATATGAGGGTAATTATCTATGAAATTGAAACTCTATTATTTTGTGTAGTATATATGCTAGGGTTTGATTTATTTTGATGATTTAGTTATTGGTACATTACTTAGAGTAATTTCTAAAGTTTCCTGCATCTATACATGATTAAAGAGTACTTTTATTGATTTAAATATTCCTTTAATATATTTCATTACTCTCTTTAGAGGCATTCCTCATTTCATAGTAGTAATATACATGTTCAAGACAAACTAGAAAACTTTCTTAAACATTCTTTCTCTTTTGCTAAACTAGAACATTACATTGCTAGAAAATAGTAGTATTGATTTGGAAAGATAGCTCAAATATATAATAGGAATGATCTTAAAACCTTTACTAAAAACATATTTATTACTTAAAACATCTTTCATTTGGACTCAAAGTGACTTAGCTTATAGATTTACTTTATAGTTGTTATCTCTCTCCATTTGGTATTATTGTTTTTACCTTATTTATGCATTAGTAACCTAGACTTAGCTACTTTATTTACTCTGGTTGGATCCATTAGAGGTGCATACATAATTTTTACACTTATTCTTCCTAGACCTAACATAGTTTAAAATTTTATCTATAGCTTGGTATAAGATGGCAAATTAGCTAACCACTATAGACCTCCTATAGCCTATAAAACACTTGATACTTCTACCTTCTTAGTGGTTTACTTTAGTACCCTACCAAAAACTAGTGGTTATATTCATATTCTTGGAGCTACATTATATCACACATAGTGGGACCTCACATATGGTTTCATATTAGCTCTATCCTATTTAGAGCTCACTTAGCCAATTCCCCTCTGTTAGCTGTTAGGCTTTACGTTTAGTTATGTTTCAACTCTTGTCTTGGTTATTTTTTCCTACTTTGGTTTTCTATCATTATACCTAATAATTCTCCATAAATTTTAATTTTCTATTATCTTATATGTTGCTCATGATTCATTGCATCCATGGTTGATCTCCCACCCTTGGGATTCTAATCCTGATAGATTTAGGGTCTTATCCCTAAGCTTTTCTTAACCTAACATGGTAGTCTGCATCCTCTTATGTTTGAAATGGAATAAGATTGGAAAGACTATAACCAATGGACTTAGTCTCATTTTCACTAGTCTAAGCTTCATTCATATGAGGATGTTTTGTCTGAGCCTCGTGTCACATCTCATTCACCCATTCAAGGTGATGAAGATCACATTTCATATCTAGGACATAATGAGATAAATGTAATAATTTACTATTTATATATTTATCTTAAGGTGAATTAATTACATCCTTATCCCCCTAAGATTTGGTGGTGTGTTCCTTCCAAAAATATAGCCCACTCCCACTCAATTTTGAGTTCCTCAACAAGTTCTTGCATTAGTTCCCTGACTCTTTCCTATATGGAGACTCTAGACATCCTCACATCAATTTTAAGGGTCATAAGTATTATAAATTAGTTAGGTATCCACATAATGGAGGATCCTCCCATTCTCCTAGTACTTTTAGATTTTCTAATGAGAATGCTGATTTTGATCACCATCTATGAACTAGAGATCTATGGGATGCATATCAAGAGCATCTATGGCCATTGGTTGGCCCTCATCTAATGCCATATGACCATTTTCAAGGATATTTTTATCATCATGACCATTTCCATGAGTATTTTATGTCTTCCCATCAACCCTATGGGGATCTCCATACTTCCTATGGCCATTCTCCACCTCATGGTAGAGATGATTTCCATCATGAGCCTCCTCCCTATCAAGACCTGCCTCAGGTTCATCCTCTCTATGGTCATGGTCATGGTGATGCCTATGGCCATAGGTAACATCATCACCATCATGATTCCCCTCTTGGGGTTCATTTCTATCTTGATATCAACTATGCTTATGAGGATCTCTGTCAGAATCCTCTAGCCCCTTGGGTGTATGATATTCCCCTTCTTAATCCTATCCTTGAACTACCTATGTTCAATGGGATGCAGGAATCCAATCCTATAGATCATATTATGACATTAATGATTGATTTTATGGATTTGGAATATGATGAAGGCATGATGTTAAATACTTTTGCTCATTCTTTGTGAGCTGAAGATCTTGTCTAGTTTCAGAATCTACCTCCAAATTCTCTCTCTAGTTTACATCTCCTTCTATATGACTTCCTCCAATATTTTTATATTTACAAACCTTTTAAACTCAACATCTAGTCATTTCCCACTATTGTGTAAGATAAATATGATTCAAACTTTGATTTTGTGCATATATGGTGTTTAGTTGTTCATACATGTAGGACTAGGTTCTTAGATGACCAACTTTATGATATGTTCATGCAAGCATTGAGGTAGGAGGTCCACCTTGATGTGCTCAAGTGTGATCCTACCTATTATGATGAAGCTATTAATTATTTTATAAAGATCAAATTGTTTGAGGTATGTGCAGGCATATGGCCTATTCCTTACCAAAAGTCATGCTCTTTGTATGATCATAATTATAATATGACCAATGATGGTGTCACTAATTATCCTCTCAAGAAGAAGGAAAAGAAAGATATCCATAAGGTGAATGCTTTGAGAAATAAGTGATCTTAAAATAAGGTTTTTTAATCAAGCACACAAAAATAATGGACAATGTTTCCTTATGACCCTACCAAGTTTTATAACTTCCATCAAATGAGATGGCATTATGATGCCAATTGTGCTACCCAAAATTTTAGTGGGCAAGCTTTGACTTTATCTCAAATTTCTCTTCTTGCATAACCCAACCACAAGTTGAATGTTTTTAAGGAGCCTCTAATTGACCATAATAAGGAGAAATAGAAGAAAAAGAATAAATTAAAGGATAAGGTCCCACATTCTCCTTCTTACTCTTCCACCTCTTCTAACTCTTCCTCGTAGGATAACCTAAGAGGGAAAGCCAAGCATGAAAGTAAAAAGGTTTTTGCTACTATAGACATAGCCTCTAATGGGTATGAGTGATTTTTTAACATACACTCTAATTAGGCCACTGACCTTATTATAAATACCAGTGGTGGTAGGTCTACCATCTAACCCACAGGGGTAGGGAACCCTAAATTGAGACTTGACTTTAGGCATAACATCCCTCCCCAAGTTTTATAACATCATTACTCCATCATAGAGGATATTTAGGGCCTCTTGATTGGGATATCCATTTGGCATCTTATTTAACTTTTCCCTGAGCAAAGGGGTCTTGTCTTTGATGAGCTTGGTCTCTCACACAAGGGTTTGCTTTGTGATGACATCAATTTTCTACTCAACTCTAATACACATGAGCACCCTCATCCTCCCATCATATCTTTTAACCCAACCTCTTTACCATGTTCTTCAATTTTTGAAAAGAGGGCTCATTTCCATCTCTATATTGAGACTTCAGTTAATGATTTACATGTTAAGTGGTGCATCATCGATGAAAGAGCTACATTGAATATCATGCCCTTGTGTATGTTCAATGAGCTTGGGATCTTTAGAAGAAGCTCTCCAATTATTTCCATAACTATATTGGTTTCAATAATGACATAGTTATGCCAATTGGTAATGTGAATCTTTGGGTCAAGTTTGGCCCCAAGATAGTTAGAATCAAGTTTTATGAGTTAGACCTTGATATTTTATAAAACACGATTCTTGGCCATCTTTAGACCACTGCCATGCAATCTATTACATCAAACATGTTTTGAAATGTTCAATTTGTGTGTGAAGGTGAAGTTCATACCTTAGTGGATGACCCAAATCCATAGAAATTTCTCTATGCAAAGATAAAGCCTTCAGGTAAGGCTTTATCTATTTCCTCATGGGGGTTTGTATATTCTCATACAACTCCCTATTTATAAGACTCATTTATTCAAGGATGAACATTTTTATCTAGCTAAGTACCGATCAAAATTCTTTCCTTCAAAGTTTGGTGTGTATCAGTCATTTCCCTCTTTTTTTTTATGATGCTAGGCTAGCTCATCTCTTTTCAAATATTTCTTCTAGGATGTTTCCTCAGATGTTGATCCTCCCCTTACATCATGCTTTGCCCATCAGTGTATAGGCTCTCTCCATACATCTCCCACTGAGACCACTAGAGTCGATGAGTTTTATTTTGAGTGTTATTTCATTCATGTTATGGTACACAACCTATTCAAAGAGATAAATTATTACACCAATATCATGAAAGCTTTCCATAAGTATCATTATCCCCTTGATCATCTTGGTTTGGAGATTTCTCTAAAAAATGAACCAACCCTTGGCCTTGTTATAGTGAGTGTCTTGGAAATTGAACATGAAGTTTTAGATGAGTCACTCCCTCCCATTCCTAAGTGTTTCAAGGAAGGAAATGCTATAGACGTTGAAGGATCCATATATGTCAACCTTGGTACTTTAGCAAGGCCTAAGATCATCAAGATCAACACTATCCTTACTCTCAATGAATGGGATGTTTTGGTTACCTTCTTGCATGGATTTTTAGATGTATTAACTTGGGAATACATTGATATGAAGGTAATGGATCTTGACATAGTTTTAAATTATCTCATTATGGATAATGGGACTCAACCATTCACCAAAATTAACTACCAATGGCTCTTAAAGTTTCCCAATTGGTCAAAGTAAAGATTGAGAAACTCATTCAAGTTGGATTTATCCAAGATGTTAACTAACCTTCATGGATTTATAACATTGTTCCCATTCTAAATAATAATGGATATATTTATATTTACATCGACTTTTAGGATATCAATATGGCCTATCCAAAGGATAACTTTCCTACTCCTTTGATAGACCAAATTATTGATTTCATCACTAGTTTTTAGATATTGTCCCTCATGGATAGTTTCTCTAGGTACAAACAAATATGGATTTAACTTGAGGACCTACATAAGACAACATTCACTACCCCATGGGGTACTTTTTTCTATTAGATCATGCATTTTGGTCTAAAAAATTCTAGTGCCACATATTAGCATGCTATGACCCATGTTTTTCATGAAACTATCCATAAGATCATAGAGTACCATGTTGATGATCTCCTCAACAAATCCCATAATAAATATGAGCATGTACAAGACCTTAGGATTATATTTCAGCATGTCTAAGAGTATCACATCAGTCTCAACCTTGAGAAGTGCATTTTTAGTGTCTTAGATGGAAAGCTTCTTGGCTTCCTCATTTTACAGAGAGGCATTAAAGTAGATCCTGACAAGATCAAGGTAATATTTGAGATGCCTCCCCTGTGTAACCTCAACTAGTTTGAATCCTTCCTAGAAAGACTCAAATTAATTAAACATTTCTTAGAGGAGTATGCTCACAATTCCATATCCCTCACATGTCTCTTGTGTAATCACACTCCATTCTTATGGCCTATTAAAGTTCAATTAGATTTCAAGGAATTAAATCATATCATTCATAGGTGTCCCATATTGATGGCACCTATTGATGGGCATGAGTTCATCTTATATACCTCTATCACTAATATTTCCATCAAGGGCATGTTGTGCCAAAAGGATGAAATTGGTAGGGAGAGAGTTGTTTACTACATCACTCAAATGCTATTTGGACCTAAAATCAACTATTATCTTATTGAGTATTAATTAATCTACCTCATCTTCACTAAGAAGAAGTTAGGACATTACATGCTGGGTTATACTACCAATGTGATTGTCTAGTCTAATCCACTTCACTACTTGCTCAACAAGACACATATTATTGGTAGGACTGCAAGGTAGATCATACTTCTTCAAGAGTTTAACCTCTACATCATCAATCAAAATACCACCAAGGGTTTGGTTGTGGTTGACCATCTCACTGAGAGCTCACTACGTAACCCTAATGTGGAACTAGTTGATGATTCTTTTATTGATGAGATGGTCTAATTGGGTGATCATATTGAAGTCTTTGAGTGTGATTGGTATCTATATATTATCTATTACCTTGAGGACCAATCTTATTCCATTAATGCATCTTTATAGAAATACTATTGAATTTATAAGCTAGCCATCTACTATGTCATAATTGGTGGTGTCTTTTTCAAAAGGGGTCTTGATGGTGTGTTGATGAAATGCCTTGTCCCTAAGGATATCCTTATCATGCTTAAATAGTCTCATGGGAGTCTTTGTGGTGGCCAACTAGGAGGGTAATCCACCATTTAGTGTATTATCAATATGGGCTACTATTGGCCCACTCTTATTAAGGTTGTGGTCCAATATGCTAAGAAGTGTAAGATGTGCCAATTCATTGGGGATACCATCAATGCCCTCACTAACCTCTTATATTTTTTTACCCCTTGGCCATACTCAATTTGGTCTCTAAAATTCATCAGTGAGTTTCAACCCACCTCTTTTGATGCCCATCACTGGTTCATCACCACCATTGACTATTTTACAAAGTGGGTTAAGGCCATGCCTTTTAGTGACATGTGTGCGAAGACCACCACCATGTTTGTCCTAAACAATATTATTTGTAGGTTTGGGGTTCCTACTAAAATTATGGATAATAATGGTGTAGGCTTTTAAAGCCCTGAGATGCATGAGCTCACAAAATGCTTTGGGTTTAAGCTCTACTTCTCCTCTAGCCATTACTTCTAGGTAAATGGATAAGTAGAGTCTTCAAATAAAACTTTGAAGAATATTCTTCTCTATACCATTGCCCAGGCCAAGAGGGATGACATATCATACTCTATCCTATACTTTGGACCTATCAAACTAGATTTTGAATGACTATGGGGGCAACACCATACTTTTTTGTGTATGGTTTTGAGTTCATTATTATTTTAGAGGTCTTAATCCCTTCACTATAGGTTAAAATTTTTGAGTCTCTTTCTAATGATGAAGAACATACTACTTACCTCATTGAGCTTAAGCTATTAGATGAGTGATGCCTAACCACTCTTGAATATAATCATGTTTACCAATGCCATCAACACCACTAATTTGAAAAGTTAGTACACCCTCATAAATTCAAGGTAGGTGATATGGTCCTCATTTTCAATAAGGAGCATCATAAGAAGGGAAAAATCACACACAAGTGGTTTGGCATTTTAATTATCACTACCTCTCTAGAGAATGGTGCTTTCCATCTCTCAACCTTCAAAAGTTAGCCCCTATGGCACCCAATCAATAGGTTATGATTTAAGACATTTCATGTCTAGGGCTCACATGGTGCTCTACTAAAGTTGCCTATGGTGGTAAGGCAATCCTTTCTTCTCTTTGATCACCACTAGCCTTTGTGTTACTAGTATATGTGTGTGTATATGGGTTATTTATTATTAGTTCTTACTACCTAATCACATGTATCTAGTAATTTATATCAGATGAAGCATACACATCACACACAAAAATAATATAGACACATGCTAATAATGAGAAAACCACTACATATATCAAAAAGATACATGTTTTTCTCTAGGTACATAATTTGGATTGATGTCAACCTATGCTTGTAGTCACCAAAAACCACCACATACATCGATACATATGCCTATCCTAATTAGCCTTTGAATAGGTGGTGCATATGGTAATCATGTTCTAGGTAGAAACCTCAATCTCTACCTCTTGATCAGTCAAGCTACAGTCTCCTCTAGTATAGCTAGCTAGTCTACCCTCATGCTAGGTGCCTAAGCTCCTTTGGTCTACTCTTGAGATAGCTTAGCCCATATCCAATTTATCTTAGCCTCCACTATAGATAGTCATGCCTTAGCTTCTAATACTACTACCCTCAAGTTTTTTATGGATGCCTCATACCATCCTCAATCTACCTTTAGCTAAGGTATTTGGTGTGTTGCCCTCACCAACTTGAGTAAGGCCCATGTACCCACTCATTATAAATGAGTATGTGGATCTACCCCCATTGGTATATGTTGCACCCACTTTGTCATGGGTGTTTCCACCATATCAGGGAATGATTACCTTAGTATTAGGTCCACTTTGAATCCATTCTATCTAAAATGGTCTCTTGAACACACACATAGAGTATATGTGTTAGTTGCATATCAACTCTTACTAAGGATGAGTACAAAGATATAATGATATATAATAAATACACTTGTCTTACCTAGAAACGTTGATGGCCTCTATGGCCCTCCTATAGGTGATTATCCTCTTAGTGATAGTGGTCCTCTCCATGGTGGCCTTTATCCATCACTTCCCCTATCACTTTATCTTGACTACGTATCATGCTTAGCCCTAACTAGTCTTGGCTATCTTTGTTTCTCTTGCCCTACTAGAACCTATCTCCTTGGATGATGGTATGACCCTTTTAGACCTTAAAACTCCTCCCATCCCAATTAGGGATCTAATCTAGCATCCTCTAGCATTACTATAGACCTATAACAATCATGGATGTATCTATCCACTGCATCTGGATCCAAGGTGGTTTTCACAGGCCTAACCCTATTTTTAAAGTCCATGCCATACCCTCATATAATACAGGGTACACATTAATACCATATGATGTCCTTGTTTATGTTAGTGGGAGTCTCTTATAAGCCCAGGACATGAGTAAGCTAGGTCATGTTAGTTTTCCTGACCCTATCTACTAAATGTGATCCAGCTACTAGTATAATCCACCTAAAATATACTATCCCCAAGCATATATCTTTACTCCTTCCACATGTAAGACAACTCCAATCCATGAGAGTGGTAGTTGACTTATTCAATAGTTAGTGTAGAGCCTCCCAACCATAGTCCTTGCTATAACTATCCTAATATTAGGTACCCTTGGAAACAACAATGTGATATACACTCCATGATTTTTCCACTCTAGATAGGGTCCCACTAAGTAGATCTCTACTACCACTATATCATATAACAGTGGTAGTTCTATCTCTCTACCTATTGGCTCTACCTTGTAGATTTGGTAGACATCTTAAATGTTGAGGATGACCTCTAATTTGGGCCCCAACTAGAACACATGCCTCTCTAGTACCCATCCAGTCACCAACACATTCACCATGTCCTTATAATAACATAATGAAGGTGTATACACCCTAAATTGGTAAACCAACCATACATCTTATATTTTTATAGTCATTTCATAAGAGACTCTAATTAGAGAATATGAGCTTTATTAATATTCAGCTAGGTCTTTTTTTAGTTATCTCAGTCTTGTTACATGCCCTAGACACCTTTTTACCTATTCCCTATCATCCCAAACATTTCAAATGGTCATTCCACCTCAGCCAAGCCATATTTTATATGCTTTTCCCATCCCCGTAGATTCATATCCTATAGGATGGTAGTATTGAATCTAGTCAAAATTCCTAAAAACACTTTAAAATAGTCTTAAGACATAAAAAACCAGCTTTTAAATAGGCAAAAATCAAGCATTCTAACTACTTGACAAGTTAACCTCCCCACCAGCCTCCATATGGGCTGCCAACTAATCAAATTAGGTCATGGTAAGTTCTTGTTTCCTCAACATATCTCCTACTCCAGAGCTTCAAATATAAAAATAGTCAATGAGCAAATGAATCAAGAGTCAATCCAATTTTCTTATATCAAACAACTTTTCCATTTAAAGTAAAATACCATTTTGCCCATAACTTGAACCCCATAACTCCATTTTACAAACCATTTTATTCCATATAGTTGTGATGACAACACCTTCGATATGAAGAAAATGTTGATCTCTTATTAAAATAATTAGATTATCATGGTAAACACATCTCTATATCTCTCTTATGCCCAAACATTCAAATTTGTCCTAACCAATCAAAGACTCATTCAACTATAAAAAAAATCAGTCTAAATAATTAATCCACTTCTCAAATCAATTCAGAAATATACTAACCTTATTCTTATTAGTAAACCACTAGTCATATATTTTATATAAACCTCTTATATCACAAATTTTGTCCTTCTACCCAATATGGGGCACCATTCCTACTATTCTTGTTCATACACTTACCGAACACACCTATCTACTCTCATAGATGGATATACCATGGTTATTACACCTCTAGCAATTAGATTATTAGATTCAACTCAGATTGGTTGAAGTATATAGTGATTTACATTATATGGGTCACTCATCATGGTTTTTACACCTCTAATATTCATATTATCAAATTCATCTCAAATTAGTCAAAATATATAGTGATTCAATTACATGGGTCATTTAGAATTACTCAAAGAATTAAGAGGGATATACCTTCAATTTACATATACAATGGTTTATATTGTATGGATTCATAGTGACTTTGATATAGATTTAGACCTAGATACTATATTTGGGGGAATGTATATTACTACACATCTCACACATACTACTTCATATAACTTGACACAGTTAGAGGATCAAATAGAAGATTATAGGCATAGTATAAAGCACATTGTTTTGATCTCCAATTTTTCACATGGGTCATGTCATGACATCTCGTATCACATGTGGTTATATAGATTAACATACTATACATATGCATTACTCACATATCAGATTTGGGGGCATGGCATAGATGTTCATGTTCTTTATCATCTAGGATTATATAGATTGGAATGGAAAGACATGATATTTTATTCTTACACATTTACTAGAGTTTCAATATTACACTTAGATGTACCTGGGTTATCACCAAGTTGGATTGTATGATAATCTATAGTTCTTGGTCCATAACATTACACAGACCCAAGCTATATGAGTTTATGTAGGATAGAGGGAAAACATTAGTTTTGGACCTCTGATCACTTCTCAATTCTAGTTTAGATTATTCAAGAGTGGGGGCATGACAGATTTTGCTCTTCACAACAAATAAATTCTATACACACATTTTAGATTACATGAGTTTATATGGGATAGAGGGTAGATATTGGTTTTCAGCCTTTGATCATTTATTATTTCTATTCAAATTTAGTACAAGGGACATCCATTTCAAGGATTCCTTCTTTCTATAGGAACTATTTAGAGTACGTACAGGGAGCATCCATTTTAGGGATTCCTTCTTTCTCCAAGCACTATTTAGTTCTCCATCCACTTCCTTGGCTAGGAATTTATACCCTTTTTCAACACACTTATCTCCATGTAGATAAGCTTAGGTACACATTTTCTCTCTTTCTTTTCATCGAGTACTTCATTATTAGTGTAGGTTTTTATTTTTCCCTATTTTTTAATTAGAGAAATTATATTTCTTGTGCAGACATGGAGTGTTCCTACATTTATGGGATAGGATAAATTATGTGGAGGTGTGTGTCATAGATGTGTCATAGGTGTCATAAGAATGTCATAAGTAACTACCTTGATGGGAGTTACTTCTCTATTCTTAGCACCTTGTCACCACCTTTCATGGAGGAGTTACAGTCTATTCTTGGAGTTCCTTGTCCACATTTTGTGGAGGAGTTGCGTACTCTCCTATATGTATTCCTCACTTTGGCCATCTCATGTTAATCAGATTTTGGTTTTCTCCATTTTGTCTTGTGTAATTTAGCTTCTTGTATAATTTCAAATCGCTTTAGCATCTATGTGGTGTGCACTTGCTTCATCTCATGTGATCATGTCTCCATTGCATTCAAATTATTTGGATTCTGGTAACAACTCCAATATGGTATCAGAGCAACTTTGATAATCATGTGTCTGGTTATGCTATTCTAAAATTCTTACTTTGCCTTCTTAGTAGTTTTTTTTTTGTTGTTTAACTCCATTGTTTTGGTAGAGTTTCTTTGAAAACTCATGCAAATCCATACGAAAACTTGTTCAAAAAAGTAATTTTGAGTTAGAATTTGCCAAGACATCTTGTCTAGATCTGTTGTGGCTTTAGCAAAGGTAGAATAATTTATTTTCTTTTGGTCATTCTACAAGAAAAAGATAAGATTTTTGCTATCTGGTTTGCTTCATAGACATTGGAGGGGCTGATTTTGTTCCAAGCTACTGGGCACCATTGTTGTGAGCAGAGGGAGGAGCAACACTTGACTCATTCAATCCAAGCACAAATTCTGCAATAACCATGTCAACTTTATGCAGACCCATGCGCTCTCCAATAGCTAACCATTTTCTGTTTGCAAGGTACCTTCAACAATGCCTCTAGCACTCCACGCAACAGTCCACACCTTCAGCAGTCCACGCAGTCAGTATAAGCATAGCAAGATCCTTATACCACGCCACAATCATTCCAACAAGGTGCTAAGCAGACCGTACGGCTCCAATAGGTCTACATATTTTCCTTTTGTCTTTTCTGTAAGCAAATCTAGATTTTTATTTGGTGCCCCTTCCTTGCTTGGCATCCCATGTGGGCCCTTTGACACTTGGCATCCATTCATTCTGTCTTTACTTTATTTTTTCTAGTTAAAAATTGACTTGTAAAACAAAAATTAGTCAATTTGATAGAATATTTAGTTTTTTAGACAGTTTGATAATTTGGGGGTTTTCATTTAAAACTTGTATCTTCACCTATCGAAGATGAAGGGTGAGGCCCGAGTTGGTAGGAGGCCAATTCCCCTGACACAAACCTCCTTTAGATTCCTTATTTCATGTCAAATCCAACGAGTGGTTGGAAGTCCACTTTCTCTCTCAAAATAGGCATTTTTTTAATGTTTTAGTGCCTTTTTTGCAAAAGCACTAGTTTACGGTAAAATTAAACCTTTAATATCTTGCAAATGGTAGCTCATATTTTGGTGCCATTTTTAAAAAAAGTGTTTTTAATTAAATTATCCATATTTTAGGCTTGTTATTTTTTAAAAATGCACTAGTTTATAAAGTGCCAAAAATTTGGGTCTCTCAGGATGCATTTTCCGCTGAGTCCGACGTCCTGTTTGCTATAGTCTTACATTGATTGCTCTAAGACGCATTCTCAGCTGAGCCTAACATATTTTGAGCATGTAATTGCATATTTGGGGGGGGGGTCAATATTTTAGGGGGGGTGTGATTGCTTTTCACAACTTGCAAATCTTTGCTTTCATTCTCCTTTTTACATAAATTTGCAACTTGGAATCAACACAACTTCACCTAAATTCAGCTTAAAATGGATTCTTTTCAACTTAAACCCCTAACACCCTTCAACTATCATGAATGGAAGGTTAAAATCTCAATCATTCTTAGAAGCAAAGGGTTGTATAGGATTACCATAGGTATTGAAGTAGAACCCAACACTAATGCTAAAAAGGTCAAGTGGTACAATCGTAGTGATGAAGCCTATGGATTATTGAGCTTGTCTATGTCTCTAGAACTTCTCTTCCATTTAGAATCCTCTAATACTACCAATGACATATGGGACACTGTAAAAAACTTATTTGGGAAGCTTGATGAGATGAGAGGTAATGAGCTCGAAAATGAACTCATAAGTCTAAGTCCTAGCAACTTTGACACCCTACAAGACTTATTCACTAAGTTTAAGGCCCTTAGATTGAAATTGAAAGAATGTGGAATAGAGAAGAAGGATAATCAACTCATCCTTTCTATTCTCACAAAGTTAGGTCCAAGCTATTCAGTCTTTGTCTCCACTTTCCATGCCACAAAAAGTGCCCTTGGCACTACACGAAAAATGCCTTCTTTGGATTCATTCATTGCTGACTTGACTAGGGAGTAAGATAAGACAATTCAAATGGGCATAATGAAGTCTACTCAACCCCAAGCCTTGATATCTAGAAATGGTAAAGATAATACTTTAACAAAAGAAAAGAAGAAAAAGAATAAGGACTAGGAGAAGAAGAAAGAAAACAACAATTCTACCAAAAACAACATTAAGTCTTCCTCCTCCAATGCTAAACCTAAAAAGGAGAAGGTTAAGTGTGCCTATTTTAAAAATATAGGGCATGATGAACACAAATTCATGAAGAAACAAATAGATCACCTAACTCATCTTCTAGAGAAGAACAACATAGGTGTTCATGAGTCCATCAAGCAGAATTCATCTACCCAAGACTCTACCAAGGCAAAAGGCAAGGGTAAGGAGAAAGAAAAGGGCAAGGCCCTTGTAGCTACAGTAGCTTCTACATCTTCATGGGTCTTTGACTTGGGTGCTTCTCACCACATGGGCTCTTCACTAATTGAGTTTTCATCTTTAGAGCCTTGTAGCATGACTTTAATTAGTTTGGGTGATGACACTTCAGTTTCTATTGTAGGGAGAGGGTCAGTTGAAATGGAAGGAGGAACATTCAATAATGTTCTAAGTGTTCCTTCTCTTTCAACCAATTTCTTATCAGTGTACCAAATCACTCACATTGGTTAGGGCATGAGAGTTGAGTTTTCACCAGATTCAGTGGCTATCAGGGAGTTGTATAGTGATACTACAGTGGCAGTGGGTAGGGTAGATCACCAAGCAAGGTTATACACCTTGTCACATTTTGCATCAGATTCTTCTCCAACAGCATTGCTAACTCATTTAGATGGAGTTAGCAAATTATGGCATGAGTGGTTTGTCCACCTTAACTACTACTACCTTGAGCAACTCTGTAAACATGACATGGTCATTGGCTTGCCTCGTGTCCAATTCTCAAAAGGACTTTGCGAGGGGTGATCCATTGGGAAGCATCCCAAAGCAAAATTTGACAAAGGTAAAGCTTGGAGGGCTTCAAAACCTTTGGAGTTAGTCCACAATGATGTATCAAGACCCTTTCCCAAACCATCTTTCACAAGGGCCAAGTACATCCTCACTTTCATTGATGATTTCTCTAGGTACACTTGGATATATTTTCTCAAACAAATGTTTGAAGTGTTTGAAAATTTTCTAGACTTTAAGGCTCTTGTTGAGAAATAGAGTGAGAAATCCATCAAGGTTCTTCAAACTGATAATGGAGGGAAGTATGTCAGCATCAAGTTTGAGCAATTTTGCACCACAAAGGGGATTGATTTACAGTGCACAGTCACTTACAATCCTTCATAGAATAGGGTTGTAGAACACAAAAATAGGTTCTTGAAAGAGATGGGTAGCTATATGATTCACTCTAAATCCTTAGCACCATAATATTGGGCTGAAGCCATCAACTGTTCTTGCTACATTCAAAATAGGGTTCCTCATAAAGCCTTGAAAGGGATAACACCCTATGAAGCTTGGCATAAAAGGAAACCTGATGTTGAGCACCTTAGGGTTTTTAGATCCCTAGCCATGGCCTGCATTTTGAAGAAGAAATGCAAAGCTATGAAACATCAGTCTAAGCCTTACATCTTTGTAGGATATCCAGATGGTATTAAGGGGTATCACCTTCTAGATCCAGTCACTCATGATTTTTTCATTGAGGGAAGTGTCCATTTTCAAGAGAGTCCTAGAGACTCAACACTTGACACTTCATCTCCCTCATTAGATTTAGATTAGCCACAATAGGTTCTTGCACCAGAGACATCTTCTTCTTCTTCAAGTTCAGATAGAAAGTATAATGATGTAGTGTCATCCACCTCTAGTCATTCAGAGGATGAGGAGTTAGCACTTGACTTGCCCACTTTTGGGCCACTTTGGGCCAGATAGACACTTGAGAGTGCTGACACTTGGGTAGGAGATCTCGTAGATGATAGACGTACTAGGAGGGATTTTCAAAGAGATCCACGTGCCTTCTTTGCTTCAATTTTAGATCCACAAATTTTTTGAGAGGCATCTAGGGTATCTAAGTCGGATAGTGCTATGGAAGAAGAATATTCTAACTTAATCAAAAATCACACTTGGTATTTGACTTCACTTCCTAAGGGATGAAATATGGTCTGATGTAGGTGGATATATCAAAACAAGTTTGCAGCAGATGGGTTAGTTGATAAGTACAAGCAAGATTGGTTGCCAAGGGTTTATCATAGGTGGTAGGCATTGACTACTTAGAGACCTTTGCACCCATTACAAAGATGAATTTTATCTAACTCACCTTGGCTATTGCTGCAACACATGGTTGGGATGTGCATCAAATGGATGTGAAGAGTGTCTTTCTTCATAGAGACCTAGAGGAGGAGATCTACATGGAGCAGCCACCAGGATTTTAATCAAGATTCTTCCTTAGTATGTAGACTTAGGAAATATATCTATGGCCTCAAATAGGCCCCTCGGGCTTGGTATGCCAAGATGGATTCCTTCCTTTTCACAGTAGGTTTCACTAGATGCCATTCTGATCCCAAGTCTACTTCTTGTGGTAGGATGATTCGCTCTTGATTTTGGTTCTATATGTTGATGACATTTTGATTACCAAGAGTTCTTCATCAGCTATTGTAGTGGTGAAGGCATCTCTCTAGGATAGATTTGACATGATAGACTTGGGTTTGTTGCACTACTTCCTTGGCATCGAGATCTCATAGTTAGATTTAGGGATTTCTCTTGAACAACCTAAGTATGCTCTTGACTTATTGGCTTGATTTCACAGGGCTGATTGCAAGCCATCTCTGACTCCCTTTCTATCAAGAGTCAAGCTTGAGGCTAACTATTCTTCACCATTGGTTGATGCCACTCGATATCGACAACTTGTTGGTAGTCTCATCTACTTGACTCACACCAAGTCTGACATATCATATACAGTGGGACTTATCTCCAAATTCATGTAGGAACCTCATGAGCTACATTGGAAAGCAATTAAGAGGATCTTGCATAACATACAGGGTTCACATAGATATGGGGTTCATTAAAAATTTGGCATAGAGGTTGACTTGGCTAGATATATAGATTCAAACTGGGCTGGTGATTCACAAACTCATAAGTCCACTTTTGGTTACAATTTTTCTCTAGGTTTTGGTCCTATCAGTTGGTCTAGCAAGAAGTAGAATGCTATTGTTATATCATCCATAGAGGCAGAGTACAGGGGAGTTGTTAATGCAACTACTGAGGCTATTTAGCTTTAGGGGATTATATCTAAGTTTGGCATTCCTATTTGGCAGCCCACCATCATTTATTATGACAACTAGAGTACCATTCAAATTTGTAGGAATCCAGTTCAGCACTAGCAGACCAAGCACATAGAGATTCACAAGCATTTTATTCAGGAGCTTATTCATAGTCAGGTCATTAACTTGATATTTTCCCAATCTTCAGAGCAAGTTATAGACATCTTCACCAAACCTTTCACTAAGAGCAATTTCATTCATCTACGAGCTCTTCTTGGGGTGTGGTCCACATCTGCAATAACATCATCTTTGGGTGGGCCCACTAGCCTGTTCTTTCTTTTATGTCTCTCTTTTCGGGGGAGTTTTTTCCTACAGGTTTTCTCCTTTTCTCTATCTTATGGGAGATTGCATTTGTACATGGGTACCTCATTAGGCCTAGTTGTCGGGACCCATTTTATATTTCCACACTACCCACCTAAGCTATGCTTATAGGGGGTATTAGTGTAGGTTTTTATTTTTCCCTATTTTTTAATTAGGGAAATTATATTTCTTGTGCATACATGGAGTTTTCCTACATTTGTGGGATAGGCTAGCTTATGTGGAGGTGTGTGTTATAGATGTGTCATAGGTGTCATAAGTAACTCCCTTGATGGGAGTTACTTCTCTATTTTTTTTAGCACCTTGTCACCACCTTGCATGGAGGAGTTACAGTCTATTCTTGGGGTGCCTTGTCCACCTTTTGTGGAGGAGTTATTTATGTACTCTCATATATGTATTCCTCACTTTGGCCATCTCATGTTAATCAAATTTTGGTTTTCTCCATTTTGTCTTATGCAAGTTAGCTTCTTGTATAATTTCAAATTGCTTTAACATCTATGTGGTGTGCACTAGCTTCATCTCATTTGATCATGTCTCCATTGCATTTGCATTATCCAAATTCTGGCAATAACTCTGATATTCATTTCATTTCATCACTAGATTAAATGGGGGGAAAATATATACACCCTAAATTGGTCAAGTAGCCACACATATCTTATCTTTTCATAGTCCTTTCACAAGAGACTCTGACTAGAGAATATGAACTTTGTTCATATTTAACCAGTCTTTTGTTTTAGTCATCTCAATCTTGTTACATGATGTAGACACCTTTTTACTTATTCAAAATCATCCCAAACCTTTTAAATGTTCATTCCACCTCAACCAGGTCATGTTTTTTATGCTTTTTCCATCCCCCTAATCCCTAGCCTATAGGACAGGAGCAATGGGATTGGAATAAAATGCTGAAACATAAGGTGTCCAATTTGTAGTGCTCCTATCCAAGGTTAATTTGATCCTTAAATATTATTTTTTTCACTTCATCCCTAAAATTTCTCTTGTTGACCAAATACAAATAAAGCTTCCAAATTTGAAATAAAGAGTCTCCTATATAAAGGATTACACAAGGCATTTTATATCTATCACTCACTACTTTGGCACATTAGACTTAATAAAAAATAGTCAATAGTATAGCTCAACATTCCACATCACATAGACTTGCATGCTTGATCAAAGAAGGGCCTAGGTGAAAGTCATTCTTACATCTATCATTTATGTTGATTATGCATGTTCTCTAAGGGAGAACTAAATTTGATCTAAAACCCTAGATTGAGGGTTAATTTAGGTGGTGATAAGGACAACATGAGTTATAGATTGTGTGAATATTCTTCCCCTAACCCAATTTTTCCCACTTTCTCTTTTGATGCATTAGTTGTTTCCATGTGTGTAGATAGATATAGGGTTTGGAGATTGAAATAGATGTATATCAAGGTCTATTGACTTATAGCCTTTTAAATTTTGTACACAAGCTCACATTGACCTAGTGAACAAATCCTAGAAATATTAGATCCTTAGGACAACAATGGTAGATGTGGAAAATAGTGTTGGTGCCACTCCTATCCAGTTACAACACTCCTATCTAATAAAAAATGAAGTCCAAATATAAATTATTGATAGTGTCCCAATCCTACACCTTAATTACCATCTCCTAAATCATTTGTTTTAGTCCATTTTTAGATAATTTTACTTTTCTTCCTCATGTAATTTACTTGAAAATTTTATTTTACCATATTAAACTAGATTTTCTCCCTTATTCTAAACCCTTATTATTTAGGAACTAAACACTAGTTTCCTAAAAATAATAAAATAGAGGGTATGTATACTAGCCTCCAAAGTCCTAAAATCTATAGGTAATACTATTTTTCCATGATTAGCACATCCACCTCTTTAGACAACCATGTTGGAACTCTCACTTGGTTGGTCACCTCATGTAACCCATCTCACTGTGTTAGCCTCTCTCTCTCACCTACGAAGTAACTCCCTCCTCTAGTATGATAACTCCTCTTTGTGTCTTCAAAAGTAAGTGAATAGGTAAATAGATTAGTCTATTAGATAAAAATGAGTAAGATCAAGTAAAAAACAATGTTTTTTATGCATCTAGCTTTTTTTCTCTCTCCTCTTTTTATGGCCCCTTCTAGAATCTCTCAAGCTCTTATGGGATCCCTGAGGCTTATTTTGAGGCTTCCCTTCCCTAGGATGTGGTTTTATGGGAGAATCCATATCCTAGGTAGGCTAGGCCATGGCCTATATTGGGATGCCCTAGGGATACCTAGGGCTTCCTCTTTCTTGCCCCACATGCCATAGTTTGAGCTCCCATGGGTCCCATTCTCTCCATCTCACCTAGCCTATCATTTTGAGTACTTGTTTCATTCTATTTACCCACTAAATCATTCAAAATGAGTCAAAAAACTTATAGGGACTTTCAAACCCAAGAAAATGAATAAATTTGAAAAAAAATCATTCATAGAGCTTACTAGGACCATCCTATGCATCTTTGAGATTCTCCCATGTGCTCATTTGCACTGTTTAGGCTTTGGTTGCTCTTAAGCTCTCCTTTGGCTCTCTCAAAGTGAAAACAAGATTTAAAATGACCTATTTTCTCTATTTTACCTCTTTTTAGCCCCTTTTTCTTTCTTTTTATGGGCCCTTTTTAGGTATTTTACCCATTTTTCGCATTTTAGACTATGAAACCTCCATCTTAGAGGTTTTGGCACATTCTGAGTGCACTAACAACCTCTATTTTTAATTTGATTTTTCCTTAAGCCCACTCTTACCCCATTTTGGTTCTTAGGACCCCTTCTAGGTCCCCATTAACCTCCTAGACCTATGCCCCATTTCATGGGCACCAAGGGATAGAAGTTACTATGATTCTTTTAGTTAGTTATTTATCTACTTTTCCATAGTCAATCCATTCTAACTCCCTCTCTCTCTCTCTCTCTCTCTCTCTCTCTCTCTCTCTCTCTCTCTCTTTCATCATGGTTGCAGGTATGGTTGTCATCTAGGTATGGTCGTTTGGGACTTACTCTAGTCTTGTTGACTAGTCTTTGTCTTCTCTAAAATTCCCCCCCACTTTCCCTTTTTACCTCTTGTCATGGCCAGTGTTGGTAAACCACTATGATTGTAGCTTGGTTTCATTATTTATTTCCCTCATGAAATTTTCTTACACCACTTTACTTTGAGATCATCTTTTAGTAGTTATTAGTCTTTCATACTTAACTCCCATCATGGTATACCTCTCAGTGGTGATTTGCATAGATGGTGGTAGTTAAGTAAACCTAGGATCATAAGCTGTATCTTGGGTTGTGAATGATTCATGGGGCCTTGAGCTTATTGTAGCTAGTTTTTTCCTTAATAGTGATATGAATAATACTGTTGAGTATCATGCAATCATTAACACCTTAATTTATGCTCATGATTTAGGCATGTGCTATACATAGTTATTCTCTAACTCAATCTTATCCATGTCTCAACTCACCAATGTTTGGGCCATACTTATCTCTGAGTTGTTCCCCCTCTTTGAGGTGGTACATGATTTGATATCTTTCTTTGAGGATGTCTAATTCATGCATTACCCTTGTAGGGAGAACACTAGGGATGACACCCTAGCGAATGTCATTATAGATAGTATGATTTGATTTGATATCACCTATGTACTTTCTTTGTAGGAGCTAAATAGAGCTAGAGATGGAGCTAGACATGGAGTTGAAATGTGGATTACATAGCATTCTCCCTCTCACCTATAGATCACACCATCAAATTTTTCCAAAACCATCCTTATCTAGTAAGTGCATGTAATATTTCCATTTATCTTTTTAATTCTTTCTTCCCTTTACTTTGGTGTAGCTTCTAGGTGCTACATAGAACTCCTTATTCATTTAAACATTGGCTACTTGTACCTCAGGGACATATGTAATAACACTTCTCGTGAGCCTAATTCTCCCTATGATTACACATCATCTCATGTGTAGACTACTAATCTTAGTCATCCCACTTTGAGACATCCTCCACCTGATTGGACCTCTCCCATATCATATTCCTACCTTTTATGTATCCTTAGTCCATCTTAGTCCTTTTGCATGCAAGATAGGCCCTCTAGAGACCCCCAAGGCCTTTCAAGAGCTTGCTAACTAGCCTAGGTCCCTATTTAACCTAGGATATAGATTGTGTGAAGGAAACCCATAACCTAGGATACATGTATCCTTTATAAAATCCATAGCATAGGCTATGGCCTAGGAAAAATGCATGTAAAAGTGCCTGTTTGGAGTCAAATAGTAAAAAATAACTAGTTTTAGGTCTTCTAATGGATTGGGGTTGGGATATATGCCTTAGTATCATTCATTTAGATCTCTCTCTTCTATATCCATAATATATCTTGATTATTATTCCCTATTTTTACTCTCATGCCTTCTTGAATCTCTCTTGATTAATTTTTGGTACTCTTAAGTTTGATTGGTGATAGAGGATCCCATATGCTACTACATATTTGCTTGGAGACTCCATTATTAATCTCAATTATTCTTTCTTCCTTATGGATTGATTCTATCTTCTACATTTTGAATTATATCTATTTTTTTCACTTGGTTGTAGATCTTACACCATTTCAAATTCTCACTTCACCTCCTCCTTTTCTCTTGGCTTTTGGTTTGGACTTCAGCTTGCACATAGCTTGATCTTACTCCTACATTGCTTTCTCTCTTGGATTCTTAGTTGGTAGAACATCAACACATCTTATTTGATAATAAGGGCACTTTTCTATGCAAAGTGAATCTCCATTATTTTCTGTAGTATATATTCTAGGGTTTGATTTGTTTTGGTGATTTAGTTACTTGGTGCATTACTTAGAGTAATTTATAAAGTTTTATGCATGTGTACATCATTAAAAAGTACTTTCATTTCTTGAAATATTCTCAAGACAAACTAGATAACTTGATTAAACATTATTTCTATCTTGCTAAACTAAAACATTGCATTGCTAGAAAATAGCAGTATTGATTTGGAAAGATAGATCAAATCTAGAATAGGCACGCTCTTGAACCCTTTTTGGAAATGTCATTCATTTAGCCTTAAATTTCCTTAGTTTTTATCTCTCTCCATTGGATATTGTTGTTTTCACTTTGTTTATGCAATAAATAGCCTAGTCTTAGCTACTTGCTTTACTATGGTTAGATCTACTAGAGGTTCCTACATACTTTTTATACTTATTCTTGTTAACCCCAATTTTTTTTACAAGTATGTCTATATCTTGGTGTAATTCAGCAAGCTAGATAGCCATTGTAGACCTCTTATATCACATAGAGGCCCTAAGCCTTTTGGTCTCTTAGTGGTTTACTTTAGCATCATGCCAAACACTGGTGGTTCCATTCAGATTATTGGAGATAAATCATGTATGTTTAGGGTTATTTATATGTTCCAATATAATAATAATTAGATAATTGATAATATGTTTCATACTTAACACAATCATAACCTCTTTATGCTCTCTTAATATTAAATGAAATAATCACAGGTCATTGTGCAAGTTATTTGGGTAATAGAACTCCACAAATCGCTCCACATCTCTTATCTTGTAGTTAATTACAAAACATATAAAATAAGTCTCGCTATAGGAGGTGTGGCCAACTAGAGTCATCATTTACTAAAACTAAACAATTAATTGGGTAATATAGATAAACCCATGAAATTAAGATGTCAAAAATATAAATAAAAATAGTCTTTTAGAAGTGGGTTGAATTACTATAGGTTATTTCTAAGCTATGATCTTACGTTCAAACCTATCTCATTTGTATATAGCATTGGCTCAATTTTTTTGAGTACTAACTAAGAATGATAAATTGTACTCCTTGGGAACTATCCAATCTTCTAGGTTAGTTGTGCATAACTTCCCAAGGATAATGGCTTATTGGTGCATCATAGACAACAAACAACCAAATGATTCCTATGTCTCAACTTTAAAAGCAACTATGAGGTCCTTTGATATATTTAAAGGTATGTGGAATCTAATTTTATTATATATTCTATCTAATGTCATGATTTTTTGGGCATAGTCCTTTAATTCATAGATAATAGGTAGAATTGATAGCCACATATCCCATAATGATAGCTTCATATGAGTTTTAAAACTATCATAAAATGATTTTTACCTAAACAAAATTTGTTTGTAGGAGTGAAAGAAATAAAATTGGAATGTATAACTATAAATAAATACCTTATGAAAATAATATAATAAAAATCCATTTTTCAATAAATTTTTATATCTTATTTATAGTGGTCAATTGCTTACTCTTACTCTTATTAGAATTATAGTTTTTTTCTATTTATTTTTCTATTCTCTTTATTGTGATTAGTCACCTAAATTTTTATATATTCTTTACATTGGGTAACCACATGCTCTTAGTCTATTTATAATGAGAATTATTTTTCTACTTATTTGTATATCTTATTTATTTTGGGTAGCTACCTATTATTAGTCAACTTGTAATTTTACACTTGATGAAAAATCATTATGAGAATGTTATAGTAAAAATATATTTGTGTATCTTGTTTATAGTGGGAATATAATGAGAATTTCACATCATGAATACAAATATTATACAATTATTTCATAATTAATGTTGTGCAGGCTATTGTTACTTGATAAATAGTTATAAAGGAAGATAATATTTGGGTGATATTATATGAGCATCCACAAACATTAAATGAAATTTCACATCATGAAACAGAATATTATTCTCTTATTTCATAATTGAATGTTGTGTGACATAGTTTATCAAAAAAAATTTATAAAAGATTAGAATCATTGTGTTATATGGAATGGATAGCCTCCCACTCCGTATTAAAGAAAGATAATGATTGGGTTATATGAAATGGGTGGCCTACCACTCCATATTAAAATAAGAGAATCATTAAATTATATGGAATGGGTGGTTTCCCACTCCATATCAAAGAAAATTTCACATGATAAAATAATGTGAAAGTGGTTGTCCATGTATGTAGATATTTTTTTACCCCAAACAAGATAATATTTGAGTGCCATGGAATGTTATAGTAGAAAACTATTTTTTTTAAATATTTTTTTGTAATCTTGTTTGTAGCAGGCATATAATGATACTTTAAAATCATTAAGCAACACATAATCCTCTATTTTATAATGGAATGTTATGTACTTCAAAATTTATTTAAAAATAATGATAGAAGAAGATAATATTTGAGTGATATGGAATGGGTAGCCACAAAATTTAAATGGAATTTCAAATAATGAAATAAAACATCATTCTCTTATTTCATAATTAAATGTTGTGTCTATCATAATTTCTCATCAAATATTTATAAAATAAAATAATCATTGGGTTATTGTAGACACATAAATATCATCACATATACTTGAAAATGTTCAATTTTGACACTTCCTAAACCACATGACTTGTGCATAATTACATGACTCTTTTTTGCCATTGTATATAAATTTATATTTATGCAAGTATGACCCTTTATTTTACATCATTATTACATATAAATATAAATGTTAAATGTTAAATATATCTCAAATAACATTCATGTTATCTTGATTTTAGTACAAGTGTCCTTGATCATTTTGGATAGGTTTGTGCTAGGTGAACTACAAATCATAGTGCTTCTATCCACTTATAGTGGACATGTCTAAATTTTGTTTCTATTCTTGATTCTGATCTTAAGATTTTGCATTCACCTCTTATTATAATTTTCATTTTTATATAGTTATAAGATTCAACAGATATCCATGTGAAAGCTAAAAAAATCTATTATTAGTGTTTTCCAAAAATAACAACTTTCCATATCTAATGTTTTACAAAATAGAAATAGTTAAATATTATAAATCTTTAGCATTATTATATTCTCTAGTTTTTCACCTATTATAATATTTAAAATTATTTGTTTTATAAAATATAGGGTAAATTAGTTTTTCATAACCTTAAAAAAAATTAACTTCAAAATTTTGAATCATCAAGGCTATGAAACCTTCTTCCAGTAAGCGATTTACTTAATAATACCTAATTGACTCCAATAATTGAGAATTCTACTTTATAAAATCACATAACTTAAATATCATAGGCAAATTAAAATATGTTTGCATCCCACATAGTTAGTGAAGATAAAAAATGGAGTATATACCTCCATATAAAAAACAAATCTAACATAAACATCAATAACTATTTTGCTATAAAGAATCTACTAAAAATAACTTATAATTTAAGAAGTGATAGTTTATCTCTTGAAAATAATATATCTTAGACATGAAATTAAATTAAAAATTCCCTTAATATACCATTAAATATGTAGGTCATCTCAATCAATTTTTTTGGAGTTGATTATGTTACCTCTCTATCTTAACAATTAACCATATAGCCTCATCAAAGGTTGTTGTTTCTCTTATGCACTCTTCAAAAGTCCCTTGGGAACATAATCTAGGAAAATGAAGTATCATAGTGCTAAAACCATGAATTATAATCTCAACTAACTCATAATAATATTATGATTATGTTCCCTTTACTTATGCAAGGATAAAGTTTAATTTTTTAATCCATAAGTTACTTAAAAGATGCAATGCTAAAAGATAATAAAACAAATAATAAATATGTTTTAGTCCCTTTAACTAGTTTGAACAAAGACTCCATAAAAACCCTAAACTTATTGAACTAATTTAGTTCATATTAAAAATAAAGTATTTAAATCTGAATAGTATTTATTAAACATGAATATTTATACCATTAGTAAATTAGGGTCTATAGCTTACTCATCTCACATTTCAATTTAAAATTTCAAGGAACCTTATTTTACAAAATTTAAAGAGTCAATAGACCATCATCATTACCTAATATTATAGGTATCCTCAATGTTTCATATGTTTTAAATGACTGATACTACTTATTCACTTCAAGATTTCATCATAATTTAAACCTTTGTAAACATATGTAGAGAACTTGGCATTAAATCAAAACATAGTGGTAACATAAAACTTAGGTATTGCCATATAAAATTCCCATAATACTAAATATAATAATATTATAGCTAATTTATCTCTTAGTATAATAATCATAAATAATCATAAAATAAGGGTAGATCCACAACAATGTTTTTACCTAATATACAAAGTCCAAAAAGTAGTAATGATAATAAATATGATTAACTTATTATTCCTTAGTCAATCACGAGTACGTACAGAGTAAAAAAGAGGAACCACCGCATTTTAATTATAATGATAATGAGATAACCATATGTTTCAACATTTATCATCTATAGGCATCAAATGCTCAAGCCTTTTAGACCTAGAATAATACTCTCTATCAATGGTAGTAACACATGTAAAATATAGAAAAAATAGGGAAATTAATATTTGATGCACCAACTTATCAATAGAAAATAATAATCTTATATATATTATAAACATAGTGTAATTAGAGTCCCTTATAGCCAATTATAAAAACCGTTTAAACTCCATGTTAGCTTTTGTATTATAGAGTTATCGTTGGAAACATAAAATTACAAAACTAGATATGTTTTTCAACTTGAATACCTAGTTTTATCCCTTCATTTATAATGACCTAGTGGCCCAGAGGTTTGGTACAACCAAAATGGAATCCCCTAAATTTTTCATGCCCTTATGTATGAATGCATTTTTGAGACATGAAACTGTATAATTTTCTAGTTATGATATTTTTTACTCTGTTATGCTTTAAACTTACTTGCAACCCACTAAATTTGTTTTGATAACCACCATTACAAAGACTCGATGGCTCAGACGTAAGGGAACCTAAAAGGCACCACCATCAAATTCCAACCCCCCCCCCCCACTTTTCATGGAAATTGTTTGGAACTCAAAACTTAATAGTTTCCACTTTCTTCTTGTTTTGTCATAAGGAGTCCTATTTGTGCCTTATTAACTATCATAGGCTCCTAAGAGCGTTGAAAAAAGTTGAACCAAAAGGAGATCCATGCTTTTTTGATTTTATTTTAGTTTGATAAAAATATAAATGTTTTTTTTTTTAAATTTTAACCTTGTGTCTTCCCTTAATGGATTTGGAGGAGATTGAAGCTCCTAAGACTTGTTCAAAAAACATAGGATACTAAGACCTCTTATGAGCTTATGTATAAATAGGAACCTATAGAAATCATGAACATATCTTACTATCACATTAGAAAATTGAAACTAAGAAATATTGGTTTTTTCCAAAATCTTAGAGAATCCATTAATGGTACTCATTTAGGGTTGAAGAAAGAGAGGAGTGATGACTATGGAAAATTCAACCTCAAACACCTCCTCCCTCCTTGAAAATTAGGTTTTTCCTTAATAAATAATAATTTTGGGACATTATGTCCTCCATAATTTTATTTAGGTCACCTTTTTCTTGGACTAGATTTCATAGTCGAGATCAATTTGATCTAATAGTGGACATTAGGTGCACCAAACTCAAAGGGCTTAAATAGGATATTTTAGGCACCTTTTAAGGTCCGATGAGGTCCATTTTATATATTTTTAAAAATTTTACCAAATTCAAGTCAACATGAAATTATAATTCATTTGTGACTTAAGTGATAACTAAGCCATGTGATTTGTCAGAATCACTTGGAACCCTCTTTGAACTCCACTGTGAGTTATGAACATCTCATTTAAGAAAGTGGTTGATTGAAATCAAATATATTTAGTTGTGTGTTAATTATTTTTACTTATGGTCTTGGGGCCCACTATGATGAATTATTGAGTTATAGGATTTTATGAGAGCATGTAAACTAACTAGAGTAAGTGAAACATGCATGGTTGGGTGGTGAGCATGTATGCACTTTCACATTTTCTCCTTGTCATGTAGGAGATATAATTGTGTAGAATGTTAATTATACATTATAAAAAATGGCCTATTTTATGTGTGTTTCATTATGTCAAATTTTGGGCATGACATTTATGGTGATGATCAATATGTGCTCTAAGAAATAGTGAGTGAATATGTGATTCATCATCCACAATCTCACTATCATAAATTATAATGGAAGGCATCTAAACCATATGAAGTATATCATGTGTAAGTGTCCTAATAATCATATATAATGGGTGACCATGATGTGGTGGAGGATTTGTCTTATATGTAATTTTCACTTTTGATGCTTCCTTACAATGATCTTGTAATTGATTATTGAATATCTTTTGGTTTTGGTGTTAATTATGTTGTGACCCTAAATCCTCTAAAGGATCATCAAAGGTAATATGTTCACTATCAATAACATATTGTACCTTGTCCTTAAATTTTTAATATTTATTTTTATAATTATCAACAAACTGATGGTAGTTAAAATAAACATTTGCATTATATCATTTTGGCAAAGGTTGACTCATATTAGTCACCATAATAGGAGGGAGAGATATGAGATAAAAATCCATTAGATTTTGAAGGATCTAAGTTGGAAATTTAGGTAATCATTTAAATTTTCTCTTAGGTGCATTGGGTAAGATGAGATAATTAGATTGATATGACACTATGTTAACTATGGTTGTTTCTTCATTTTTAGTCTTATAAAGTTTAAAATTGTATCTTTTTTTATATGAAACTTTTTATTTGATGTATTCAATGTGTTTGCTACATACTTAATTTGTTCATGCAATTAGTTTCATTTATTGATCTTGAACAATATGGAACATGTTATCAAAATATTTAAACTTATTGAAAATGGGAAACCTCTATAAAACCCAATTCCATGACTTTCCATATATAGATCCTCTATTTGGGATGACAATCTATATTCAGTACTATACCATACCATAGTGCATGCAAACATCTAAACCACAAGTAAAATTTGATTGAATATAGCTTGAATCTCTTTATCTTCCATTGGGTTTGTCATTTTTGCCAACATTATCTTGTACCTCTAAACATATTCATTGATGGGCTCATTGGTTCCTTGCTTGATATTTGAAATTTGTGCATATGAAATATTTGTAGTAATGTTGAGTTAAAAATGTGATAATAATTGATCTACTATATGATTAAATGTTCTTTATTATTTTATTGGTAGATCATAAAACCATCTAAAAACATAATCCTTTAGGATTATTGGAAATAATTTTTTCAAATGTTTATCATTACAAGTATAATCAAGGCATGCTGCATAGAAAGATCAAAATTTATATTCAAGATCACCCTTGCCATCATAAGTGTGAACCTAGGTACTAAAATCTAGTTGTAAAAGGGTACAAAGATATCTCAAGTGTAAGATTATTATGTAATACATATTGTGAATCAATAGCATGAGTTGATTTCATAGCATGTTGATCAATATTGGTAACCTTAGTGTCCAAATCTTTAATAACTTGGAGAAGATATTTTATAGTAAACCCATTTGCATTAAGATTTTATATTTGGGATGTTACCAAAGGGGATGCACACACTGCTTGTGTTTATGTAGGAAGTGAAACTAGTACCTGAGTTTAAGTATTGATTGTCCCCATGGAAGATTTAAAAATAGTTGTTTGATCTTTAAGTAAAAATGGTTTGAAACCATATCTTTTACCCCCACTAGATGTAATAGTGAATGGTTTTTTAAGGGAAGGAATATTATGAGGGATGTGTGATGGTTGTATCTAGTAGCCCTAATATTTGTAGCAATAGAGAACAATGATTATTCACTATCACCATTGGGTTTTTTAGATTTCAATATATTATTAAGGATATTTTGAGGATATATATATATATATATATATATATTCTTGAAACAATGAAATCAATTTACTTTCTCTTTATCTAATTTCATGTGTTCACTATTCTCATGTGTTTCACAATTTTCATAATCAAATACATCCTCCATGAGTTTTTTTTTAGTTCTTTTATTATTTTCATTGTTGGCCTTCTCATTAGTGTAATAATTTAGAAGGGTATTAACCTGAGACAACTTAGATGGTAGAAGAAGAATCTCAATATGTTCAATATATACACCACCTATTCTATCACTACACCTAAGTTGCATAATAATTTATAAAATCAAAATATAAATAACCAAAACAATATGAAACCCTAGAAGATTAAAAGCTTGATGGAAAGGTTGGGTTTGATAAAAATAAGGCTAATTAAATAATTAAGATTTATACTATAACCTGATATAGTATTGAATTACACACACACACACACACACACACACACACACACACACACACACACACACACACACACACACACACACACACACACACACACACACACACACACACACACACACACACACACACACACACACACATAAATTAACCAACTAAGCAATTATAGATCTCATTAAATTATCTACACAAATGAGTTATACTACCATATTATACCATATTTCCAAATTAGTCATAGGTTCATTCTCATTATGAGACTAAAGCATTTAAATCACAATCAATGAGAATTATTTTTCAAGTTCAAATCTAGATAATTATATACACTCACATAAAACATATTACACTATTTTTCACACACAAACCCACATAAGGTGGATAACTAAATTATTTAGATTCTCTATTTAGAGTATATGGCTATGGAGATAGTGATCACTAATAGAAGTGTATTTTAGGTTTGATAATATTAATTTGATCCCAATAACCCTCATTTTTTAAGGTGGAATTACCTATTTAGGTGACCAAGGGTTTTGATTAAAAAATTTGACATCTAGAACCTATGTGCATGATCTAAATAAAGAAAGTACAAGGTGAAAGAGAACCCTAACATATATAGCTAGAATTTATAGAATATGAATTGTATTTCACTAGGTATATAATAAGCATTAGTTTCAAGATATGGAAGCATTCGTTCTAGTATACCTATTCCTATGGTACTATCCAGACTGATAGAGAGATAATTTATAGAATCTTGACAAATCATAGTTGAGCATCATCTTGACTATTCCCACACTTGCACTTCTTAGATCTACCTATGCATTATTAAACAAGGTAATTATTATATATTATTTGTGTCTAAAATTTTAAAATATTATTTATAATTATACTTTATATATATATATGTATATATATATGTATGTATATATATATATATATGTATGTATATATGTATGTATATATATATGTATATATATATATATATGTATATATATGTATGTATATATATATATATATATATATACATATATGTGTGTGTGTGTGTGTGTGTGTGTGTGTGTGTATGTCTATATATATATATATATATGTATGTATATATGTATATATATACATATATACATATATACATACATATATATATATATATATACACACACACACATATATATATATATATATATATATACATACACACACATATATACATATATATATACATATATACATATATATATACATATATACATATATATATATATATATATACATATATATATATATATATACATATATATATATATATACATATATATATATATACATATATATATATTGTGTATACACACACACACACACACACACACACACACACACACACAGAGGGGGATTTATTTTGTATTTATACCACCACTTTTTAAAATAATCACATCAAGGGTAAATTAATACAAAATTGTTGACATGTACATATATAACTATTTTCACATTTGAGTGATTGTAGGGTATGCAACTAGCATTGGATCTAGGACACTAGCATTGACACTAGTGTCATATGAATAATAGTGTCCTAGAGAATAGGGAAATAAAGAATATATATATATATATATATATATATATATATATATATATATATATATATAACTAATATTGAAGGATATATATTGGGTTTTATTCATATTGTGAGTTACATGTGATTTAGGTAATCATAATATTAGGGTCAGACTATAAGATAAGCATTTTTACATGGTGAGATAGAGATCATGAGCCTTTAGATAGTAATAAAGTCAAGAACTGAAGGGTAAATCTTTGAGTTATATTTTTCAAGTGTAAAGTATTAATTTATCATGTAAATACATATTTAAAATATAAACTATATAATCACCATAGTGATTTGAATAAGAATAACAACTAACGTCAATTAACAAGCACTAAACAACATGAAAAATTAGATAAATGTCAATGATGATTGCTAAAACTAGAAACAATAACAATTTACATAATGAAATTGAAAAATATTTCTTGTAATTACCATTTTAGTCCTTTCCACCCCAAACCTAGCTCATCCCTTGATTGTAACCATAACCATGCAAAGGACATCAATAACACCTATATTGAAAAGATAATAATAAAAAAATACTATCAACATTATTATCCTTAAATATCAATCATGAATCATAATCAAATATAAAAGTAGATTATAAATATGTTATCATAAGGTTTTTAAAGTCTTTAATTAGGTTATAACAAGGTGTAATATGACATCTAATCACCCTAAAATGATGCACCTTCTAAGGTCCTCTAAAAAAAGGTGAGAATAGTGTTATCTAAAAATAATTTTTATTCCCAAGTTGTACATTTATCACTTAGTTGGTCTTATTAGACCAATACTTTTTGAATGTATTTGTTGCAAGTTTGACACTACATTGATCAAAGATTCAGATTAGGTCTAGTAAGAATGTCTCCTTTTCTTCCACATGGAGATTATTATAATCTAGAAGATGAGATGGATCAAAAACATATTTTTTTAGTAAATCAACATGAAATAAATCATTCATTTTTTAAATAGAAGGAGAAAGAACTATACTGTAGGCAATAGGGCTAATATTTTCCACAATGTAGATGGGACTGACAAAGCATGGAGCTACTTTGGATTCCATGCCAGACATTATGAGATTTTTTTGATGTCTAACTCTAAAAAATAATTTGTATAAAACCTATAATTATCTTATGGATATTTTCAAATCAACATAATTCTTGTGTTGATTGTAGGTAACTTTCCATTTTTGTCAAATAAGAGTCATTTTCCTATCATAATCTTGTAAGATTTTATGAACTTACCAAAGTGGGGTACTAAAATTTTGACCATACAAGGGTGAAAAATGATCCATTTTATCACCAAGTGATAAGTATTGTTATAATAAAACCCCACCAAGTAGAGATAATATTCCCACTTATATTGTTAATCCATGACATAAATTATTAGCATGTCTTCTACAAATTGGTTCAACCTTTCCATTTGGACATCCATTTATAGATAATAAGATGAAAAAAATATACGTATATGCCAAACATAGTAGTGAAGGTATTCCAAAACCTTAAATTAATTATTTTATCTATATATGAGTTGATATTTTTAAGCACACTATGAAGGAGAGATAATTAATTCACAAACATTTTACCAAAAGTGGGGGCATTATCAGTCAAATTGCCTATAATGAAATACACAAAATTAGTTAATTTATCAACCGTGACAAAGATTATATCATGATTTCCTTGATACTTAGGTTGTCACAAAATGAAATCCAATAGAATTACAACCCATTTATTATATGGGACTAGATGTATATATAAAAAATCACCTAGATGACAATGTTTAGCTTTGGAAAGCTAAAATTACAAAACATTTTCCATAAAAAAAACCACATCATTCTTCATTCTAAGCCAAAAAATTTATATTTCAAGTGCATGAGTCATATTTTTGACACTTGGGTGATAAACTGTGGTGTGATATGCATTCTTACAGTAGTTTCTCTCTCAAATTTATATAATTTAGAAAAAAATATTTTAGTTTAATACCTTATATATCCATTATTCTCTTCACCAATTCAACACATTTTTTTTGTAAACAACATGTTTTATTTGCTTTCTTATAACATAATTGTAAAATTGGACTATAAAATAGAAAGTGTAACAAGGTAAGCTATTTTAATAAGGTATTAACAACCCTATTTTATTTTCCCTTGACATAATCAATTTTAGTGTCAAAATTACTAATGAAATCTATCCATCTACACTTACCTTGAATTTAGTTCCTTTTGAGAAAAAAAGTGTATAAGGTTAAAATGATTAGATATTACCTTAAAATGCTTACGAAGTAAAAAATGATTCCAGTGTTTGATCACAATCACCACAACTGATAACTAAAGATAATGGATGAGGTTATTTTTATGCATTTAGTTTATGAGATTCATAGGCAATAACCTTGACACATTGGGTATAAACAAACCCAATACAATATTAGATACATCTATCCAAATCTTGAAATTCGCATTAAAATATGGATTAACAATAATACAGGTAGAAGTTAATAGTTATTTCAATTCTTGAAAGGTTTACTCAAACTAAGAGTCCAATTTTTTTTTTCCTTTTTATACAATTAAGTTATAGGGTTAGTAATGTTAGATAATTTTTCAACAAATATTTTAAAGTAACCAACTAGACCCTTCAAACTCACTTCATGCACATTTTTTAGAACAAGCCTCTCTTTAATTGCTTTCATCTTAACAAGATCAACAAAAAAACCTTTCCTTGGAGATTATGCGCTCTAAATAATCAATCTTATATTGGTGAAAATATTGACTAAAGATTTTACCAATAACTTGTATTGCATTAGTCTTTAAAATACCAAACATTAATTATATGCATTCTCAACTTCATTGAATAAATAATAATATCATGCTAGAACATTAGCACAAAATGATGAAAGAAATATTTGAACATGTTGTTCTTTAAGTTCATAAATACAATAGGTGCATTAGTTAATCCAAAGGGCATGACAATGAACATGTAATGACCATATCTTGTTTGAAATGTTGTTTTGACATGCACATCTTCATACTTCATGTGGAGGTTAATAATACATCTAATGAATAAAAATAACATAAAATACATCAACATCCTTTGTTTGATCAAAGAAATCATCAATCCTAAGAATTTAATAATTATTTTTAATTGTGAATTTATTTAAAATGTTTTAATCAATATAAAGTCTCAATGTTCCATTCTTATTTTTTATGAAGAAAATGAAAGATCACCAAGGTGATACACTTGGTTGAATTAGGCATTTATTCATAAGTTCTTAGAACTAAACTTTTAGTTCCTAAAAATATATCACCTTCATCCAATAAGAATACTTGGATGCAGGTGTAGATCTAGGTACAATAGGTAAAGATAAGTCACATTCTCTCTGAGGTGAAAATCCTAGTAGTTATTTTGGGAACGCATCCTTGAATTATTTTAAGGCTACATAGTCTCTTTGGCAAGATCCTTTATCCTTGGGAAAAATTTTCATTTTTATAGTGTAAATATTACAAACTTTACAAATTGATATTTTCATCTATATGGATGAAAGAATATTACCAACCACTAACTTCATAACACCCTAGATTTACACCTAGTTTCCCATGTCATCAAGACATTGGTCTTTTTTTTTGAAAAAAATAATATTAATTTGATTTTTTATAGCTAATACATACCCAAAATTATATCACATGACCCCAAATGTGTTGAAACAAAACTCATCTTGGTTTAAAAAAATCTAAGATCAAGTTATGTTTTATCCATGCATTCCCATACATAAATTCTTTTACCTATGACAAACTCCACCTCTCAACATTCTCTTATCTTATAGGGTTTTGTTTTGCATTTTCAAGATTCAAATGGTGAAATAAAAATATTTTTGCCATCAAAATCAAATAGAATCTACAAATGATAAATAAAACTTAAACCTTTAGTTTCAATTAAGGTGAATTGCTTGTATACATTATGATTATCTAGTGTAGAATACACCTGATGGTTTTCTAGGTGATTATTGAACAAAGTGGCTATCACCACAATATGATCATTACACCATTATTTTTGGAGGATAGTTATAATATTATCTATAGTCATTGGTCCATGAGATTTATGGTGAGGCTATTTATTATTCCCAATATTTTCATAGAATTTTTTGAGATATGGGAACCTTTTTTAAATTATATTACCTACTAAATTAGCATGTTTCACAAATTTATTATTATTATTATGTTATTTTAAAATTATTTAAAATAGGATAATTAGGATTACTAGGCTTGGATTGTAACTTATTATTCCTAAAATCATTATCTTGTCTTGAGGTGAGACTTATTATATTCTTCCCAATGAGCATATTGAATTTTCATGACCAAAGAATAGGGGTTAATCATATTGACATCATGAATTAAAAACTCCCATAAACCCAACATAAATATTGTTACCTTCATCTCATCATCATAATTATAGTTCACATAACACAAGATACTAAGGGAATCATTATCATACTTGTAATAATCATAATACCTTGCTTTAGACTATGAAATCATGATTTTTTTGTTCCTTATAGGTAGCATTGAGGTACATTTTTAAAAATTATTTTTCAAAAGTTTCCCAAGTAAGAATCATATGATATTACCCTTGAGATCAAAATGATTATTCCACCATAAAGTTACATCACCAACTAATTGAAAGGACCCAATACAATATTTAAAAATATAAATCATGTTATAAAAGGTGAAATACTTTTACAAGTTGTTCATCCATGCCTCAACAACAGCACCATAGTGTCCCCTATCATAAATAGGAGGTAGAGATTATGTGTTTCCTTGATGATAGGGTAAATGGAATCTTAGGGTTTAGGATTTTATCCATTTACCTCCATTTTTTATTCCCTTTAATGATTATCATCATGAACTTCAATATTAGCATGTTTTTGACTATGCACCTCCACTTTATTTTAGATGTTTTGGATCACAATGAAGCCTCCAATTATAATGTCATAATTCCCTACTAGGTTATCAAAATTATTTCGACTTTAATTTTTGTCAAAATTTTTGTCTCTTCTGAACACCAATAGCATTCATTCCTCATATTCTTATTGACTCTCCTTTTACCTTTGCCTCCATCAACATGATTATTGGTATGTCCACCTCTACTAATTTGTGTCCTCACCATATTAAGATACATAAAAAAATATTTTATATGAAAGTATTTTTATGAATGATCCATATATTTTAGAAGTTGTGCTTTAATACCAAATTTCGCGGCCTAAAAAATTTGAACATAAAAAGTCTAAATCATCAAGGCTATGAACCTTTTTCTAGGGAGTGATTTAATTTATAACAAACAATTTATTGCAATAATTGAATATTATACTTTATGAAATACCACCTTTAAAATATAAGAGGAAACACATGATATGTTTGGTTCTCACACTATTAGGGAAGGTCAACATAAATAGAGTATATACCTACTAATCAAAATGCCACTAACATAAACATCAATATCTTTCTTTTTATCAATAATATACTAAAAATAACATACAATTTAAGAAGTGACAATTCATCTCTCAAAGATAAATTATATTGGAAATTCAATTAAATAGAATGTTACACCATTGTACAATTCAAGATGTAGGTCATCTCAATCAACATTTTTTAGATTTTATTATGTTTCCCTTGTGTCTTAAAAATTCACCTTATAGCTTCATCAAGGGTTCACATTTCTCTTATGCACTCTCTAAAAGTTGATTGAGAACCTAATATGGGATAAAATAATATCATAGTGATGTAACCATATATTATACCCTTAATTCACTCATACTCATATTATTAATATGTTCCTTTCACTTATCCAAGGACACACTATATTTATATGATTCATAAGTTTATCAAAATATGACTTACTAAAAGGAAATATAGTAAATATATTTTAATACTTTTCCCATTTTGAACAAGGTCTCATTCATAAACCTAACTTAAGTGAGATAATTTGGTTAATATTACAAATTTAATACTTGCCTATGAATAGTAATTATTAAAAAATATTATGTACAACATAAATAGATAAGGGTCTATAACTCACTCATTTTGTATTTTAGTTTAAAATTTCAAGGAACATTATTTAAAAAACTTTAAAGAGTTAATAGACCATCATCATTATGTAATATCTCAAGTCACCTTAATTCTTTATATGTTCAAAAGGACTAACGTTACTTAGTCACTTCAAGGTTCCTTTACCATTTACAATTATGTAAAAATGTGTAGAGAACTTGAATTTTAATCAAAATAGAGTGATAATATAACACATATGTATTGACATAAAATAATCCCATAATGATAAATAAAATGATATTCTATCTACCTTATCTCTCGATACAATAATGAAAACTACTAAAAAAAAGGTTAGATCCACAACAATGTTTTTACAAAATACATGAAGTCTAATAAAGAGTAGTGATAATGAATGTGATTAACTTATTATTCCTTAGCCAATAAATAAGTACACATTGAATAAAATAAAGGATAAAATTCATTTTAATTAAAATGATAATAAGATAACCATATATTTTTGCATTAATCACCTATAGGTGCCGACACTGAGGCCCTTCAAACTTGACATAATACTATCTATCAATGGTAGTAACCCATGCAAAATATAGACTAAATAGATAAATTATATTTGATGTAATAAATGTTTAATACACACACACACACACACACACACACACACACACACACACACACACACACACACACACACACACACACACACACACACACACCCACGTGCACGTGAAAGCGTACACACACACACACTTTTCAATAGTGTAAATAGAGTCTATTACATCTAAAAATTAAAATAATTACGAATGTGCGCACATGTGCATACGCACACACACACACACATAATTTTAAATAGTGTAAGTAGAGTCTGTTACATCCAAATTTTAAAATCATCTACCTTATATGCCAACTTATTGGAAACGTGATCAAAATTCCATTAATCATGCATTATAAAAATATTTATTAAAAATAAAAAATAATATCAGATAATCATATAATCTACAACTAGTTTATAGAAGCTATATTATTATATTATTTATTTATATATTACCATAAATAAAGTAAAACTAAAAAATCAGTCTTATTTAACACCAAAAAATTCTATTACTTTTTACTTTGAAGTAAGCTATAGTTACCTATGTCTAGCTTGATTACTAAGTCAACACAATTTAGGTTCCTTTATTAATTTAAGATACTAAAATATTATACCATCTTACCAACTAATAAATCAATATGTTAAATAATTTGATAATGAGTCTCTACCATTGACAATAATTCAAATAAGTAGAGATTACTTTCAAGGAGTTTTATTTTTAATGAGTTTAATACCAAATTAAAACTAGGGTTTCACCCTAATTCATGTTAAATTATCAATATATGCAATTATGATAATTAGGTGTGAGTATGAGTATTAAATAACATTATAAAATATTACAAAATTTTTGACATAAAATACAAATAGAATATGAGTCCAAGTTGAAAACAAATGAAGATGCATATTGAAAGAAACAAAGAATACATAGTAGTCATCTATGAATTTTACCATAAGTAGATATTTTATTAGGGTTTTGACCTTATATTTTTATAATACATAAATGGTAATTTTCCAAATAATATGATATAATTTCATGTAAAAAGATGAAATAGAGATGGGATTCAATAAGATCATGTAAACAATCTAAGACCAACTAGCTCCATAGAGACTACATCACTCTACTCGAATTTGCTAATATAATAACTTGAGTTTTGTCTAATGAAGATTTAATGCCTACATTACATATTACATGATAAAAAATAACTAGAATCAAACAAAGAGTTAAGTATTATAATATGATTTAAGTTATAAGGAAGAATAATTAATTACATGAAATTATTTAGAAAGCCTAAGTTTTGTTTTGGTACAACATGAGATAAAGGAAATTGATTAAAGACCTAATTTTGATTATTGGTTATGACATTTTGATTGGTGTTTTAAATAGGATTTGAGGCTAGTAAATTTAGAATAATGTTTGTTATGGATAAACATTTCAATCCTTGAGGATATAATTGATAATCAATGTTGATGGCTTCAACATAGGCATCTGATAGAGTATTAATATTTTTGGATTTATTCAGAAATAATTTAGTAATTAAATATAGGGATTTTTTATACATTTTCTAAGGCTAATGTACTAGAAAGCCTAAAAATAACATCTATAAAACCATACATATTCTAGAATCTTGCATATAATTTTTTTATTAGCTTGTTAGGATCTCTTTTCATTATATCAAAATGTTGATACACCCTAATAGGGTCAATAACTTGTACACATTATGTAACACATGTATCATTACATTGGGTCATATGGTTATCAATTTTTCCAAAAGATTCAAGAACTAATCATATGAAACATATTGTAAAGTGAAAGTGAATAATCTTATTGAAATGTATTCATGGATTACATTCAAAAATATTAAAGATCAGTTGAGTTATTTAATATATTCCTTTCTTATTCATCCTTTATAAAGGTATAACAAAGGAAGGTATCTCTCAAGATTCCTAGGTAAATCATGGATGACACAAGGGATGTTGATGGAAAAAATAACTAACCAATTGATGAGGAAAATGTGATTTGATTCCCTTGTATTAGTGAGTTTGGTTGAGTTATAGTTATCCTAGGGAACCTCTATCAAATTTTGGTTTTGATGAACATGTAAAGGTGATAATAATATAATTAAATCTAAGTTGGTTCTTGTTAACCTTGATGGTGAATCCAATGTATGCAAACTCAAGTAAACTCAATGGTTGATTATTTTGAGCCCCCCTTATAATGCTAATTTATAATATATTGATGCATGTTTAATGCACCCCAAATACCTTTAAGGGGTAAGGCCCTCTCATTTTAGGACTAGTAACTAATCACTCCAAGGTATGAGTTTCTAGTATTTAGTTATATATATATCCATGTGGAAGAATAGTAGTTTAGTGTAGTGGTTATTTACTTTAGATGGTTGGGATATGAATAATTTATAAATTCTTACCTAAATATTATAATATTTAACATTCAATGGATTGACTTATATAAATTATGGTGGATCAGACCAAAAATAAAAAATATTAAGGAATGATAGGGTAGAAAAAAAGGGACTTTATGACTTTGATTAAATAATAAACCCTTCCAAGTTGACATACTATATTGGGATAAGTATGAAATATTAATTATTATATTTTATAGGTTAACTATCAAGATAGACCATAAAAACATAATTAGGATTATGAGGAAATAATTTTAGAATATCACTATGATCATAAACACAAGATATTATTAGTACAAAAATTCAAATCATATTCAAGTCATCAAGAAGATGTAAATAGGATATATAATCATAAATATGATGATAAAAACATGATGTTTAATGTAATCTCTATAATAAATACATATATTAAATTCATATAAAAATGTTAACTCAATGGAAATTCTTCAAAATAGACACATAAGTTTGGAGAAGAAAATAAATTACAAAAAAATCATAAATAGTTATAGAACTTTCTTGCTTATATTAATCTACCAAAATTTCTCCCATTTATAATGAGTAGAATCCATATATGTGTAGGATTTGTATGGGCACAAACTCATCTTTAGATCTCATTTCATGCTTATAAGGTTTCAAGATAAAATATGTCTTTATTTATCTCGTATAATTAACATGTACAAAAAGGTGACTTGGTATACAAGGAAGGGTATTATAAATATTTAACACAAAAATTAGACAAATAAACCAAATATAAAATTTGATTAAAATTATTAGATTTTATTAGACTTGAAATGGATGAAACTCTAGTTTAATAAGTTTGATTAGTTAGAATAAAAATAGGAACTTTAAATGTAGTATAAATTATAGCTGATTGAACACTAATTATCAATAGAGAGACCACTATTTTAAGACTTGTTTTACTATAGCAGAAGATGAAAATTTAGTGTAAAATGAAGTGGGACCTGAAGATGGATATATGGGAAGTAAAATAAAGCTAAATTTATAGAACACTACTACAATTTAATTATCTATCAATGTCTATACTAGAGTATAATATGTAGTTGTCGATGATTGGACTCTTACCTCAACAACCATCTGCTTATGGTTTTCAACATTTCCTTGCTCTTTTCTCCACTTACATACTATTGAACTTTTATATGATATGATTTCTTGATAATTTTTTAATTAATATGTAATATAAATAATACCTTTATTTTTATAATCATTTCCCCATGTAGACTCAGTAAAACTCAAAAAGATTCACTAACTCCTTATGCTTGGTCCACATTTTCTATAGGAAATTAATAAAGTGAATGACTTGACCACCAATTCCATGTGTAGTGTTGTGAACCCTTGTTTTGAAATCCTTTGTGGGAGACTAGATTTTGCTATCAAAATATGATTGATTTACCATTTGATCATGTGGTGTGTGTATGGTAGAGTTGAAAATTTCTCCTAATAGTTAAAATTTGTTCTTCTCTTGGGATGATTGTTAAAATTAATACATACACAATAGATCTAGATATGAATTTGATATCAAAAGACAATCACATAACATATATGCTAGTGGAAAACCTCACATGAAGTTAAAAAACCCATGGCAATTTTTTTATTCATTGAGAAACTAATATAACCCAATACAAATAATCTTCCCTCTCCTCACTTCTTATTAATAATTTTCATAGAAACATTGAAAATTTGAATGCTTGTAAAGTTGTGTATTGGAATGATTAGGGGTAGCGTGTTATAATTTTACAATGTAAAATTCATTTATAAGTGAGGTGGAGATTTGTAACTAATGGGTCCAACCCCCTACCTAATACACAAAGGTAATTGTTATAGTTTTATAATTTATAATTGATTAGCATGAATATAAACTCATGTATTTAAATAATAAAATACATTATTATTTTACTATGTGATGTAATGTGTTAAGGGAACCTATATAACACTTAACATTAATTTCTCCAATAATCCCCCTAAATCTTAAGTGAGAATACATTCCATAACCACCTTCATACAAAATGAATTGTTCTTTTTAAAACATCTATAATGAGTTTAAGGTGCATGCAACACTTGAAGGATTTAAATACCTTCATCATGTCAATATCACTTTTTGAAACAAAAGGAATCATAATTCATCAACTATTTAGAGTAAGTTTATGCTAACATGATTATGAGACTATATCTCACAGTTTCTCATGAATAATTGAGCAAGCATTTTGGAGCCTTTATAACATAAGAACATCCATTACAAGAAATGATTTTAAGTATTGGGTATACTATAGACTCACATATGGTGAAGTTTACCAAAATCATATAAAGTGACTTATCACAATGTTTTACAATGATATTTAGTATAGATAATAAGATAGAAACACATGGCCATTAGGAAGCAACATTGTCATGCAGACTCCCCCTCAATGGAGATTCTAAGCAACCCAACATTATATAAAACTTGTAAAAATTTGTATCATCAAGTGGTTTCATGAAGATATATACCACTTGTTTATTTGTAGGATGAAAGAGGAGATTGTATACACATAATATTTTAAAACTTTATCAATTACTAATGCTTTCTCTCTTATAAAAACCCATCGAGTCTCAATCTCATTAAGTGAATGCCTTAAGGGGTGCACTAGGAAAGGGATGGGTAAACCACAGGTGCTTCATAGGATTTTTTTCCCTTTACTACCACTTGATATCTACACAACCATCTCCTAAAAACATTCCCCTAAGCTTTGATTCCTCTTTTGCATCCTTCTCTAGTCATTTTATACCTTCATTATCCCTTCCCTAAACTAAACTCATTTTAAAAAGTTTACAATATAATGTCGTCTCCATCAAACCTATACTCTAATTGACAAAACCAATTTAAGGTTTAGGTCAGCCCTTGGTCGGCCAAGATTAAGACCTAATTTGTTTTTATCAATTACTATAAAAAGTTGATTGGCCCAAACCTATCAACTAAACTTTTGGAAAGGATTAATGTTAAATCCGGCTATATATACTCATTCATTTAATCATTTATTAAATAATATAAGAGGAAGAGATATATTACACATCTACTTATCCACAATTCTACTTGAAGGGCATAACTTAGGGTTTTAATACTTTATTTATCGGTATGGATCTTGTCTTGTGGAAAAATATTTTGGATGCATAGATAGGTTGTGTATCCTAGATCTGACTTGTCATTGTCATCCTTACATACTAAACCAAAATTTAATGAAACACCTTATCTAAATGAGAGAGTGAGGCTCAGTGGATTCATACTCAAAGGTAAGTATTCATAACTTTGTTCCTCCTTTATAAGAGTAGATAGATTTACATTTATGCTTCTCTCCCATGCATTAGGATTCGATATACATTGATGTAAGTATATGTATTCTAAGCATGCTTAATTTTTATGTTTATTACCCCCATTTTATGCCAAAAGAATTGGTGGGAACTATATTAAACTTTAATTTGATTTTGACATTTACTAAGTGAATATGAAAAGATAGGACATATTTAGGGTTATTGCATAGTTTTGCTTTATTGGAGGCTTTGGAATCCTCCATAGTGATATTATTGTGGTAAAATTTCCCTTGGATAGGTTTATAAGATATATATTAGTCATGAACCTGAATATATAATGTATCAATAATTGAAAGTGTATGTATGATTTATCTTCTCTAAGCTATGAATAATTTATAGATTGATTGCATTACCATTTACATACATTCTAGTGAACCTAACTTGAATATAACCCTTGAAAGTTTTATTTCATGCCATCATTTTTATTATCATTTATATTTTATTATATTTTTAGTACTATATCAAACCATTCAATATAGTTATAACTTTATATACATATTTTTAACACACAACCACCTCAAGATAACTTTGTTTTGTTTATGCAGGTCTTCATCAATTACAGGTTACTAGATTGAGCAGTTTGACACAATACTCTTTTTTAATTTTAGATCATAATAAATATTAAAATAGATAAAATATATCTAATATATTCTTCTATCAACATATAGATCAATAAGCATAGTTGAATAGGTCGACTCTATTTTTTATCTCTTCTTCAGCACATAGGGTTTTGTAAACTTGGTCTAACTAGTCGACCTAGTTGGTTGAATTCAAAATTAGCATTTGAACACATAAAAAAAAAATTAATATAAAATTTCTTTAATAACACTAAGGATCCTTTATTTTCTTTCTCTACCATTTTATTTATTCATTTATTACTATCTTTCACAATTTTACAATCTACAAAACTATAACCTTACAACCAAGTAGGTCAACCTGGTCGACTTAGTTGCATAGTCTATCTTCTCTCTAAGAGATATATTTGACCTATTATGATTTGTTTTTAAAGACATTAATTTTGAAAAATACTAGTAACCTAATTGAATATGTTCTATACTATTTGCATACAGTGTCACCTGAACTGACTCTATGCTATTATCAATCAAGAAATTAGCATCTATTTTCTAGTAATTAATTCACATTTTATTTTAATTTGTTTTCATGCTTAGATTAACTTACATAAATTAAATAGGTGGTTTTTTAGATTATAATTTTATTTAAACTATTTTATTACTTTTTCACACACTAACAAACCACTTTACACTAAAAAACTGTTAAACATTTGTCTTCCCAAGGCCTACCTACTTGGATTTCATCACCAAGGAAAAGTTGAATTGGTTTTTTGGCCAAGTATAAATACATGGTTAATGGTATATATTGGAAAATCACCTGAAACCCTTATCATTATGGGATTGTGAAGTGAGGGGGTAGGCCACAATACCAATCTAGTACCATCCTGAATATAGATCCCTTTCAGCCCAAACATCTTGAAACCATACTTAGATTGCTTTATATTTCTTTTTTTCTACCAAATTTCCTATCACACTAAAATTACACTTTATTATAACTTAATAAAACTTATGATGACTAATTAGTTAGCATTTAATTCTAAATTATTGCTTTTTATTTAACTATTGTGTGTTATATTATATAACTTTCATTGTTCAGTGTTGGTGCAAGATTTGTGTTGTGTGTTCTAATTGCATTAGTCACATTGATCCAATTGCTTGTGTGATTTATTTCATTATTTATTCAAATTATCTTGAAATTTTTTCCCTATTACAAAACATTATCTTCTTTCTCAAATAGTCTCTTACAAATTATTTTACTTTTATGCCTATTATACATAGTCGACCTGCATGACTATGTATTCTTATCTCCTTGTATAGTTCTTTATTCAATAGTACATAATCAACATGCATGAATGTGTATCCTTATCAAACTATTTAACCTTCTTGTTTTCAATACATAGTCAACCTGCATGATTGTGTATCCTTATCCTTATGTACTATTCCTTGGGTTACATAACATAGTCGACCATTTTTAATTTGTATCCTATTTTATAATTTTGACTTTGCATCATCATTCCTTTTAGATCCCTTTTTTAATAATGAAATTCCTATTTGAGGATAATAAAAATTTAAACTCAACAAATATGATGAGCTTCACCAATCCCAATAGGTTTCCTTGTCACCCACTTGTGGATTCCACTTTAGATGAAAGTAATTGGAATGTGTCCAATCACGCTACAAATTATTGGACTCCTCATCATTCATATTCAATTTATAATCATATTTTCTCCTTAATGTACACTCTTGAAATACCTTTATTCATTAATGAGTTTCCTTAACATAGGGGAAAAGACCCTTCCACTATTTACAATCTCATCATAAGTGGTCAAATAGAAGAGATCCATTCAAGTTCTCCCATATTATCTCATGGATTTGGGGGTGATACCTTCTTTGATTCTCAACCTCTCCCTTCTATTTTGACTCTTTTTCATACTATGACCTCTTATTCCTTGATTTATTCCACCACCATGACAAGTATATCTACTAACATGGTAATTTCAAAATCTAGTGGGCCTTTTCCAAGACCCCTCCTTTTCAGTCTCTCCACTAGTGAGCTATTTTCTACCAATGGTAATCATGCCACTAGTGCTTATTTTTCTTCTAATATTTTTACTAGTGCATCTTTATCTACACATGTTAATAATTATACTAGTGTCTCTTTTTCTACCAATGCCTCTCAATCCAATAGCATCATGCATTCCTCTGCGCATAGTGGTACCCAATCCACTAATATTAATGCTAATTCTTTGCATGATGTGAAAAATAGTCAAAACATCACTAAAACTCATCAAACCTTATTACAAAATCCTAATCAAATGAATACTTTTCAATTTATTAATGTAAATAAAATGATTCAAATGTAGAGTCATCTTATTTAACTCCAAAATCAACCTCACCAAGTTCCATGGGGAGTGTAAAATCAAAATTATTCTTACCTCTCCTTAGGGATTCCCATGGCAACCTCATTCCTAAACCACCCCTTGTTAATAAAATGATTAAACCTATTCAAAATGAAGCTCTTACACCTCAAATTTACAACATTGATTTAATATGTATCACACCTATAATTAATTACAATGGGTCTACTGATCTTACATTACATTTAAAAGTGTTTGGTAATATCTAAAAATATTGTGTCAAATTAGATACTTTTCCTACTACCAAGATATTAGATATAACCCTCTATAGAGATGCTTTAGATTGGTATAATAAAATTAATTCCCACTATATCACTATCTTGGAAATCTAGTTAACTTTCTACTAAAAGAGTTTCAAACTAGTGACCTCTTTGACAATACCTTGGCTCATCTTATCAATTATAAGCAACTTAAACTGAAATCACATAATCTTTAATTAAATGATAGAAGACCTTGTCTAATAAATGTGAGCATAACATAAAATATTATAATTTCTTCCATATATTTACTAATGATATTTATCCCAAGTTGTAATATTAGATTAGGGCTCTCTCTCTCTCTCTCTCTCTCTCTCTCTCTCTCTCTCTCTCTCTCTCTCTCTCTCTCTCTCTCTCTCTCTCTCTCTCTCTCTCTCTCTCTCTCTCTCTCTCTCTCTCTGTGTGTGTGTGTGTGTGTGTGTGTGTGTGTGTGTATGAACTTTGGAAGAGGCCATTGACCAAACCAATCATCAAGATTTTATCATACATTAGTTTGGGACATCCCAACTTATTATGGGTACTCGCATGCTCATAAAAAATAAAAATCATTATGTTACTAATGATGGTGTCACTGATTACTATGATACCATTCAAAATATTGAAGCTATTGCTTGTAACCCTATTATAAAGAAAGCTTCCCCTTTAAATAACAGCCCTAATACTCAATTTTATTAAATAAACAACATCAATTTTCATAATTTTTTATCCTTATCGAATATACAAAATTATATACCAAGGCCTATTCTACAAGATATTAACCCCACTCACCCTATGAAATCATCTTATGATCCAAATATATTTTGTTGGTTTCATGCTAGTTGGGGTCACCCTCATGAGGCTTATAGGTAATTATGTAACTTATCCATTAATTTCTTCCTTGGTTTAAATTTTTATCATGATTCACTCATTAATAATTACCAATAAGCCTATGATATTACCTTCTAAGCTCATGAAACATAAAATAAAAATCAAACTTTAAATAAGGCTAATGCTCATACAGACCATCTACAAAGACCCTTTTCCAAATCATCAAGATAACAATGACAATCCTACCCCTTCTAACATTAAAATTTACAGTCTTATATATCAAAATCATAAAGAGAATGTTGTAAATATGACTAATATGTGAAGGGTGGTTTATTTCATTGATTCTCATCTTACACACATGCACCAACCATCCTAGTCTTTCTATGTTATTCAAGATTCTTCCCCATCTCACCTAATAGAGTTGGGGTAAGAGGATATTATCTCTTTTGAAGAACCAATTATAACACCTCAAGTGGATAAAAAATTTCACACTATTTATATAATTTACCCAAACTACCTATCCATTGACAACTCTCTTCAATCTTCTAATAACACTTATTCAAATCAATCACTAGAAAAACATCAATCAACTACCCTATCTCCTCAATACAATAAATTGATTTGTCCCTAGATTAAACTAAACACTTCTTATCAACACAAGTTTACATTCACCTCTAATCCTCATTGTTAGGAGATCCTCTAAAATTGTGCACATCTCTCTAACATTCCACTCACGGTTTATGATGAATGGGACCCTATTATAGAACTTACCAATCTCCCATCTCAAATACCCTTTCTTGAACTCATTCCATCTTCATAACCCAAATTATATAAAATTGCAAAGGAAATGAGGGACAAGTCATACCCTAAGCTCAACCTATTGCTAGTAAAGGATATAAGTATGGCCTAGAATTATGTAAAAAGTAAAAGATATAATCTCATCGAGTTAGACAATTAGATGAAAGATTTGGTTACATAGCTAGCAATGTTAGAAAAATTAATGGTCAAGTGGTATACAAATTAGCTTTACACATTACATTACATGAAATAATAATAATATATTTTATTATTTACAATACATGAGTTTATATTCATTTTAGTAAATAATAAAATATAAAATTATATAACTTACCATTGTGTCTTAGGTGGGAGGTTGGACCCATTGGTTACAATAGTCCATCTCACTAATAATTGAATTTTACATTGTAAAATGATATCACACCACCCCCAAATAATCTAATACACAAGCTTATGATCATTCAAATATTCAATGGTTCTATGAAGAGAATTATTGAGAGGAAGTGAGGAGAGGGAAGATTATTTTTACTAGGATATATTAATTTCTCGATGAAAGAATAATTAACTTTGGTATTTTTAACCTACATGTGAGGTTTTCCCACTTACATAAGTGTTACATGATTTTCATTTGATATCAAATTCATATCTAAATCCACTATGTATGCATAAATGTTAACATGGTATTAGAGCTATTATATATGGATTGATTGGCAATACTAGTTGAATTATTGATTAGCTTGTAGATAGCCCTATGAAAGCAAAATTAAATTCAATTACATCATTATAGGGACCTTTTAAAACATAAGAGGAATGGAAAATATCTATAATCCATGTGGGGCCTAGTGAAGGTGAATCTCTGTAGTTTGAGCATCAAGCACTTAAATAAGTAAGTAGATATTCAAACCTACAACCTATTAAAATAAATCAACTTTAAAACTTCCTATGGCATGATGGTACAACCTTGTACAACTTGAAAAAGTAGAAAACTCTAATAAAAAAAATTTCAATGCCTCTGATACCTGGATCTCATCCTTGAGTGACTAGTATTTAGTTTTTAACATGCAAAAACCTTTCTATAGTCACTAAGGAGTGTCATAATCACTTTTGGAATTTTTACAACCTCCATTGGCACCCTTGTATAGCTTAAGGGGATATAAAAATATTTTAAATCCATTTCAATTCATTTGCATGTTGGATATTATCCTTAATTAAAATATATTTACATTTTTACAATTTAAATCCTCCTATAAAGTCTATGAAGTGTCTAGATTGCTTTTGGAAATTTTTGAAACTCATCTATGATGCTTGGTATGACCTATATAGGCTATAAACAGTCAAGAATCAAATTTTTAAAATATAAAAAATAGTTTTTAAGGTTTTTTAATCCATCAAGAACCCTATGAATAGTTGTTTTACCTCTTACAGAATTGGTTGTGGCTTCTTGAAAGCCTTTTGATGTGCCTAGCTTCCTCCCCTACACCATTTCCACTTGGAAGCATGTAAGAAGGCAAGTATAAAGTTTATGAAAGCATTTATTAAATATATAATTTCCATGCAAATATAAAGGAACCCACTTTATAATTCATATTTAACTAGAAAATAAAAATCATGTAATTATTTTTTACATGCATGTAATTATTATTTAAAATAAATAAATAAAATTGAGTAAAACCACTATAAATAACATATCTTTCATGTAAAGACTCATAAATTACCAAAGAGATGTTGGTTTGTGTAATTTTATAAGGCACTTGTAAAAATGAGGTCAAGAATTCAAAATAGACTACCACCCTTATTTTTGGTCAAACCTTGAATTGGTCAAATGTATTTTTAAACATTATAAATAAAATTACCTTGTAAAAAATCTTTTTGTGACTCATCACGTTTGACACTAGTAAAACCTTTTGAAGCACTTATTGCAACTTTTGACTTGTCATTCTTTAGTAAAAAAGTGTCATGTCACGAATCATTCTCCATGTTATAAACAAATTACAATGGTCCATTTTATGTTTTAAATCTTACTTATATTTTTTTGTTTGAACATATATATTTTAAAGTAGTTTTACTTTATTTTTCTTTGACACTTGTGACTCTTACTCTAGGTGAATTATTTATAATTTTCTAATTATTTTTCATATAATTAGATAATAATTATTTTTAATACACTACAATACTTGTTTTATTAAAAAATAAAGTATATAATCACATTAAAAGGTCATTTTATAAAAATCAAACTAGTAAGTGTTTAACCTTTAATGGAAGTTATGGCTTATCCCAAATTTGTACTAAATAGATCATAAATGTTAAATTGGTAAAATTATAATATTTGGGAAATTGGTATAAAAGCTAAATTTATGGAGAATTGTTTTTAACACTATTATCAAGACTAAAAAACCTCTGTTAGGGAGGCAAGTCACGATTAAACTTACTATTGTAATTCAACATAAATCATAAGAAGCTAGTTGATCATTTTAAGGAGTGAAAATGATGAATTCCTAATCCATATTAGCAATCAAGAGTCACCCAATAGTGCCTATAAAATCCATGAATCTATGCATGAGGCTACTTGTTTCTTAAGAATAATTAAACTTGTCCTTGAAATTCTTACCAATCCCATGAAAGATGATGAAAAAGTAGTTAATTTTATTGAAAAAATAGACAAACATTAAATCTCCTTTATATGGTTGTGATTGTAATCTTATTCAAGATAATATTTTGTGATTCATTATTTAGTTAAATATTCATGATTTTTTTGTACTTTCATTTTTATTATTAATTCTAAATACCAAATAAAATAGGTTATCCCTTACCTCACTACCCTTTCATCTCTTCTTATTCAAGAAGAATAAGTGAACGTCATAATTTTATTCTAAATAGAATGCCACTCAATCACTTATATCATTTAAAAGTGATTTTGAAAATAATGAAAATGAGAAAACTAAACCTAAACATGTCAATGGTAAATATGGGAACAAGAAGTATGGTAATACAATCACAAAGTTAGATATAATATATATTGTAATATGTGTGGTAAATTTGGACATAAAAGGGAAGACTGTTACATAATAATAATAATAATAATAATAATAATAATAATAATAATAATAATAATAATAATAATAATAATAATAATAATAATAATAATAATAATAATAATAATAATAATAATAATAATAATAATAATAATAAAGGGAATAAATATTCCAATAAAAATCAAAAAAAATATCAAATCCAAAATAAAAACAACAATCAAGAACAAAATTCTAACACTATTGCATTGTATGTTGCCTTATTTACTTCTAATGATAATGAATATATTTTGAATAGTGGTGCATCATAGACATGTTTATCAAATATTCTATTTAACACTAAATATATATTTGAAAGGGTTTATTTAGGTTAAAATTCATTTCCTAAATATACTAAATAAGGGAAAGCTAAATTTGTAATGGTGGATCAAATAAATTGGGTGTGTTTGGAGATGTAGGTAATGGTGGATCAACCATCCTCTGTATATAAACTCTAACTTAAGTAAGGATCTTGGTTATGTATTTTATGACATTGGGAAATTATTCAATTATGGTGACCATTGGGGATGATGTTAAAGTGATTAAAATAATTGGCATTCCCAACTGAGTTGAAGTACGACTATACAGTGGATAGTTTGAAAAAAATGAACTGGCAAATGAAGTCCTCAAACCTTTGGTGTTGGAATACAAAATACTGAGTATTATATGAAATTGGTGGTGTAATTTATAGAGTATATAAAAACAATATGCTATGTAATGTAAGACTTTATTATAATTTGTGGGGCTTAACCAATTATAATAATTATGGTATAGATAGGGATAGTGTTAAATGAATAAAAAATTGTGTAAACCAAAGAATTAGGAGAGTTATCTAAGACAATAAGAATAATAGTGGAAATAATATAAATGTCATCTAAAATAATTAGGTTAATGTAAATTTAAATAATAGATGTATGAATGGGAATAATAGGTCTACCAACTAAAGAGACATTAGGAGTGTCCTCCTTACATGATTTTAAAATGAGACCTTTGTTCTTCATATTTGCTGTTGCCTTTATTGTAATAAAGATAACATGATGACTAGGGCTAGAGGTCTTAAAACTCACCTATGTAAGAGCCTTTTGAAAGATGTTTCATACATGCTCACCCTTTGGATCCTCTTCTCAAGAGTCATATGTAGAATTTGATGAATAAATGATGTCCAATGATACTCTTTAAAACTGTTTATGTAATATCCACAGGCATCTAGGAAACTATCATCCTATTATATTCCTGAAAGAACCATAAAAATTGATAAAAATATAATAATTTTTATATCCTTTATGAACATAGGTAGATTTAAATATTCCTTGGAATATCTTTATATGATTATCCACTCTACCTCTAGGATCCTAGTTTCTGAGTTATATTAGCTTTATATTGAAAAACTATCTATGATGAGAAGATTTATACAACTAATTACATTTTTAAAATTGTTGATTGCTTATGATTAGTGGAATATTGTGCATAATAATTTTTAACCCTTTTACAACATCATTAGTTCTCTAAGATATTTATAATTCTATATCTTACTTAGCCAACTTATATAAAACCATTTTGAGCAAGTAAAAAGGTGTAACTATTATGCCTTCTACCTTTATAACTATATGGTCTGAGCAATACCAAAATTTTACCAATGAATTAATGACCTCCTTATGTATTCAAACAATATTAGCTTTATTTTTGCATTAACAACTTTGTAGACAAAATAATAAGTTGCATTTGGATGTTTCTATTCATTATTTAATGAACTTATGAATATGAAACATGTCAAAATATTCAATATAATTTCATCTCATTTTGTCTTCCATGGATATATGAATGTAAGGATCACAGTGGTACACACTACATCCAATAGATATGACAATTTATAAAAGTTTATAGTTTTTTCTATTTTAAAAAATCCTTTGTTGTTTTAAGTTGTAATTTATTACCTCCCCAAGTGTAGAGATACCCTTATCTTTTAAAATTATGGATAAGACAATAACCTAAACCTTAATGACATGTAAAATAGAGTCATCTCCATGGATTCATTTTAATAAAACCATTGTAATTGTGAATCCTAGTCTGAACTGTGAGATTAGGAAGGAGCCAAATCTATTTTTTTAAACAAACTTATTAGGGTCAAACACCCAACCTCTTAAATTTTATTTGAATTCATGGTTCTTAAACCATTCGTTAACTACTTATTATTTGTAAACAATGGGTTGTATGGGTATTATATAACACTTATTGAATAAAACTCCAACTACATATGTTACTATCATTTGACTACCTTATATGTGAAATATATCATCTATGCACATTCTAATAGTAAAAAAATTATGAAGGACATCAATACAAGGGAATACCTTAAGCTTATCTATCACCTTGTGTAGTTAAATTACTTGAATAGAAATCAGGTCATCGATTTACTCCCTTTGATGGAGAGATAATTTTTATTTCTCATTATACTTTTTTGCTACAAAAATATCCTTATATAGATCTAAAGATTGAAATAACATTCCACCTAGAGCATTTGAGTCAAATTATATGTCTTTGAATTTGAGCTTAGTTTCAAAAAAATATAGATATGGAGAAAAAAGCTTGTCTTATATTGCCATTTTAATAACTTGTTAAACTAGATGTTAGATTTCACAATTGGGCTGAGGAAAACAAATATATCTTGATTTCAATTCATAGGTTAGCTATTTGCAAATGACATTGAAATAAATTTAGGTCAAAAATTATAGCCTGGTATAAATTCTAAATTCATTATTGTTATCACATTCATGAGAATAAATTATTGTGCAATGGTCTATGTCAACTGACTTTCCATTTATATTTTTTATTTTATAGACATGCTTTCATAAGGAATTATTTGAAGGGTGTTAATTTATCATACTATTTAGTATCTTAGTTACTTCCTTTGACTTTATCATTTTCATCTATCATTATAGTTATCAATATATCATTTCATTATTATTAACTTACATATGTTCATTTTATGTTGGAAGATGATTATACCAAAAAAGACACATGGAACCTAATTGTACCAAGAAGGACATGTGGTAATTGATTGTACCAGGGAAGACACATAAAATCCTATCACTTTATTTTTTAGTATGTCCTTTTTTATATAATTAAATGAAGATACAAGATGAAGACATGTGGCATGATCTCACTTAGTTGAGTTATCATGAGCTTTATATCTTAGTTATTTTTATTATCAATATGTGACATTACAAGATGAAGACAAGTGGAAAAATATCTCTTAATCACATTTTCACATGATTTTATGACTTGTATTTTTTGATCAAGGTATTAAATGATATGATATGAAGACACATGGAAAATACTTGATTAATCACACTATCATGCATGTTTTTAACTTATCCCCTTTTAGAATTAATCTATGATGGAGTGAAAAAGAGACACATGGATTGATATGCTCAATTACATTATTTTAAGTATTTGTGATTGGGACATTTTAACCATTCTCTATTATGTTGTAAAAGGAATATGTTTAACCCTAAATTGGATACAGATCATATTATGGGTAGATAGGGTTAATAATTTATAAAATAATAAGCACAAGGGTGATAAATAGATCTATAATAGGATAATTAATTTCAAAAAATTAGATAGAACATATACTAAATTTATTATGCTAAGAGATGTTAAAAATGGAAAGTAAAACTATGATACATATTGTAATGATAATGAAAATTAAATAGTTATTTTGATACTAATACAAATATGGATCTAGAACAATCAAGAAGTAGACTAGAAGAATATTCAAGAATAGTCACCAAATTATAGATTAAGTGACCTTGTAGTTGTGGACACTTACATCAACCAGGGATGGTTATGTTGACACTAATTTCTAGATTAGATGCAAGTGTCTATTACATAATACCTATTGTAATAGGATGTGACTACCTAAATGCTTTTGGGTTCATTATCTCCTTCATCTTGGTGTATTCATATCTGGGTAATGGAGTTTTAGTCTTTGTCAAATGATCAAACCATAATTCTTCATCTTCATAGTGGATATATTTAAAATGAGTTATTGGGCACACATTGTCTAGATACACCAAATACCCTTATATAAATGAGCACTACCTACATTTCCAATACTCTGAATATGGACTTAAACTTATTTAGTTCTCCCCTACATGTTGGATTGTGTGTGAATCATGCAATGTGTGATAATTAAGTGTAACAATGACTTAGCTTGTAAATTATAAAATATATCTCTTGGGTTACTCCAATAATTCAGACCTATATATGTGATGTCCCTATTATTGATATGGAAATAAGAGAAAATAGGTAATATTTTATCACTTAAATGCTTGACAAAATTATTTTAACAAGTTGCCTTGGTTTGTGCTAGGTATTTTGTAGGTGAGGACTGAATGAGGGTTGATCTTGTATTTATATCAATTAATTTAGACAATATATTGAATAATAGGACTTATATTAACCATTAGGATACATTTCATTTTAAAATTAGATGAATTTTAGGGCATTGGATAATTGCATCAGAATATGATTCCCACATCAATATAGGTATGGTAGAAAGATGTAAGTATCTAAGGAGTAGGAAAATAGGTACAAATCAAAAATTATAGAGACATAATATAGGTAGGTCTTAAGCATTATGGGAAAGATAAAAGGCCAATTTCATCAACATAATAATGGTTGGACTAAGATATAGGCCAAGGGGCATAAGAGAGAGTAGATGCAAGACTCGTATAAGTAAAAAAGGTCTAAACTAAGAGGAATAGCCAAGGTCTATGTTTTTAAAGTGCACAAGTTTGAAGTATTATATAGTTCATAAATATAATATACATTTTCATCCAATTTAATCTAGTAATGGCATCACTAGTTTAACGGAAAATTAATGCATACCTAGGTGTGTATATCACCCCTTGATTTTGCTTGAGTACAACTTGAGTGTTTTGTTGGTGATTGACCTACAACCAAGAGCATGTTAAAGTATATAATCAATGCATATGATATGAAATTGAAAGTATAAAAAATGATTTAAATTGAAAGAAATCAAGGTGGTAGGAGTATACATCTGTGGTGACGTAACCATCCTACCTTTTGGAAATTTTATTTGAAATATGTATCATTATGAATCACTAAAACTAAGATTAGGAAAACAATAAGTTTGGAAAGTGCATATATATATATATATATATATATATATATATATATATATAGAGAGAGAGAGAGAGAGAGAGAGAGGTCCCATTCCTCTAGCCTTGGAGAAAAGGTGGATTTCTAGTTAGTAGTTGAGACTAGCTCAATCGTGTAACCCAATTAGACTTATAACTTGGTGAGTGTGAGTGGATCAAGTCAAATAAAACTATGAAATTGGTGAGGTTGGATGGTATAATCACTTCCAACCTAAACACTTGAAAAGATTGAGTTATTTAAGAACCTCAACCATACCAAAAACAAAACCAACTACTACAATAGATTGGCTTAATATAGTCCTTAAAAGTACAACCTTATGTGTGGTGACATTCCATGAAAGTGTTTTGAATTTGAAAATTATTTAATTCTATAATATTAGGCACACATTGCATTGAATGTTCACCTTAGATATGTCTCATGTTAAAAATATGTATAATAATGGTACCATTAACACTCCAAACTTCACCTTAGGAGGAAGTTGTTAGGTTTACCTCCAAGTTTGAGATAACATGGGAATAGTCCAAGGTTATAGGTGACCTATGGCTGAGCTAGACCTCTAGTATATGGTGATAAATCACCTAGTGCATTTGGTATGTCTCAAAATCACTAAGACCTACTATTTATTGGGGTGAAAAGGGATAGAGAATATGCATAAAAGTAAACTGAATCTAAAGATGGTGATGCACCAATATCATTATCCACTCTTTTTGACCTTAAACAACACCAATGGACTAGGCAAACAACTGAACTACTATATCTAAAATTTACTATGTAATAGCATTTCACATGTTGGATATATTAGGTGGATAGAAAATGAGGGCCATGAAAGGGAGGTCTGATCCTAGACACTTACTACTTATATACCACTCCAAAATCAATCACCAATAACTTTTGCACACGATGTGACCTATATAAAACACTTGCTAATATCTAGGTGAGATAAAGACCTAAAAAGGGAGAGAAACCTTCTATATATGCATATAAAAAATAAAATAACATACTATACCAATGCTAGATAAGTTGAAATAGTCATTTATTTATTATTCCAAGAGTTCTACAAGGTACAAATCAAGGCAGAGTTTCCTCATACCCAAGTGAGGGACAGTTACAATGGACTTAAGGTATAAATATGTAACATAATAAAATTGGAAATAGAGGTAAAATAATGTGGAGGTGACATGTAAAGATCATGAATGATCATAGACAACTCCATCACCATCTACAAGTAGTTATAAAAATCCCTCATACTCCCTCCATGCATTGGTGGTCTTGAATGGGAAACTTTGGGCATTAAAGTGGAGTGATGGAGGATAGTGTAGGATTATTTGAACTTTTATATATCATTTACATGCCAAAATATGGTTAATTATTCCTCCTTTGTTAGTTATAAGGTGTAAATGTGGCCCAAGTTAGCCTTCATGGGTCATTGAGTAGTCTACTTCCTTTCGTGCATGCACATATGACTTGGAAAGCTATCATGTCTTCCATTATGGATATTAAGTGTGTTTAATAAACCTTATGTATCATTTATATGATCTAATTAATGTGCATTGACTGCTCCAACATCCCTCTATTCCAACTTACATCTCTTTTTATTGACCAAGTAGGCCATACTTAGGTAATTAGACCTAATACCTTAGTATTAGGTGATTGGTGGCCATGAAAACCTACATAAGACATGAATAACATGTGAATATGTGTGTTTCATGTTTGAATCAACATATTATACCATGACATATGCCTTCAAGTAAATATACACCTACAACTCTACTCTATTTAGGTGACTAGGTCTCCTTTTGTTAGCTTTATAGAATGGTCCTTTGGTACAAACTAGTAGGAACACATTCAGTGAGAGTTTTGAGACGTTTTATGAGTAATAAGTTGGAAAAATCTCACACTACCCTCTCTAATAGTCTTAAAATCCTCAACAATATATGTACATTGCTCTCTACTCAAATACTTGTAAAAGTACTATTTATGATAATTCCATACAATAGTTTGTGCAATCCAATACCATGGATGAGATCCTATCCAAGATTATTAGGTGATTCAAGTGTCTCTATGACCAATTAAATGCATTTGGATCCACTTTATTCTCTCTTTTCTCCATCAAGTCTCTAAGACTGGTTTTGGTAGGTTTATAAATGTCTAATTTCTTAACGATTATTCATAGCCCTAAGGAATTGAAATGAAAAAAAAATTAAAATAAAATGGAGTATACAACCACCCTCAACCTTCCTATATTTTTACCTCACCATGAATCTACTCTTTATAGATGTGACTTGGAGAAATTGCATCCAGGATGAAAATTTTGCAATCTAAGGAGGTCAATGTATAGAAAGAGGCAATAGAAGGGTAAAACATACTTGGTTATAAATTATAATTCCTAGTATCGGTATTTTACACCAATATAAAAATGTTTACATGGTATATTATCATTTACCACTCCTCCAAATGTTTACAAACCTCCTATTCCTCTACGTAGGGTTTGTAAGTTCTTAGGCCAGTTTGATGTATGGAGTCTACAAATTAAGTTTTCTCCTATCATTTTTGAACTGAATCCTAAATATTAACCTTATTAAATTTATACGAATATATCATAATTTTTACCAACCTTAAAACATCCTCATTTTTGCATTCATCTCTAATTTTCATTCACAGACACGTATAGGCCTATCTATGCCTAATAGGCATATTTAGGCCATTAGGCTATCATTGCCTCCCAAGGATAAAAAAATTTAATAGAGATAGTGTGAAAAATTATAAAATAAATATGATACCATATTTTCATCTCTAAACTTCACCTTTATACAGGGTTCAACATTCTTATATTCATCTTGTCTATCTGCTTGTATAAGCCTAATAGGCCTAATTAGACCATTAGGCTTTCTTTGCCTCAAAGGAATAAATTTATTAGATGAAGGAATTGGGAGACTTTAGGGAAAATTTTTATAAAAATTTTCCACAGCTAAACTTCAACTTTATGTAGGGTACAAACTTGCTTCAACCTTTCTTGAGCACTCTGCTTGCAAGTGGTAACTATGTCTATTTGAGTTATGAGCATGAACTCCACCATTGATTGCATTTGAGTTTTTCATGAATGTATTAATATGATGAATATTAACATACCTCTTTGGCCATACCTTATGATTCTCTTATAACCTCACTATCCTCTTAAATATTCAAAATACATTTAGATTATAGTCACAAGCCTATACACACTAGTTTTAGGCCTAATAATCCCAATTAGGCCATTGGAATTTTTATTATGTTAAAAGGGTTAAGATAATCCAATGGAAACATAGTGAAAATATAGGAAACTAGAGATAAATCTATTTTAATTTATAAACCTCACCACCTTGATGGTATCTCACACCTTCATGGTCTTGGTATTGTCCAAGACATCTCCTTTTTATTCTGCCTACCTACTTGACTGTGTATGATAGGTGGGTTTCATTTTATTCAATGTATTTGATGTTAATGGATTAAATATGATAAATATTAAATAATAAGTAGTGATCCCTTCATATAAAAAATCTTCTCTATGTCTCTTAGTTCATTAAGAATGTCCTTGATCAGCTACCCAATCCTAACATTACTTATAGTCCAATGAATGATTTAAGCCTATTGATATTATGCTCATACGTACATAGTAACCTATATATTTTCATCTTATTTTCTCTAAGTGGGGTGAATAATTATGAGAAGGTTTGGCATATTAATCTAAGGTTTTATCCATTCTTTTTTTGTGTACTCTTGAAACCTCCAAAACATCTTGATAATGTAGAACCATTTATACACTTGTGATTTCCACCTTCTCTCTCATGAACATGCTACCATGACTATTTTTGAAAGACCATGATAGTTATTGTATGAAATTTAAGAGTATAGAGAGGTGAGTGGTATTGAAGTAATCAATAGGAACCACCAATAATCATGACAAAAGGAATGATTTTAGTGGTCTATACTTGAAACTCATCAAAACCTACTGCCACCTTACTGCAGATTGGCTAGACTAAAGTTTTATTATCCATTTATTATTCACACATGTGATATGAAGTTTTAAAATGGTTTAATTTTTTTAAATATATATTATAATTCACCCCATCTTCCATTTATTTTTCACCATGCTCAGAAAGGGAGAAAATGAATCAAATTAGTACCCTGCTTGGATACGGATAACACAATGAGTGACTCAAGTTATTAATGCGTATTCATAAAGGATGGGAAGTTAATATTATAAAAAATGGAAAAAATTGAATCCAACTAGGGTCCCATTCTATACCTAAAGTTTTAGACATTTATTTTCACTTTCTTGTCCATACCATTCATAAACCTTAAGATCTATACAAGGCTTCCAAAGAGTTTGATGGTAGAATGAGGTTGGTTTTTTTTAACCTATTATAACTATAGAATACATAAAAAACATGGATATAGATTAGGAGACATATAAGGATCTGTACATGTGTTTGAACAATATATTTCTCTAACACACCTATACAGACTAGCTAAAAACACCTATTTTTTACCAAGAAGACTAATTGATTTGTCTAAAAATTGATAAATATGGTATGTCAGGTGTTTATAAATCTTTTTAAATGTTTTAATATACTTTTAGTGACTTTCCATCTCCCTTTTTATTTGGTAAACTTGTCCTTTTCTCATCAAACCTCTTTTAGATGTTATAAAGTGGTCAATAAAACATTACAAAAGGGGTGTAATGCTAGAAATGAATGTTACCACCTATTTTGAACCTTCTATGGAATAATTAATGGGTAATATGACCTTTACACAACTTTTCATTCTCAACATGACCCATTAAACCACTTAAACCCCTTTTACTAACTTGACTATGTTATAAAGTGAACATAAGGTGATAAGGTCAAGTATATCATATACCTTAATATCATCAAAAAAACATTAATCAATGCTAAAAAGGGATTTAAAGGACCATTTTAAGGATTTTAAATGGATTTTTATTACCATACATAGGATTAGAGGACATGACAACTGAATTTTTGAATTGCAGGGGTTGAAATTTGGCTTGGGAGGCTAAATTGTCAATAGGTACCAATGTATAGAATTATACCATAAATGTGTATCTGAATCATATAATTGTGAATATTCCCAATCTAAATATATTTTAAGTGTTTATAACATGCTTATAAATCATTCAACCATTATAATTTGAAACTAAAAACTAATATAAGTGCCAAAGTGGAGGACATGTTTCTAAAACCATGCCCCCATTATAATATGTGGATGTTGAATACTTAGTAAGTGTGGAGAACATGTATCCAAAACATGCTCCACTAAATATGAGACTATGAATATGTGGAAGCCATGAAAATATGACATACCCACACTGAATCTAAAATTGTGAATGTGTAGAAACCATGCCTATATGACATGCCCCCACTTTGAGGTGAGGGAAGATAGAAATTGGTCTTTACCTCACCTCAAAAGGATAAAATAACCATATAACTATGAATTAACCATGTAACATATAAGAGAACATGTATAGGTAAATTTATCAATGAAGTGCATAGAATGTGATCACATCAAGACTTAAGATGCATGATAAAGATCATAAAAACATCTAGATTGTAATACTAAAAGATAAATAAGCAATCAAACACACACACAAGGTCACTTAAAATTAAATCAAAAGATAATTGTCAAATGAGATCATAAACAAGGGGGATGTTCAAATGTCATACAATTAAATGGACATGAATTAGTCAAATTTATACAGAATCAAGAAGTGACATATTCAAATGTCAACATATAATAAGTAATGAAATATTCAAATGTCAAATAAGAAAAAAAAGACACAGGGTCTATAAATAATGGAACATATTCAAATGCTCAACAAAAAATACAATAGAAAGGCAAGATGTTGAAATAAGTGCATAAATGGAAACATAAGTAACCAACATAAACAGACCATAGTATCCTATAGATTAAATTTTTTAGAAGAAATTTAAATTGCATAGAATATATAATTTACCCTAAGACACACACCCCATTTTTAAAAAAATTTAAAAATAGGGACCTATTGTTGAAAAATCCATACCTAGGGAACCATAAGCATAAATAGCTATGACTAGGGTATCACTAATTTTTCATAAGATTATTTATACAAAATATAACATTAATTGAGCAAAAATCATAATACTTTAAGCTTAAACTAGCATCTTAAGTCATCTTGAACCTTGGATTATTAATCTTTTTTACCATTGATTTAATTTTTCTTCTCCTAGTATGTATATGCTGATCGAAAAGGTTAATAGATGAATACCATAAATTTCATCCAATTAGGCCCATAACAAAGATTTCATATAATTATGACATGCATTTATCTCACATCATTCAAGATTTTTGATGATCACAAAATCTTAACTCTTTCAAGCCTCTCAAGCTCTATAAATAGTTCAGGTGGCATATTCACACTAAAATGAAAACTACATGAGCTTCACTTGTTCATCATCAAACTTAATAGTTTTGTGTTCCCTCAAGCCTACAAAATTATTATTTCTTGAGATTTTGGGGTTCTAAATGGATAATACATGACATATTTATGTTAAGTCATGAAGTTAGGAAGTTAAACAATCTTTATGTTGCCTACCTAATGCTCCAAGCTCCCAGGTCTTTGGGCCTCCTAGATTACTCCATATTTCTTGATCATGTTTGATTTCAACCATGAAAAGCTTTTCATCAAAAGGAATGGTAATTAAATGCCCCGGGCTTATGTTCTTTTAGTGCTCCAAGATCATGACACATGGCTCAATCACATTAAGGCACCACTATGGGACCTCTAAAATATAATAAATAAATAGAAATGGTTGTTAACAAGAGCATGACATAAAAAGAATCATTGATAGCATGAAAAAGGAGGAAATTTAGCATATGGAAGACAACTCTCATAAACTGATGACTAGACATGGAGAAGTAATGAAAAACCAGCACTTGAAAAGTACTCACCAAATTTAACTCACATATTAAAATCAAAATAGACATTAAAGGCAAGAGTTCATTATAAACATTCAAGGCACATGAATAAAATCAATACATAAACCTATGAATGATATATATAAAATATATGAACATTGGATTCACTTTGCTAATTATTGTGATCATTAAGCGATAGTATTCTCAAAATTTGTAAGCATCCAGTGAGCCCTAGTTTTCTTAAAATCACTGAGCACTAGATAAACCAGTCCAAAACATCATAGGAGTTATAGAGACTAAGATATACCAATGGTTTCTTCATTAAAATAAGGTAATACTTTAGTCCCATCCCCATTTTCATTTTGGGGATCAATAGAATATAGGGATACAATTTTTGAAAAGAGTGCTTTAAATTTCAAGTTCCCTCACTATTCGACATTCTAGGAAGAGGTCAAGTCTATTCAGTCCTACTCTGCAGAGGATGAAATCTTCACTAAAACCAAACAATACATTGATGATTTTATCTTAATGAAGGAATAGGGTCTCCATTGAGCTACAACCAAACTAGAGGTAATTCCATTCATTGACCTCTTAAAGGTTTTATTTATAAATGGAACCACTATAGGAGACATTGTACATGTGAGTAAGGTCCAAACCACCTCTTCCTACATCTCATAAAGGGAAATTGAAATGTACCTTAGGCTTCCTCTCCCCACTACTACTTAAAATCAAGTCTCAACTAATGTGTGGCTTAATCATAATACTATGGATGATAAATTGAAGTAATGGCTAGAAAATGAACAAATATTAAATCCAAAGGGTATAGTTTCCACTAATATCTTTACTAAGTTCAAACCTAAAATTTTCATTACAATATAACTATTGAATATATTTTATCGATTCTTGAGCATTGCTTATGTCTAGGTTAAGTGGGTTCCACAAATAGACATATTATTGATCACTAAAAAATTGGTAACCTTATGAGAGATTATAAGTACAAGACTAGAATATAGACACAAAGATGGAAAATTTTGCATGATGTCTTATCACTGGATGAATTCATGTCTAATGTATATAATACATATGGATAGAAATGGAGTATATCAATAGAGTATATAGGGAATAGGGTCATAGAAGATTTGTCCTTCATGTTTATTCAAGGGTATAAAAATGAAATTAAAAAGATAAACAATGAGGTATACCCTCACATATATCAAGATATGTAGGGCACTCCAATGCCTAGACTATATGAGAACATAATAAGGACACTCACTAATATGGTTGATTAGTATTTGTACATAGATGTGACTGTCATATGAATATAAGTATTATGATTACCCCTTTATTGCTACCTAATAATATTCTTGATCACATTACAAAAAAAGAGATAACTTATCAGGTTTTCAATATCATTGATGATTAAATCAGCCATACACACTTTTATTATTACTTTACAACACCTTATAACATTGGGCAACACCATTATGTGACTAGGTCACATTTTATATTAGATGTAAAACCTAGGATAACTTACAATTTATAGCTAGCACCATTTAGGGAATGGGACCCTTGGAAAATTATAAGGGGTTATCTGAAGACCTTCCTAGAAAAGAATGAAGTTCATGTTTCTTATGCTCACCAAACATATGACCATGATTAGGTTTTATTGAATGCCTTATATGACTCCCAAGTATGGATAAGGATGAAAGATAATAATATATCAATGATATTGGTAGAGGCTCTGCAATACAATCTTGAAGGCATAGAGGAGGAAGATTAGAATGCATGGATTCAACAATGGCCTCCATCTCCACCAAAAGTCTCTCAACAACTAGACCAACCTCCATTCATAGAAGCACAAGGCACAAAATAAGTGATAAATCAATATGGAAGTCAAAGGGAGCTGAATCCTCATATTAGGTAGGAAATTTTGAGAGGACTTACTAGTCCTCAAATTCCTTCCACTTCCATAGCCTCAGATGAACAAGTATTATGAATAGTAAATACCATGGAGAAGGCATTAGTTACCTTTACTTGGCAAAGGAAGAGTAATTTTATGATGATTCCTTTGCATCCTCTCACCTCTATTACACAATTAAGTCTTCCATATTTATTGCAATCATCTTTTTGTTTAGTTTCAACTCTTGTTGGCTCTCCTGAATTTATTAGGTCTCATCAGGGGACCCATGTGCTCTCCACACCCTCCACTATACCTTTATTCACATACCACAAGAATCACAAGGATTTCCTTGATCCTTATTTAGGTATAAAACTAAAATAAAGGCCATATCTTAGTATCCCTATTGCTAAATCAATTATCAAGGAAGAGGAAAAAGACACATAAAGTGCCATGGATCTAGAAGAAGAGGAGGAACCAAAGTAATTAATATCACTAGTTTACTATACATTAGAAGAATAAGACCTAGATATAGGGGAAGCATAACCATATGATGAATAAACTAGGATAGAAAAAGCAAAATCTTTGATTCTAAGAGCATAGGAAGAAGGAGACACCTTGGTCAATTTTACGTCAAATAAAAATCATAAACCTCATAGGTGGTTTCTTCCATTATTTCTTCAAAACCTACCACACAAAATCTAATTTTAAGTCTACCTACAATAATAGCTTATGTTGCATATTCCACTTCCATATCACTAGTACATATTCTAAAATTATTTCAATAATGACTCATAAAATGGTCCATTTTGAGAATATGGTTTCAATATCCCTTTTTAATAATACACCAACCCCAAGATGAAAGGTAACCCAACTAGATATTCTCATGCCCTAGCCACAAGCTTTGATAAAAGCAACCATGACTATGGAAATAACCCCAGGTTTGACCAAATTATTATCTAAGGTGACAAACATATAGGAAGTCTCTCCATAAAAAGTGATAATCCTAAAGCTTCCCCAAGTGACCATAATAATAATTGAATCAATTCTAGACATATCTCTTTTGATAAACACATCCATTCCTATGACCTCTCATCCCTCTACTTATTAACAACTTACATGAGGAGAATAAATAGGTGAATTGATCATTCCTTAGTCAGTAAGGGATATGGAAAAATGTGAAAGATTAAAGGAAAAATCTAGTTATGGCATGGATTACCATAATTTATATAATATTTTACAAAGAGATTGGAAACCTACAAGAGTGAGGAAGAGGAAAATGATAAATATATGGACATAGGCAAAGATAGAGTCTACAAAAAGGGAGAATTTGTTTCGAATAGCCAAAGGACCCAAGATGAATGCAAATGACCCTAAGGAGTACATTGAGGATTTCAATACTCTTGTTGATTCTACTAGGTCAACACTAAAAAAAAGTACACCAAATCACTAAGGAAGCCTTATAAATATGGAAATAGATAGATATCATACAAGTTACTCCAGAGATAATAACTGAGGTACATAGTGAAGATGTATAATTATATAAAATGTTACTCAACATTATAATATCTAGGGCAACCATTCAGGCCCATAGAGAATATATGGTTACATTATACAACATGATGAAGGATAAATAAAGGAGATTGAACTTCCTAGTATAATGTTCTAGAATTAGTTCCTTTGATCAACTAGATTTAATGACCAATATGGACACTTATTGGTTCTATAACAATGTGATGGACAAAAGGAATGCCTCCCTAAATTGGAATATATCAATGAATAAGCTGATGCGTCTTTTTATCAATCATGAAACTAAAGCATTAAAAAATTTAGCTGATATGTGGCTAACTAGGGTGATCACCCAGACATGGGATCTAATGGATCGACTTAATTTTTACAACCTTCTCCACTTCACTATATAAGAATTAAAAAAAGAAGTGAAATTTTTAGTATATAAATCCAATAAGGAAGTGATATAGTTGGTGAGCTTTGAAAAATATACAGTAACAAGAGTTGAATCCTTAGTGGTTGAGTTTAGAGGCTCATAGGTGGAACAAGATAGATTAATGGTTGAAGATGTCAAGATTTTGAATCCCTCACTATTGAATTTTGAGGTCATAAATAAAGAGTTTGATACTTCATATGCACTGGGTGAAGTGATGAAGGAGAGGGAGGTAGATTTTGGGTTTATAATGCATAAAAAAGGAAGTTAGTGCCCTAGTTTCATAAAACTCTTAGTCTACAAAATAGTTACAACTACAATGTCTTCATTATCTAATACAAGTAGGGGCATGGCATTGATATTCTAATTTAGGAATCATTATGTATTTTCATGAATTTTTTCAAAGTTTAACTTTGGTTCCCCATCTATTATTGAACATGCATGATTTATGTTTGTCTAGAAAGAATATTTTGATTGTTATCATTATAACATGCATCTTTACAAAGGTTTTGAATGTGAAGTTATATTTTTGGACTTGTAAAATTATATGAAGATTAAAGAGATGAGGCATTCCCCAAACCAACTTATAAATATATGTAACTTCCTGGTCACAAAGAGAGGATAATTTTGGCTATTAAGATTAATAGGAAATTCAAATAAGTTCTACTTGACCTGGTCTTGATGTGCAAATATTTATTCTTCTCCAATTCTATTGATTGCTTGGGAGTTCCGTAATTTTGGTATATTATTTCTTAATATTGTGTAAGAGGTATCTATTTTAAATATATATTTTTAATTTTATCTATATATGATTTGGAAATCTTTTGTTTGCTTATCATAATCCTCTTATAGTTGTGCAATAGTAACCTAGCAATCATGCAACCTTTGATTTTTGCATGTTTAAGTATATTATGTTTTTGTTATTTTTGAATATTTAAATATATTTGATTATTTTTGTGCTATATCATATTAAAAAAATTATTTTTATAGGTACCTTATCATACTAGAGATCAAATATTAGTCTTTAAAGGCTTTATATTTGAACTTCTAGAGACCTTCCTTTCCTTCCTTAATTTTCCCTATTTTTACAATTTATTTTACAATATTTCCCACTTTAGTTAGAAATCATCATCCTTTCACTCATTTGAATTATATTTAGGTTCACCTATAACTAGTTTATTTGTGTTTAACATTCTGTGTCATTGAACCACTATTCAACCAACATATTGTTATAAAACTAAATACCCTATAACTTATGCCTTGGATTGATTCTATTTACTGATCTTAGAATGTTACAAGAAACATTATAATAAACTCTATATGTGTGTATAAACCCCACATCAATATAATCTTTTGAATTGGCTCTATAAAGAGGGCCTCTATCCTTTGCCTTTATCCTAAAATTTGAAAATTACTTAACTTGTGATGGATGCACCCAGATGACTAATAAGGTCATATTTAGATAATAACATATTACAAAAACCTTTGGAGATCAATAGAAATGTTAGGCCTAGTAGAGGTATTTATAGGAGACACAAGGTATATTCATCATCTTTAGCAAGATAGATTTGTTTTTTGATAGTTCCAATTTCCCATCCCTATAACCCACCTCTTAATCCTCCAATTCAGCCTAATCTCCTACATCAAGCCCCAATATGGTTGATTGGATTGACTATTAATGTAGTAGGAGTGGTGCATGATTTACCTATAAACCTAGATAAATATCTCCCCTCTTTCTCTCATAAGGAGGAAGGATGGTGAAAGAACATATAATGGACTTCAAATATACTCTAGGGATATTTAATGTAACTCACAAGTATGTGTCTTAAATACTATTCCATTTCACTTTATAAGAAACAATCTATGATTGGTTTCTAAATATTCTAGAAGGGTTAATAAAAACATGGAAAAATGTCAAGATATTTTTTTTAACCCAATTTGGCCAAGTTGTTAGTGAAAATATCATTTATCAACACTTTTCCAACATGAGAAGAGATCCCAAAGAGCCAATACAAGCTTTAAATTCTCGATTTTAAAAGATGTATATTATATTGGAGTCTACATATCAACCTAACAAGCCATTGGACCTATAAATGTATAAAATCTCCCTAGAGTCCATGAATATTGGGTTTCTATGTAAGGCTATCAGTATTGATACCTTCCCTAGATTACACATAGGTAATTAATGTAGATAAATAGTTGTATCCTCAGTTGTAATCATTTCTTCCACTTAGTCTTGGACTTATCTACCTAGATTTTAATTGAATACCTAATGTAACATAGAATACTATTGAAAAAAATAGACCTCCATCGATAATCAATTTCCATTAACCCATGTTAATCAAAACCAACATTCTAATTTATTGAAAAGTTTTAGTTGTGACCATCATGTCTAGAGTCAACCTTCTGTACTAGCTAATAATACTTCCATAGAGGAGAATTATCCCAACTCAAAAAATATCAAGATGTAATTAATTTATAGGATGCTACATAAATTGAGTAATTAATTATTTATCATGTAAAAATGTATAGGTAATATAGGAAGATATATATTTAATTAGAACAATCAGGTTTATTGCTTCCAAAGGTACAATATGACTTTCAACATGTCTGGGAATAATCAGGAAAATCAATTTCTTTCTAATAGGATGTTGGAGATAAATATTATGGATGGATATCTTTCAAATTGGTGATAGGTCCATAAAATCATGCAACATGGGGAATTAGATTGTATCAAGTTCTACACTACTTTGAAACCTTCCAATAGGAAACTAAAAGGCAAGAAACTTTTTCTAGTCAGTAGATCCATATTCATCAAATTCATCAACCAACCACATCATGGTTATGGTTTTTGACACTTAAGAATTCCCATTCATATGGGAAAATGACAATGAACTAAAGATATTAGAAATGAGGTTCATGCTTTCCAATAATACTAGTAGTTCAAAAACAACTACAATTGGAGAAGAAATCAACCTATGACTTCTTCAACACCTATAAAGAATATGTCCACCACTCCTAATTTTAATACTAATAAAAATACATCACTACCATGGAGAGATAATCAACCTTCATCTAGGAGGGATAATAAGCCTCCTCCTAATCAAAAGGATTAAACACCAAGATTTGAGCATCAGGGTAAAGGAAGATACACAATTATTAGGGAGATGGGAAAGGTTAAATCCAACATTAATCTTCATGAGATAGCTTAGATTAATGAATAACAACATTTACTACTGAAATCCCTAATAAGGAAGACTTATAAAAAGTCCAAGACTACCCATGTAACTGTAATGATGTATAAGGATAAACTTAAGGTATAATCATTCATACTAATAATTCAAATGTTAAGAAAAAATGTACATGAATACTTCGTTAATTATTGGGCATTAACCAATGTGATGCTTATGGTTTTTTGCAAAATGTTGGGTTTGAATCCTAATAATTCAAAAAGAGTGGTATTATATTTGGATAAATCCACAATCCCATGTGTCATAAAATTGGCAAACATGCACATACTTCTGGCATTAGATCATATTCTATGATATCCTAAAAAAATATGACTTATTAATAATCCAAGACTAGTCCGAAATGCTAAACAAATATATGACCATAGATTTCTCCCACATATGGTTTCCTTAGAATAGGGTATCAAATCAAATCAAGGTAAATAGAGAGCCCAAAATTACATACTTAATTACTAAGTAGAACACTAAGAATGATTAGGTAAACTTTATATCAATGAAAATATGTATATACATGTTCAACACAAAACGAAAATTATATGAAAAATAATTTGAAGTTCCTTCTTAATTTTGGACTCTACACTTCAATAGATCTCATTCAAATAAAGGTTCTGGTATAGTCATGGCCTTGATAAAACCAAAAGGTAAAGAGTACCTTGATAATTATAGGTTGTATTTCCCTTGCACTAATAACTAATCTATTTATGAAGCCCTGATCTTAGGCCTATAATTTGCATTGAATAAAAATGACAAACAACTACTAGTGTTCAAAGATTTAGAGCTAGTTGTAAACCATATTAGAAATAAGTACTAGTGCAAGATTGGATACTTAAATAAATACAAGCACTAAGCTTGGGAATTTATTGAATCCTTTGAAGTATTCAGCATCAAGGCCATCCCAAGATAAAATAATAATACAAATGATTCATTATCAGCCTTTACCATTAATCTAGCACCATTCTAGGACATAAAAATGCAAAAAAAAAAATAGTGGAACTAGTCCAATGCCCTTTTGTCCCTGAGAATGTGGACAAATTATAGGTGTTTGATGATGATCATATAATTTTACCATTCTTAAATAATTTAGGAGATTTTTAAGCCCAAATAATAAATGAAGGAAATATCTATCCTATGTAGAATGAAGATATGGGTGAGGAAGGTCTTCTACATATGAAAGAAAACCAAACTCCCTTGGGCATGGTTTCCTTGGAATGAGATCTTGACATCTAACCTCAAGGACAAAAACATAAAAAACTAAAATAAATTGAATTTGACTTCACCAAAGAAAAATTGGGGACTAACCAAGCTCCCCAATTGGTGAATATATGTCTGAGCCATACTAAAAGTGAAAAAAAAGATGAATGGATTTGTTATAAATTGAAAGGATGTCATTACTTGGGCATATGATGACCTACATATTGTTGATCCCAAGGTCATTACCCATACCATCACTTTAAAACTAGAATACAATTTATTCAGATAGAGATGAAGGCTAGTAAATCCTCTCATGGAACCTCTCATAGAGACTTAGGTATAGAAACTCCTAGATGCCAAGATTATTTTCCCAATTGGGCACTAGACTTTAGTAGCTAATCTAGTACTGGTCAAGAAAAATAAAGGATAAATAAGGTTATGTGTGGATTTTATGAATTTAAATAGATCCTCAAAAAAAGACAATTATCCCCTACCTTATCTGGACGAATTAATATAGATGATAATTGGCTCAGAAATGATGTCTTTCTTGAATGGATTCTATGGATATAAGCAAGTATTGGTTAAGGTAGAAGATAGGATGAAGACTAATTTCACCACCAAAAAAGGGAACTTCATGTATAAAAGGATTTTGTTTATCCTAATAAATGTAAATGGAACTTTCCAAAGAGTTATGGATTTCACCATCATCTAGATGGATGCTATTATAGTATTTTTTAAGAATAGTGATGACCATGTAATCCATATATAGAAAATCTTAGATATGTGAAAAAAGTATGGAGTTTCTTTGTACCCCAAGACATACATTTTTAGGGTGATTGAAGGAAAACTATGGGGACATATTGTAAATAAAGAAGGGATCTCCATCGACTCAAATTGTGTTCAGTCCATCTCTAAGCTAAGCCTCCCCACTAGAATGAAGGATCTGAATTCCTTTGGCAAGATCAACTTCATGAGAAATTTTATTTCTAGTTTTGTTGAAATCATCAAACCATTAATTTCATGTTGAAGTAGGATGCTAAGATCGACTAGATAATGGAAACCAATAAATCATTCCAAGGTATTAAAATAGAGATTAATCATCCCCAGTCCTACTTAGCCTATATTTTAGTAAATATTTCTATCTTTATTCATTTTTTTAGAACATACCATTGCTATGGTATTAACACAAAAGGTAGAATATAATGAACACACCATTGCCTTCATGAGTACCAACTTGAAGGATACATAGCTAAATTATTCTATGATTGATAAGCATATATATGCCTTGATAAAGGATATAAAAAAATTTAGACATTATATTATATGAGATAAGACATATATCATTGTCCCCAACCTGATCATCAAAATCATGCTTAGCTAGAATTAGGTGGGATGAAGGAGAGGGAAATTAATGGCAAAACTTTACGAGTTTGACCTTGAAATTATACCAACTAAAATGGTAATATTCTAGGGCCTCATCTTGTTATTGAATCAAAATAGTCCACACATCCACTCCAAAAAAATCAAATGAAGCACAAGTGCTAGAAGGATAATAGCATTAACATGTCATTCATTAATTTATTATAGGGACATGCCTTCTAGAGTTGATTAGAGATCAAAATTCATCCCTTAGGCTCAAACAAACTCACTTCATGATTAAGAAAGGGGTCATTTACAAAAATAATTATGAAGGAATGTACCTAAAGTGCATTTTAAAAAAGGAAGCTAAGGATAATTAAGATAACCTACATCAAAAGGTTGGCAATGGGCACCCCTTTAGAAATACTAATTGAGATAGTCCAATTAGAATATATAAGAACTAAATCACTACACAACTTCAAAAAATGTCAGGATATTGTCAAACATTGGTTTGATAAAATATCCAAGATAAAGATTTTTAGGCTTTTATACCTAGTGTTATTTTGGGATAAAACACATGAAAAGAAAAGGGTAGCATGACAATTTCACTCCATTATGGATTATACCATATCAAGTATCTAAAATCCAAGGAAATAGTTCCTTAAAGTTAAAATACATCCAAGATAATGACCTCACCTTTCTAATAAATAGATAGTTTTTGAAGCATTACTTCATGGCTGATCTAACTGGGAATGCATTAGAATGAACTATAAAAAGAGATTTAGATTAGGAGTATATTATATTTATTGATTTATAGATTAGGTTTATTACTTTCTATATTAAATTTCTTACTTTATATACTTATTTTCATTTTAAGTAGTTTTGTTGATTTTGATAGCTTAGTTTCATGCTTTCTAGTTTAGAATTTTAGTTGCATAACTTTCTCAAGTAATTTAATAAATTTAATCCAAAGGGAAATTCCAAAAGGAAAGGGTATGATACTAAAAGGGGTCATAATAGGTAATCATAGAAATTTATTTTGACAAGTACTAGACCTTTTAGATTTGAGGTATGTATAATGACTAAATTTTAGTTTTCTTTAGATTAAATAGGCTTGCTTAGATTTTGGAGTTTGATTTGATAGATTCATGAAAATTAAATAAAATATTCCCATTTCCAAATATACATTACACTCTCATATGTTAAAACATGGATAGAAGATTATAATCCTAGGGTTGGATATACACTGACAGGGACATATTGATAACTATTTTTTCATACATCAAGCTAAAAGTGGTTCCCAACATTCCTCTTTCTATTTATAAAAAAATTAAAAAAATGATAGAGGATAGGTGATTCAAGTAAACTCTACCAAGTCTATGGATGCCTGGATATTAGTAAAGAAAGGCTTCAAATGGAACCATAGGTTTCTCTGTTGGGGCTATGGACTCTTGGCTAGAAATAGAGCAATACCCAAGCTTTATTTTTCATTGGTTACAAAGTCAAGGTTCAGGTAAAACCTATAGTGTTTATTTAGGAATTTCTCAAAAGCTTCATTCCCAAGGGAAATTAATTTCACAGGGTGACATACTTATATGAGGACTAAGAAGGTTAGTATGTTACTTTAGGAAATAAGGTTTTTGTTCTCTAAGTTAGATTTCCCTATTCTATCTTTATCAAAATTTAAGTTCTATCATAATATGCTTTTAAAATTTTGGGTTCTCAAAATTCTTAGGAGTATTTTCCCCTGTGAGTCATCATTTGTTGTTCCCTAACACACACACACACACACACACACACACACACACACACCCCATTTTCAAAATTTTAGAAATAGGGACCCATTTTTGAAAACCCCACATCTAGGGAACTATAAGCTTAAAGAGCTATGACTAGGGTATCATGCCTTTATTACTAGTTATTTTTATAAAATCTAACATTACTCAAGTAAAATTTGTAATAATCTAAGATTAAATTGGTATTTTAAGTCATCTCAAATCTTGGATTTTCCATCATTTTTAATTTAATGTCATATTTAGACTAATAGATATAATATTTCTTGTCCTAATATGTATATGTTGATCACAAGATTAATAGCCTAAGATCATTGATTTCGTCCAATCAGGCCCATAAAAAATATTTCACTTGGTCTTGACACATTTCAGTCTTGCATCATTTAGGATTTTGACAATTATAAAAGGTTAAGTTGTTCTATCCCCTCGAGTCTTTTGAGCTCCGTAAATAGGTCACATAGAATATTCATGCTAAAATAAAACTAAAATAACTTCACTTATTCATCAAGAAACTTAACATTTTTGTGTTACCCCAAACCTCTCAGCTTCTCAGATCTTGAGTTTTTAGGGATTTTAGTGGTTGACATGTTTCATAATTTCATTAATCCATGTAATCAAGAAGCTAAAAAATCTTTTGGTTGCTTACCTAATGCTCTGAGCTCTCGAGTCTCTAGGCTCCAAGATCACTCCACATGTCTTGATCATGTTTGCCTACAACCATAAAAAGCTTCTCACTAAGAGGAATGCTAATGTAATGCCCCAATCATCCATGATTATAGTGTTTCAATATCACTCCACATGGCTCAATAATGTTAAATCACCACTATGAGACCTCCAAAATATAATGAATAAATATAAAGGGATGGGTTAATGAGAACATGACATGTGGTACTATTTGGGGAAACTAAGGCCAAAATATAAGGAGTAATTTTTGACAACATGATAAAGAGGAAAGTTAGTAGATGGAGGATAGTTGTCATAAATTGATGACTAGATATGAAGAATTAATTAAAGACTACCATTTAGAAATAAGGGTCACCCACCGAAGTTGACTAGTATATTCAAATAAAAATGGGAATTAAAGGTAAGATTTCATTATCAACATTCAAAGAACATTAATACAATCAATACAAAATCATGAGAATGATATCAATGAAATTTGTAAACATTAGATTCATTTTGTTAATTGATCTAATTTTTAAGTAACTATATTCTCATACATCCTAAGTGTCCAATGAGCCCTTATTTTTTATAGTCACCACATGCTAACAAACCAATTTAAAACCTTAAAGGATTTACAATGACTAAGTGATAGTAATGGATTATTAATCAAAACAACATAATACATTAGTCCCATCCCAATTCTCATTTTTGGGATCAACAACATATAGAGATATGGTTTTTGAAAATAACACTTTGAATTTCAAGTTCTATCACTATTTGTCACTATAGGAATAGGTCAAGTCTATTCATTCCTATTCTAAAAAATATTAACTCTCCCCTAAAACCAAATAGTATGTTGATGATTTATTCCCAATCAAGGAATATGGCCTCCACTAGGTTATGGCCAAACCATAGGTAATGCCATACATTAACCTCTTATAAGTTTTGTTCATAAGTGGAACCACTACAAGAAATATTGTACATGTGAGAAAGGTCTATAATGCCTATGATTACATCTTAGGTAAGACATTTTAAAGGTACCTTAGGTTCCTCTCCTTTAAACTATTTATAATTAAGTCTCAAGAAATGTGTAGTTTGAGCATAATACCATGGATGGGAAACTTAAGCAGTGGCTATCAAAGGGATAAATATTAAATCCTAATGTGCTAATTTCAATCAATTTAATTATTAAGTTTGAACTTAGAATTACCACTATAATGGCACAATTGAATACATTATATGGATTCCCAAACATTACTTATGTCCATGTCAGGTGCATTCCACTACTAGACATACTATTGACCATTAAAAAATGGGTAACCCTAAGAGAGATTATAATTATGAGTCTAAATTCCAAAATACTCTACCCCAATAGGAGGCCCAAAGATGACAAGTTATAAATGATGCCTTATTTGCTTGATGCAGTCATGGTTACTATATACAAGCCTTATTACTAGGAATGGCTACCATCGATAGAGTATGTAGGGAATAGGGTTAGAGAAGATTTCTCTTTCATGTTTACTAATAGGTATAAAAAATATTAAAGTAATAAGAAATGAGGTATACTCTCACATATGTCAAGCTATGTTAGGCACTCTAATGCCTAGACTCTCTAAGAACATAACAAGGACACTCACCAAGATGGGTGAATAATAGCTATACCAAGATGTGATTGTCATCCAAGTAGAGGGTACTAATACTTCCCATTTATTATTACCTAATCATGTTCTTGATAACATTATGGAATAATATATAGCTTATCAAGTTTTGAACAACATTGATGAAGAACATAACTAGAAACACTTGGCCTATTACTTCAAAACACCCTACAACATTGGGTAACACCAGTATGTAATTAAATCACATTTTATATTAGTTGGAAAACCTAGGAAAAATTATAATTTATAGTTGGTACCATTTAGGTAATGGGACCCTAGGAAAAGGATAAGGGGTCATCTAAAGACCATCCTAGAGAAGAATAAAGTTTCGTGTTTCTTATGGTCACCAAACCTATGGCCATGATCAAGTTTTCTTGAATGCCTTAGATGAATACAAGGTATGGATAAGGATAAAAATATATTTCAAACAATATGTACTCTAGTAGGTAAGATATGCAAAGTAATTATAGATGGTGGTAGTTGTGAAAATATGGTTTCTATGGACATAATTGAGAAACTAGGTTTAGAGTGTGAAAAAAATCATAATCCTTATCGGAATTCATGATTTAATAAATGGAATGAAGCTATAGTAGGTAGAAGGTGTTTAATTAAGTTTTCTATGGGTAAAAATTACAAGGATGGAATATGGTGTGATGAAATAGAAATGGATGCATGCCATGTGTTATTGGTAAAACCATGGCAATTTGATAGAAAGATAGTTCATGATGGATAAAATAACACATAGTTTTTAGAAATGTGGTATGAGGGTAGTTATTTACCTATTAAATAATAAGGTCAAATTGAAAGCATGCAAAGTGTAAAATCATTTATCAAAAACATGAAGATGAAAGGTTCCTTCTATGTATGAGTAATGAAGAAATAATACACAAAAGTGGTGTAAATACAAACAAAATTAGTAGCATTGAAAGAATATGAAAATGTTATACCTAATGAGTTACCAAATGGTTTACCACCAAAGTGAGATATTCATCACCATATTGATTTGATTTCAGGAACAACTCTACCCAATCAAGATGCTTATAAGATGAGTCCAATAGAAAATGCAAAATTAAATAAATAGGTTATTGAATTAATGAGAAAGGGTATAATAAAGGGGAACATGAGTCCATGTGAAACACCATCCTTTATAAATATAAATAAAGATAGAGGGTGGAGGATGTGTGTGGATAATAACAAATTCAATAAAATTATAATCAAGCATCAGTTTCTTGTACGTCATTTAGATGATATAATGGATGTTCTTGTAGGAAAAAATATTTTACTTAGATTGATCTAAGTGGTTACTATTAGATTTTAATTCATGACGGAGATGAGTTTAAAACATTATTGAAGACTAGGGGTGGATTATATGAGTGGATGGTAATGCCATTCAGGGTTTCCAATGCACTCAACACATTTATGATGGTGATAAACATAGTGATACAAGAATACAGTGGTAAGTTTGTGGTGGTTTATTTTTATTATATTTTAATATTAAGTAAGATAGAAGTAGAGAAATTAAATCATTTGGGAATGGTGTTATAATTGTTAAGAAAAGAGAAGCTCTACGTAAATTTGAAGAATTACAAGTTTATGTAGAGTAGTTTGGTATTTTTTGGATTCATGGTTTTAGAAGATGGTTTAAGAAAGAATTAAGAAATATTAAAGGCAATTTTTTAGAGGCCTATCCAAAATATCATCACATAAGTAAGAATTTTCCTTGGTTTATCAACTTTTTATATAAAGTTTATTAAGAATTTTAGTTGGCTTGTTTCACCAATAACAAATTATATGAGAGGAAATTAGTTTTCATGGATAAGGGAAATAATAGAAAGCTTTGAGTTGTTGAAGAATAAAATTATATAAAATCCTATTTTAACATTACCAAATTTTATCAAAGTGTTTGAAGTTGATTGTGGTGCTTCATTTATGGGAATTGGTGCCATGTGGAGTCACGAAAAGAAGCTAATAGCATATTTCAATGATAAATTGAATTAGGTAAGAAAAAATTATTCTACATATGATGTTGAATTTTATGGCATTATACAATTATTGAGACATTAGAGGAATTACCTAGTGCCTAGGGAGTTTAATCTATTTACTGATCATAAGGATTTGAAGTATATGAACACTCAAAACAAGTTAAATAGTAGGCATGCAAAGTGGGTGTATTTCTTGCAAGGTTATATCTTTTATTGAAGAATAAATTAGGAAAACATAATCAAGTATTTTATGCTTTGAGTAGGTGAGTAGGGTTTATAACGACTATGGTGAGTGAAGTATTTGGATTTAAATTTATTAGAAAGGTATATGATATTGATCTAGATTTTGGAAGGATAGTTGAGCAATGCAGGAATCCATTGATAGGTGATCCAAGTAATGTCTATGAAGAGTATATTATGTATTATGGTTATCTATTCAAAGGGAAGAAATTATGTATTCCAATTGGGTCTCTAAGAAATAATATAATAAGAGAATTACATAGTGGTGGTTTGGCTAGACATTTTGGTAAAATAAAGATGATAGCTTTGGTGGATAAGAAGTACTTTTGACCAAAGATGAAGAGACATGTGACAAGATTTATTACTATCAGAGTTGTTGCCAGAATCTAGATAATGCAATTGCAATGGAGACGTGATCACACTAGTTGAAGCAAGTGCACACCACAAGATGCTAAAGCAATTTGAAATTAACACAATTAGAGAAATTGCACAAAAAAAAATGGAGAAAACCAAAATCTGATTAGCATGAAATGGCCAAAGTGAGGAATACAAATAAGAGAGTATGAAATTAACTCCTTCACAAAAGGTGGACAAGGCACCCCAAGAATAGAATGTAACTCCTCCATGGAAGGTGGTGACAAGGTGCTAAGAATAGAGAAGTAACTCCCATCAAGGGAGTTACTTATGACATTCTTATGACACCTATGACACATCTATGACACACACCTCCACATAAGCTAGCCTATCCCAAAAATATAGGAAAACTCCATGTATGCACAAGAAATACAATTTCCCTAATTAATAAATAAGAAAAAATAGAAACCTACACTAATAGCCCCCCTTAAGCACAGCTTAGGTGGGCAGTGTGGAAATATAAAATGGGTCTTGACAACTAGGCCTGATGAGGTACCCATGTACAAATGCAATCTCCCATAAGATAGAGAAAAGGAGAAAACCTATAGGAAAAAACTCCCCCCCAAAAGAGAGACATAAAAGAAAAGAAGAGGCTAGAAGGCCCCCAAGAAGATGATGCTACTACAGATGTAGACTGCACCCCAAGAAGAGCTCATAGATGAATGAACTTGCTCTCAGTGAAAGGTTTGGTGAAGATGTCTGCAACCTACTCTAAAGACTAGAAAAATATCAAGTTAATGACCTGACTATGAATAAGCTCCTAAATGAAATGCATGTGAATCTCTATGTGCTTGGTCTGCTGGTGCTGAACTAGATTCTTGCAAATCTGTATGGTACTTTGATTGTCACAATAAATGATGGTGGGCTGCCTGATAAGAATGCCAAACTCAGAAAGAATCCCCTAAAGCCAAATAGCCTCAGTAGCTACATTAACAACTCCCTTATACCCTGCCTCTATGGATGATATAGAAATAACATTCTGCTTCTTGCTAGACCAACTGATAAGACCAAAACCTAGAGAGAAACTATAACTAGAAGTGGACTTGCAAGTTTGTGAATCACCAGCCCAGTCTGAATCTGTATATCTAACTAGGTCAACCTTTATGCCAAATTTGTAATAAATCCCATATCTATGTGAACCCTATATGTAATGCAAGATCCTCTTAGCTACTTTCCAATGTAGCTCATGGGGTTCCTGCATGAATCTGGAGACAAATCCCATTGAATATGAAATGTCAGGCCTGGTGTGAGTCAAGTAGCTGAGACTACCAACAAGTTTTCAATACTGAGTGGCATCAACCAATGGTGAAGAACAATCAGTCTCAAGCTTGACTCCTGATAGAAAGGGAGTCAGAGATGGCTTACAATCAGTGATGTGAAATTGAGCCAATAAGTCAAGAACATACTTAGGTTGTGCAAGAGAAATCCTTGAATCTGACTATGAGATCTCGATGCCAAGGAAGTAGTGCAACAAACCCAAGTCTATCATGTCAAATCTATCCTGAAGAGATGCCTTCACCACTACAATCGCTGATGAAGAAATCTCAGTGATCAAAAGGTCATCAACATATAGAACCAAAATCAAGAGCGAATCATCCTACCTCAAGTAGACATTAGGATCAGAATGGCACCTTGTGAAACTAGCTGTGAGAAGGAAGGAATCCATCTTGGCATACCAAGCCTGAGGGGCCTATTTTAGGCCATAGATAGATTTCCTAAGTCTGTATACTAAAGAAGAATCCTGAACAAATCCTGGTGGCTGCTCCATGTAGATCTCCTCCTCAAGGTCTCCATGAAGAAAGGCACTCTTCACATCCATCTGATGCACATCCCAACCATGTGCTATAATAATAGCTAAGGTGAGTCAGATAGAAGTCATCTTTGTAATGGGTGCAAAGGTCTCTGAGTAGTCAATGCCTGCCACCTGTGAGAAACCCTTGGCGATCAATCATGCCTTATACTTATCAACTGACCCATCTGTTGCAAACTTAGACTGCAGATCTTTATCTACAAATATCTTTATCTTCCATGTATTTATTGATGGGTACAACTGGAGATTTGCTTGTCTATAAGCATAAGAATTGGTTTGGCCTGCTTACCAGCCCCCCATAGGCATAGCTTAGGTGGGCAGACTGCTTACCAGCTTTGAAATAGAGAAAATCTATACAATCCATACAAATTCAATGTAGAAGTCAATGCCTTCAAAGCAGAATGAAACTCAATAGAAGTAAATTTTTTTAACAGAATTCCATATGGATTTGCATGAGTTTTCAGGAAACTCTACCAAAACTCTCAAATGTAATGGAGTTAAACAAAAAACTACTAATAAATTAAAGTAAGAATTTCAAAATAGCATAACCAGACACACGATTACTAGGTGGCTCTGATACCATATCAGAGTTGCTAAAATCTGGATAATGCAAGTGAAGTGGAGATGTGATCACACTAGTTGAAGCAAGTGCACACCACAAGATGCTAAATCAATTTGAAATTAACACAATTAGAGAAATTTCACAAGACAAAATGGAGAAAACCAAAATTTGATTAGCATGAGATGGCCAAAGTGAGGAATACAAATAGGAGAGAGTACGAAAGTAACTCCTCCACAAACGGTGGACAAGACCCCCCAAGAATAGAATGTAACTCCTCCATGAAAGGTGGTGACAAGGTGCTAAGAATAGAGAAGTAACTCCAATCAAGGGAGTTACTTATGACATTCTTATGACACCTATGACACATCTATGACACACACCTCCACATAAGCTAGCCTATCCCACAAATGTAGGAAAACTCCATGTATGCACAAGAAATATAATTTCCCTAATTAATAAATAGGGAAAAATAAAAAACTACACTAATAATTACAAGTTGCAAGATATTTCAAGTGGAAAAATGACATGCACAAAATATAGTGAAGTACATGTCATTACCAGTTTCAAGAGAACCAAGGACATATTTGAGTATGGATTTCATGCCAAGATTATTAAACACACAGAGAGGTAATTATTAAATTTTTATTTTTATAGATAGGTTTTCTAATATGGTTTATTTTATTTCATGTAAGAAAAACAATGATGTCATTAAATTTGTAGAATTATTTTTTAAGGATATGGTGAGATTGCATGGCATTCCAAAAACACATTAGATAGGGACAAAAAAATTAAGTCATTTTTGGAGGATTATAGGGAATAATATTTAATCTAGTAGTGCATACCATCCCCAAATATATGGATAGACTGAGTTTTAAATAATATGTTGGGAAATTTATTGAGATCCATAGTTGGAGAGAAGCCCAAACAATGAGACTTGGATTTACCACAAGATGAGTTTGTATAATAGTTCAGGGAATAGATCAACATGAAAATCAACATTTTATGTTGTTGATGGTATAAGTCATATGAGTGTTTTATATTTGGCATAGTTACCAATTGTAGAATGAGTTATTGATGTTTCAAAAGCATTTGTAGAACATAAACAACAATTACAAGAAGAAGTATGATTTAATTTGCAAGAACATAATGAAAAGCATAAAGTAGTAGTGGATGTCAAAATAAGGTCAAAAATATTTGAGGGAGAATAATTAACGGCTTACTTAATGAAAGTGATATTTATGAAAGGCACATATAACAAGTTAAAGTTTAATAAAATTAGACCATGCAGTCTTGTGAAGAAAATCAATGACAGTGCTTATGGGGTGAGTTTACCACATATTTCTAATATCTCTCAAGTATTTGATGTTTTAAATTTATATGATTTCCATGGATAATATGGTGAAGATGAAGAAGATGTATAATTATATTAATGGAAACATTTGCCAAAGAAGAAGAAAGAAAAGATAGTGTAAGTTATGGATAAGAAAATATTAAACAAAAGACAAGGAAATTATGATAGGTATTTGGTATAGTGGGAAGGATTAGTGTTATTAGAGGTTTTTGATACAACAAAACATGTTAAGGATGAGGATAGCTAAGTTTTATTATATTACATATGATAGTGTAGAGAATTCATATTTAATAGAAGCATGTCAGAGAGGAATTATCATGTGATAGATAAGAATTATGATTAACTAGAGTTCTCGTAGGATACACAGAGCATTTGGATTAATTTAAATAGGATTAAAAAAAACATTAAAGAATATTAAAGAATATAAGGAATAACATAAGGAGTACAATAGGTAACAATAACCAAAAAGTCTATAATGATCTCAATTAAGGTTCATCATCTTCTTCTTAAAATAATACATATTTATAATCATCTGTAGTACCTGAATATTCACATTCTTCTTGTACATTGGTGCCAAAGGAGGGGAATGTTCATCTTATATCCTTTTAAAAGTAATGAAGGATAGGAAAAAATACATATAACCAATAATTTCATATATAACTCATGAATATGTAAATAATATCTTTTGAAGCTTTACTTATCCATTTTCTTCTCCCAATACTTTATTGCACATAAAATGTTGTCTCATTCTGAGACAACATCACATGTTATTCTAACTTGCATTGATGATAGAAGCCAAAAATTGGGTAGACTAGTAAGAGTCATAGTAATCATTCAAGGCACTATTTCTGGTTTTCACCTCTTATGCACTACTTAGCCACCCTTTCAGTATTTCAACTAAGTAGTGTACCAACCTACAACCCTTTTAGGTTTTCAATAGGTTGGTGCAACTAGGTGGCCACCCTTTATATGTTTTCAAGCATCTTATCCTTGCTTGTCTTAACAATAAGCCAATATAAAAAAATGTGTTCAAAATTTTACAAAATTTTGTGCATTAGACAGTACTCAACTAGAAGGGGTTGGAATTACTAAGGAAGAAGACTAGCTAGCAAGATCTTTAGCCCCAGACTAAGCAGTCATGCACTGTGTAATTTTGTTACTAGAGATTAGATGGTGGATTGTAAGTAGGAACATTGAGAATCTAGGCTACCTCACTGTAGAATAGATCTAGGTCAATTTTGAATGTATACCAATCAAGTATCACTTCCTAGACCATGGAAATCAAATAATGCATTGGTGTGTAATATACAATGAGATCCTTTAGGTCTAAGTCATTAGTGTTACTCATGTCTACCTTTATATTAGTGACATTTTTATAGATTTTAATGCTTAGATACTCTAACTTTTTTGGATGTCATTTTTCGTGGAGACCTAAATATGTATTATAGCATAGGTCCTTCTACTAGCTAATGAGTTGATTGTGTATGTTGTCCTTAAAATTAAGTGATTCCTAGATAGCAAGGTCAGTTTCATCCATTGATATAGTTTGAATATTAATGGTTATCCTAGTTATTAAATCTATAATGAATTTTGCATTGGAGATGGCAAGATAATTATTGAGTTGATGTTTCTAGTCTAGAAGACTATGTGGCCTAATTAGCTTGGAGAGATACAATGTCGATCATGATTTGATACTCCTCCATTAGAGTAATATAAATATTGGCCTCAAAATTAATACCTTGTACTAATATGATAACTATGAAAAATTTTGTTGTGTATCATTCCTTTGTGAGATCCAAGGCTAAGGTCTTGAGTCTACTATAGTCAGACATCACTTGGTCTCTGATTGCTCTAGAGGCCAAGACTAGGAATGTTGCTTTAATCATATTCACTAGTTCATGAAGGAAACCCCTAAGCTCAACATTATCTACCTTTGATTGATCCTATTCTTTCTCTAGGGATGCTTATTTTTTCATGATGGAGTCATGAAAATATATGACACCCTTTAACTATTTCTTCAAAAGCAACTGGTAGACATCAAGTGAAGCCTCCTGCATGACTAAGAGTGTAGCTAATGTACTACTAGCTACTATAGGGTCAAGGCATGGCATGGTGGCTAATGAGATCAATAAGGTAGTGTGCCAAGTAATTACTATGAGAAAATCACAAATCTACACACCTCTTAGTGGTAGTTGTGGCAATTGTGATCTTGAATGTGTTGTGAGAGGTGCTTGTTGCTATGTTGTGGCCTCTATTATGACCTTACTTTGTTACACTACATATTCATCCATCTTCCATTTTACCTCTTCCTCTTTTTATTATTTATTTTTATTGTCCTCTTCCTCCCTCTTCTTTATCTCTTCCTCTTGTTTCTTTTTCTTCTCTTCTTCTTCCTTTTTCTCTTTCTTTCTTCTCTCATCTTCTTCCTCTTTCTTCTTTTTCTCTTGCTCTTCCTTCTTCCTCTGCTCTTTTTCTTCTCTTTTTTTTTTGATACCATAACCATAGCCATGGATTATTCATTTTTATCTTTGTCTTATGCCTATGTTTTAAATGTGCCTACAATTATTATACCATAAGGTTTCATCATCCTCTTCCTTCTTCTTCTTGGTAGCTTCCACTACCTGCTACTATGTCTGGGCTATTGTATCTTGTTTCCTCTTTTATTCTTCTTAGTCTTCTTCCTTTTCCTTATCTCTCTCATGTTCTTGATTTAATATATTAGATACTTATTTATCTTGTTTTTTCCTCTTCATGGCCCTCTAAATTTCTACCTCTACATCCTTGGCTTTTTTGAGGCATCAACTTCTTCAGTGTGCTATGTATCATGTTCTTACTATGCTTCTTATTTTTTTCTATTCTTTTCTTCCTTATTGAGTCTTCATTCGATGATGTGAGCATCTTCTTCCTCAGTAGCCTATTTCTCTTTTTCTATTAGCTATTTTAGTGAAATATCATCAACATCTTGAGACTATGGTGATAGAGGGAAATTGACTAATCATACCTCTAAACATGGAACCTATGATTTCCTCCTATTGATTATGACTAGTCTACATCTGGGTAGTGGTGTAGAATATTTAGGAGTAGGTTGTGATTCTTTTATAGTGGCTATTAAACCAAATGTGCATTATTGAAAGGTAAGGGAGACTCTAACCTCTCACCATGTTTAGGGCCTGTACACAAGTTGTTCAAGTTCACTCTTTGGTAGGGGCATAAAGATGATATCAAGTGTGAATGTTGGAATAATTGAAGGTTGTAATAAGTCCATTATGTGTTGGAAATGCTCCACTTATTTGTAAAATGTGTTAATAATGATGGAAGGTGGGTGATATGGAAGGTCCACCTAGAGCTCCGAGGGAACCTATTTATGGACTTGTACTATGTGCACCACCTTACACAAGAAGAATTATTTTTTCCTCCTCATAATACTCTTTATTCATGTCTGCTACCATGACTTGGTATGCTTTCTTGTCATCTATGCCCATCTAAATGAGATAATAGGAATTGGATATTTTTGGGACCTTCAGATCATCCTTCCATGTTATAGTGTTGTCTGTTGTTCACTTTAGAGGAGGGGATGTTGAATGAGGGTGTACTTTGTGCTTTCCATTCTATTATAGTGAGTTGGATGTTGGGTTTAGTTATTGTGTGGTAAGGATATTTGTGCCAAGTGGTATAGATTGTAATGGGGTCACATGCCTAACTTGGAAATATTTTTGTTGAGCCACTTCAGGCTATGCCATATCCATTATGATGAAGGGGAACACCTTGAATGGTGATTCTAGTAGCTCATGGATTATGATGTAGACATCCTTTGGTAGTAAAGTGATGCTTACATGCTGACCCAATTACTACATGACATCAAGTGGCACTCAATAATGTTAGGTGATGAATTATATGCACTCCAACCACCATGATTTAAAGTTTCCCTCATATGCAAGAGATTCATGATCCTACATCTAGATGAGATTATAGAAACATTACGCTATCTAGTAGTCTATATCTAGGTGCACTTGGCCCTCTCATGACTTCCACTACATGAAACAAAGGAGGAAGATCAAGAACTAATATTGGAATGTTTTATTAGGTGAAGTGTGGCATTTATCAATATTTGTGATAAGTTCTTGAATGAAGTAATCCATCTAGTTGAACTATTCATTCTAATAAATCATCTTGTGAGTGATGTCCATGACACCCTTGGGAATTTACTTGGTAGACTTAGTTATATACCAAAATCATCTAGTTATGTACTCCATAAGTATACATAATAGATCATCTAAGATTTATTAAATGGGAATCCCTCTGTCACCCCACATGTATGGATCCCACATTTCTTGAAAAATGGGAGGCATTTTCATCTTGTATGGGAGTAGAAAATCTCCTCATAACAACATGACCAAAGCTCAAGCTATGGCATGTGTATTAATAATAACTATGTCATCTAGGCCAAGATAAATACTACCCTCATTTTACTAACCATTAAAAACTTGGAATATCTTCCCTAGGTTACCAAATGTAGGCATACATAGAAACCACTCATGATTAGTAATCAAGAATCAGTTAGGAGATACGAGGGTGAGTGGTTGTGAAACATTAAGTAGATCAGGTCAAAATAAATTCTATTCATTTTGATGAAGATAGTCAAACGTCTCTTGATCACTATGCTTTGTTTGTCAGTGTGCCATGTCAATACCCATAACTTATTTTTGTGCATCCTTGAGATCCTTGATTAGTTGTGAAGTATCCTTAGCTAAATGAACATAGGTAATTGGAATGCTCTATGCAAATAAAATATCTCAGCTCTTAATAGGTGTAATGCATGAAAAATATGCTCAAGGATGAAATATTGACTTGGTATTTGAACTTAGCTTTTAATAATTTTCACCTATTAGGGTCTATGTTGAAATTGTTATTAATTTTCCACTCATGTTGAATGCCATGGTGGATGTGGTATATTGATATCTGATCTAGCCAAAGTAGTTAGTCATTGGTGCATATGTGAAGTTGTGTCATTATGATATTTAGTGTTCATATAGGGGTACAAGTAGGTAATGTTGATAAGCCATTAATTTGTTAAATATTATGTCCATCAACCCTTAGATATGGCATTTAATTTTAGTGGATGGTCATTATTCGATGGATATCTTGATGATGAGATGTTTCCATGTATTTCTTGGACTAAATATTTTTCAGTCTCTCCTCTTTGACTTTTTTAGTGAGACATGTGGATCCTCCTACACACATTTAGCATATGTGATGTTTGGTATTTGTAATTCACAAATGTTTTTGATGAGATCATCTAAAATAAACAAATAGAAAAGAAAAAACACATAAAATATGCAAAATACAAAAATCCTAAGCTATATGGTACTACTCAACACCCACTTAGATTGTAAAATAAGATCAATCGACCGTTGATGGTAGGGATTAACCATATAGCCATTTACCCACCCTAGTAACATAATTCCTTGAAGATATATTAAAACCATGAATCCTTGATATATTTGGTCATGTATAATGTAGGGCCATTTCCATCGTATTTGTATCTTGCCTGAGAGTGCTCTAAATTGATTGTCATATAATAAAACTAGTTGATCTTTATGAAATTATTTTTAGCACATGTGCCTATCATGCCATGCTTTCTGGCTCTACTTATGCACTTCTTGCATACACATTTATTTGTATCTAAAGTTATCCATATAATTTAGTTCTATAAGTTAGTGAGTAAGAGACTCATGATTTCTGAGTCACATGACCATGGAAATGCATAAGCTATGTACTAAGTATTCCATTAGCATGACTGCTTCTAGACCATATACCAACTAGAATGGAATAAATATTTTATCCCTTCTGTAATGTGGTTTATATGCCCATAAAATCATAAGAATATAATCTTCTCATTCATCCTAATTGATGTTTTAAATATTTGGAAGCATTTTTCCTAGTACTTTATTTGAAGCTTCAGTTTGGCCATTGGCTTATAGATGATACATAATAATTTTGTGATAAGAGATCATAAATTATTCAATTAGAGCCTTGATGATATTATTTATAAAGTGTGTACCTTTGTTAGTCATTAATTTTGTAGGGTGTTTGAACCTTGTAATGATGTTTTCATATAAAAAATTTATTTTGTCCTTCACACCATATCTCAATGTTGTAGTAGCTTCAACCCACTTAGTAAAATAGTCTATCACAATAATGATGTACCTAGATTTACTACATTTGCTTGGTGGGCTGATAGGTCTAACAAAGTCAATGCCCCATTATTCAAAAGGATGCTCAGCTAACAAAGGCTATAAAGGCATCTCATATTTATACAATAGTTTAGCCATGCATTGGTAGACATTATTATGCTATGAAACTCTTTATGCATCCTAGAATTGACTTGGCCACCATAATCTACTCTGTAAAATCTTTCTAGCTATATCCTCTCCTATGAAATATCCTCTTACAACTCCATGTAATTCTTATAAAAGATGAGGTCATTCATGTTTTAAGACAACCCTACACAAGACTTCATCCTTCCCTAAGTGATAAAGAAGCCCATTAATGATGGTATATAATAGGGCTATAGTAACAAACTAATTTTTATCATACTCTTGATAGTGAAAAATGAAGACCCATTACTTGAGGAAGTTACCAATGGCTTCAAAAATTTCAATAATTGTAGAGACATAGAAAAGGTGAGCATCAAGAGAGCCTTCTTGTAATTCTTTTAGATCTTCACCATTAGGAATGTCGTTGAGATGGTCTGATCACATGTTCTCTCTTCTTGGTTTAACATTTATACATAACTACAATTCTTGAAACAACATTAACCATTGAGAGATGCATCCTTCTTCCATTGGTTTGTTGATGATATATCATAAGGCTTGATGGTCAATGAAGACTTTGAATAGTATCACTAGTAGATAATACCAAAATTTCCAAAGTAAAAACACAATAGATAATGCTTCCCATTCCATGGTTGCATAGTTTTTCTCTACATCAGATAATTTTTGGCTATAAAAATGAATAGGATGGTATAACATACCATATCCTAGATATGCAAGCACAACATTGACTATGATTCCCAAAGCATCCACATGTACATGAAAAGGCTTGCTTGAGTTTGGAGAAACAAGTATAGGTGCAATAACTAATCTTTGCTTAATGAAAGTTGTTTGGCATTCTGAAGTCTAAAAAAAATTTGCATTCTTGGAAAGTAAAGATTCTAATAGAGATAAAATCACTATGTAACCTTTGATAAACTTACAATAATAGCCTATATTCACAAAAAAAGAACACACTTAGTGGAACTAATAGGTGGAAGCATACTTAATATTACTATGATTTTAGCCTAATCTACTAAAATACCTTTGTTGCATACTACATGTCTAAGAAATAAACCAAAAGATATAAAAAATAAACATTTCTTTAAATTCAAAGTGATGCATAGAGCTTGGCATAGTTCCAACATTAGATGCAACTTAGACACTTATTCTTTGAAGAAGGAAAAGATGACCCGATCCTCTAGATAAACTTCCAAGAATTCATTAATAAAATCCTTGAATTTTGTAACCATTATATGAGAGAATATTGTAGGTGTGTTATTAAGGCTAAAAGGCATGACCTTATACATAAAATAATCCCATTCTATTGAAAAATTCATTTTAGCTTGATCTTCTTTTGTGATCAAGATTTGATGATATCCACTGAAACCATATGTGAATGAATATACTTCATGTCCAGTGATAGAATCCAAAACTTCGTCTTTGAATGGTATTGGAAATGGATCATTACACAAACATCATTCAAAACATGGTAGTCCACACAAATTTAGATTTTCCTATTTTATTGGGATAAAATACAATAGGGATTACGCAATTTTCTTTTTCCACTAGATAGATTATTATTACATCTTACATTCTATCCAATTCATCCTTTACTTTTAACTTCATATTCGAATTGAGATTATATGGCCACTTATTGATTAGCCATGTAAACTACTTCAATTCAATGTGCATCTTGACAAGAGATGGGTCAAATCCTCAAACCTCTAAGAATTTAGTGGGAAAAAAATCTTGGTAATCCCTTAAAAGTTGTAGAACTTCTAAAATTTTAGTTTCCATCCAATAGTTAGCTATGCTTACTAGTTTTGGAACCTCATCTATTCTATGTTAGTGACATACTTATTGATAGGCTACTAATAAATATTGAATTTTTATTCATCGATAGATTCTTGAATCACCCTTTACCCTTCCTATTTAGGAATTTAGATGTTATGAAACTTGTCTTCTTTAGTTAGTGCTACATCAGTGTCCTTGAGTGGTTCAACAGGTCATACTAGTTGGAATAGATCATTAAAATTTAAATCAACATTAGAATTAGAATCCTCAATGTCTTCTACCTCATATTAGATCCAGTGACATGACCATCTTAGAGATTGTTATTCATTATTATAAGCCTTGTATCTTTGTAATGCTAAGTTAAGATTATAATTTGAAATTTTATATACGGTGGATTATGTTGTGCTACTCAAGTCTTATGCATACCCATGGCATAGAAAGTACTTGAGTTTTTTTAGTAGATTGTGGACTATAGGATTTTCATACTCAAACTAAAATGTTTGTATAAAATCACTCTACAGTTGTGCTCAATGCTTGGTCTCCCTTCTACATTCCTAGTGCATATACCATGCTACTGGTAGTGGATCAAATGTATATGGAAATGTGAACCATTACTTTGGTGCGATATGTTCCTCATTCCAAATGTCAACACATTTATGTATATGAATTTTAGGACACTCACCTTCTTGAAATAATGGCTTATTGGTATGGATAAACTATGGTGGCTATAATATACTGATCATGAGATTGCATGCATCATCTGATTCCAACTGGTTATCCTAATGAGTTACCCACCATGTCACAAAAACTCCCTTTAGAGCATAATTTAAAGTGCTAACCCATTGATTGATGGTTAGAATATGGGCTTGTAAGAGAATTGAAATCATTAAGGTCCTCCATTACATAGTATAGAATAAGTTATCTCTCATGTGCAAAGACCATTCACATTGGTCTAAGTTCATGGTCACCTTAGGCCTAGTTGAGTAGGTGTGTATCTAAGTCACCACTGATAGATGAAGCTAATTCCCATGGAAAAGTGACTTCCATTATTATCTCTATGTAGTCTTGCATATGATCATGATCTTGATAAAGGAGATTAACTTCAGATCTAGGATATTTTATAGTCATAGAGGCACTTTATTCAATGACAAATTGATTTACCACTAGCTATGTAACTACTAGTTTGGGACTCTATTATTTTGATGTCTTGAATTGTTGAGTGAACAATGATTGTAACTAAGGTTAGGTATATTAGTACAAGAAGTTGCATTTAGCTATGTGTAAATATTTTTGATTTTCCTTAGAATTCACCATCATCTAAATAGTTTCTTTTAGAACATATAGAGAGTCTAGTTTAGATAGAATTATATAAGGTTTATGCATTTTGTTGAGAGGAATGACAAATTTATCACCTTGATGTGACTCAAGCTGATTATGCATTATATTGATAGTTATTTAACCATCATATGCCCACTTTTTACCTATTAGCATAGGGTATTGTGTGTTTTAGTCTTCATGTTGATGTCTTCAAAGTCACGTTATAGAGATAAGTCTACAACTTTTATCTTGACTCTTCTCGTCTACCAGTGGGCTCTAATTTTTCATCCAGGCTTAAAGTTAATGGGTTATAGCTTAGATCCGGTCATCCAATAGCTTCCCATGTAGATCAAGGAATCATACCATCTATTCTACCAAAATCAAAGATAACATTAAATATCTCATAACTAGTAACCTCAATATCAATATGTGAATCAACATATCAAGGGTTCTTTATCTTGACATACCAAACTAGTTTTTCTATCTTTTGTTGGCCACACTGTGTACATTCCAAAATATTATGAAATAGACTCATGATGTCATATAATATATGTTCATTATGAAAAGTTCTTAAAATTTTCAAGAGATATATAAGTGTAGTGACAACTCTATCTTGGCACATAATGTACATGATCTGATCGTATATTTGTGCATCTATTGTTATAGTATCACCATTAGTAGTATCTTGATGTTGAATGTTTTTAAAAATCTATGCAACTTCATACATGAGGCTATTATTTGTGGTTGGGTATAGATATTTATACTTTTTAACTTTTTTGATACCCTGATCCTAAGGCATCTCAAGTGGAGGTAGACCTTATTATGTATGTTTTGTCATGTAAAAACATTAGAAAATGCATTTTCTTTAGGTTCCACACTTACCATATTCATATTTCAAATAAATTTTTCCTTTCTCTACTTCTCTAGAACAGGGTAATATTTTATGTCATACTAGTTAGAGATTCTATCATATGCACAATACGACTATATTTATGGGTTCATCATTAAATTTTATTAGAAATGATTATATTCTACACATAGGTAGTATTGTAGTAGTGGCCACTAGTATTTATTTCCTCTACTTCCTTGGTATCCTCCTTTGTTAGATTGATATCCACCTTGATATCCTCCTTATTACTACACAATGTTCCACTATTGGTACTACTAATTATTGCTTCCAATTCCAAATTTTTATTGTAAAATTGGTGTGGTCTAAATCATTTGTTTTTGATTCATTATACGTGATCTCTAAGGTGATGCATACTAGTATTGAGGAGATGGAGGTGTCCAACTCAGTGAAGGAGGGTTCCATCTAGATAGACTATGAGGTTGATACTCTAGTGAACTTAGAATCCATTATAGACCTATTTGGGTTGCAAAAACTTTATCAACGTCTAGACATGGGATTATTTTCTTCATCAAGGAGATTTGTTACACTATGATGATGAATGTATTTTTGGATATGCCCTCTTTAAGACCCTATAAAGCCCTACAATTCTTCTCATCATGGTTAGGTGAATTGTAGAAATTGTAATATAGATTTTTTAAACTCTTGATATATTGTTGTAAAATATATAATTATGTTTTTTCATACTTTACTACTTGACAGAGTTCATATAATTCCATCTTGACTTTCAAACAATCATTTCAATGGTGTTCTTCTTTTACGTACTCTATACACCATAGATTTAATTTAGGCTTATCTGCCTCATGGTATTACTCTATTTTTTTCATGAAATTTTGTGGCATATTTTCAATTATTGAATTATAAATAGGGAATTCTCCATAATATTCAATTTATTTTATGTGTAGTGCAATAGCTCTAGCATCTATTTTGTATCATATTGAGTTTGCACAATGGAAAACTAATCCTAGTTTGTAGTGCTTCAACAAACTATGATGATTTATCTTTATCTATTATATTAAATTCTACCTTATTAATTACATTAGATAATCTATGGTCATAGTTTTATACCTATTCTCTAGACTTTTTCCTTATCTCCTTTAGGTCTTATATATTTTGACTAGTGCATTTCTTAATCTTAAATTCTATGATGAGCCAATCTTGGACATATTTTATACTTTATTTCTTAAGGTCTCTTTTGTTTATTAACTCTAATTATATCTTATTTAAGTCCCCTACTAATTTTCATTTTTAAAAAAATTCATCAATGATGCCCTTAGCTTGACATTTCATTCTTCAAGTTAGCATGTATTATTTAGGATTTGTGGACCCATCATAGATGGCTAAGTTTAAGAATCCTCCTAGATGAGTCATCATATTGAATGGTATGGATGGATTATTTTGAACAATATTTATCAAAGGCATCTATGTTTTCAGTAATTTTTCTTGCATACACTTTGTACACCAGAAGAATTGTCATGCACACTTTGTTTGTCTATACTTCCCTTATGTTGTTGTTTAGTTCCAACTAGTCCTATGGCCTTCAAAGCTTTCCTAATTAATATTGTATAAATTTTTGAACCCAAATGGTTCACATGTTCTAAGAATTTTCTTTCCCAACTATTATCCTCCTACTCACTTGGCTAAAAACTTCTACTATAATATAAAATATTGGGCTATAGGGACATGTACACTTTTAGTGAATAGTTCTTTCTAGTAACTTCTAATTATATTATGCTTGAACCTATGATTAACCTAAAAATTTAATTAATTTTTTTGAGTAATTATTCTTCTTATTTTTATCATACCCTTTTCTATATATGTGCACTAATATCTTCTATATATTCTACTTCTAAGATACTCTCATCTTCCTCTTCACACATATTATTCTCATCTCATCCTCCATCACTTTGCTCTATCTAACAGCATTCATCATCCTCCATAATCATCCTTCATTCATAATCTCTCTCTTTTCATAATCTTTCTCATTCATAATTTATCCTACTACTACTTTTACCTCTATTTATAGCTATTTGGGTATCCTTCTACCTATTCCATCTATTATGGTATCATAGTTCCCATTATGAATCCAAAATTTTCTTCTGACTCTTCTTCCCTCACATTTACATTATATATTTAAGTTAAAACTTAACTTACTCATCTATCCATCATTCATCATCATGTTCACACATCCCCATATGCCTAATGTGACTACTCCATATTGGCTAGATTAGGTACCATGGCCTTATCCACAACCAACATATTCAACAAGAGAGGCAGTCACTATAAAAAAATTATTTGATTCTTTAGACAAAATAGTCCTACATAACATCAAATGTTATATATCCTTATACTATGAACTTGGTGATGTATATGTCTATGGTGGTGGTGACCCAATAGTCTATCACTCTCATCTAATAATTTTGTAGTTTCAACAACTGGTCTATTTTCTCTTCATTCCAAATGATTATTTATTTTATTCTAGGATTGAAATAATAGTATTTCAGTCTTGTGAACTAGTGAGTTACCAATTCGGGTAGTTCACACCATAAATTTTCATATATTTCTTCATAGATATACTCCTGAATAATTTCACTCATGGTAAGACTAATCCTCTTAGAATATTCTTCTATGAAGTTTCATACTTTCTAGTCTAACCATGTTTCAATGTCTCACTTCCCCAGTAACCATATTAACATAGTTTCCTCCAAAAGGAGTGTTTTCAAACTCATCAAACCATTTTTAGTAGAGGTTAGTGATACAACAAAACATGCTAATGATGAGGATAGCTAAGTTTTATTATACTACAAAGTATAGTGTAGAGAATTCATATTTAATAGAAGAATGTCAGAAAGGAATTATCATGTGATAGATAGGAATTAAGATTAACCAAAATTCTCTAAGGATATGCAGAGCATTAAAACTAATTTAAATATGATTAAACCAAACATTAAGCATATTAATACATACAAGTAATAACATAATAAATATAATAGGTAACCATAACTATAAAGTCTATATTGATCTCAACAAAGGTTCATCATCTTCTTCACACAAGCATACATATTTGTAGTCATTTGTAGTTCCTAACTATTCACATTCTTCTCATACATCGGTGCCAAAAATAGGGTAATATTCATATTATATCCTTTTACAAGTCATGGAGGATAGGATAAAATACATATAGCTAACAATTTCGTACATAACACACAAATATCCAAAGAATATCCTACACAACTTTACTTATCCATTTTATTCTCCTAATAATTAGAGCATGAAGACAACATTTTAATTATAGAATGGGATTTGAATAATATTGATCTGAACAAAAAACATTAATATAATCAAAACAACTCATAGGAGTTGAGTTTTTTCAACTAGAGGAGAATGATGCAAAAAAAGAGGATGGACTTATAGAGGCCATAAATTTTTATCAATAGCTCTATTTGAGCCCATATTAATTCCAAAATGATCATATAAAAAATTTCAATGTAGCCATATCCTACCTTTCTAGTCATGGGATGTTTTTGATATTTTTTAAGGCCACATGTGACCATATGAGCGTTTGAAATTATAGTTTAATTTTATTTTTGGGTTTTTTCTAAATTTAGAAATTATCTATTTTTAACCAAACTTGAACTTCAATTGAAATTTATTCAATAGTTTAATTTTAGAGTTTAGTTTATTTTTGTATATTTTTAGAGTTGCATGCACTTTCATGCAAAACTTACTAAGAATAATAGCTACTAAAAATAATAGGTTGAGTTTTATTTATTTTATAGTTCCAAATTTTACATGTCAATTCTAATTCTAAGTTGATGCTAATTTATGCATAGTTTTTAATTATTTTAATCATTCAATACAAATCAGTGCAAGGTATTATTTCAGAAGCTTTGCCTATTGTAATTTTATTATCTTCATATAATTTATGTTCATTATTTGGTATCAAAGCAAGTTCAAATCTGGGACATGTAAGATATGGTGAGAGAATGAGGAGGAATCAGTAAACCAAACTATGTAAGAGATGTTAAGGCAAGTAGAACAAATAATTGAGATCATTGTGAATCAAAGACTAAGGAAAGTAGAATATGTAGAAGATGATGTAGATCATGAAGAATAAAATATTCAAGAGGAGAAACAAGAAAAGTAATAATAAATTGAAGATAACATGGTTTGAGCTTAAGAAGGAATGAAAAAAGGATTCAAAGTTGATGTTCCAAATTATGGATGAATTTTAAAACCATAGGATTTGATAGATTGGATGAACAATATGCATAATTTTTTTAAATGGAGAACTATGAAAGGATATAATAAGTTAAATTTTTCATGCATGAAATTTAAGGGTCATGCATTGATTTTGTGGGAATACCTATATAAATCAAGAAAAAAAAAGGTAAAGATAAGATCAACTTGTGAAAAAATATAGAAATGAACTTGAGGGAGAAATTTCTTCCTATGGATTATGCACAAACCCTATACATAAGATTCCAAAATTTGAGGAAGAAGGATCACAATATACAAGAGTATATAGATGAGTTTTCAAAGATTTCCATATGAGTATATCATGATGAAATAGAGGATAAGATGGTTTTAAGGTATGTAAATGATTTGAAGCTTTATATTCAAGATGAATTAAGTATGTATAGAATAATTTTCATGGAGGAGGCTTATCAGTTAGCTTTGAAGGAAAAATAAAAACAAAATAGATAGAATTTTAGAATAATATCTACTAGGCAAAGAAGAGTAAAATCACATCCAATAAGGAGATGAGGTAGATTTAATACAAATAGAGGTGGATTTAATACCACTAGAAGACAATCATCACACGGTGAAAAAATGGAAGTAGATAATAGACAAGGTTTTCAATACCATTAGAGAGGAAGATGATTTTAGAAAGGTGAAGTTATGGTGGTGGTAGAGGATGGTTTCCAAATCAAAATAGGTCTTATGTTTGTTTCAAATGTGGAGAAGAATGCCATAGAGTACTTGAGTGTCCAAATTACTAAGATAAATAAAGGAGTCAATAAGAATTCCCAAGAGTGATTTTAGTTGAATCTTAAACATAATATGAACATATTGAAGTTGTAATAGTATATATTAGAGAAAATATCTTGACGAGAAGAAAAATGATTGATCTAAGGAAAGAACATCTGTAGAATAAATAAGGTGGTGATGTGTGGTTGAAAATAAATATATTTCAAACAAGATGTACTTCAGGAGGCTAGATATGCAAAGTAATTATAGATGGTGGTATTTGTGAAAATATGGTTTTTAAGGACATGATTAAGAAACTAGTTTGTAAAATGAAAAACATCTTGATCCTTATTAGATTTCATGGCTTAACAAATGGAATAAAGTTACAATAGATAAAATGTGCTTAATCAAGTTCTTTATAATAAAACATACAAGGATAAAATATGGTGTGATGTAATACCAATAGATGCATGCCATGTGTTATTGGGAAGGCCATGACTATTTGATATAAAATTAGTTCATGGCGAATAAAATAATACATATAGTTTCTATAAGGTGGTATGAAGGTAGTTTTGTTACTTCTTAAAGAAGAAGGGTAGGCTAAAATCATGATGACTAAACAATAATTTAGCAAAAACTTGAAGATGATAGGTTACTACTATGCATTGGTAGTGAAGAAATGAGATAAAAAAGAGAGGTAAAAATACCAACATAATTAGAAGTAGTGATAAAATAATATGTATATGTTATAGCTGATGAGTTACTAGATGGTTTACCATGAAAGAGATATATTCATCATCATATTAATTTGATTTCGATATTATATCTACCCAATCAAGAAACTTATAAGATGTGTCCTATCAAACATGTAAAATTAAATAAATAGGTTACTAAATTGGTGAGTAAGGTTGTAGTAAGGAGAACATGAGTCCATATACAACATTATCATTTCTAACTACAAATAAAGATGAAGGGTAGAAGATGTGTGTGGATAGTAGAGCAATCAATAAAACTACAATAAAGTATAGATTTATTATACCTTGTTTAGATGACATGATGGATGTTCTTAGAGGAGCAAAATATTTTACCAAGATTGATCTAAGGAGTTGTTACTATCAAATTTAAATTCATGAATAAGATTAGTGGAAAACAACATTCAAGACTAGGGACAACTTATATGAGTGGATGGTGATGCCATTTGGTTTATCTAATGCACCCACCATATTTATGAGGGTGATCAACATAGTGCTATGCGAATACAATGTTAAGTTTGTGGTGGTTTATTTTGATGATATTTTAATATTTATTAAGACTAAAGTAGAGCACTTACAACATTTGATAATGGTGTTAGAATTGTTTATAAAATATAATCTCTATGTGAATTTGAAGATATGCATGCTTATGCATAATAGATTGGTATTTTTAGGATTTTTAGTTTCCACAAATGGTGTAAGAATGGATGAATAAGAATTAAAGGGAATTGTTGAGTGGTGTATCCCAAAGAGCATCATAGAGGTAAGAAGTTTACATGGTTTATAAATTTTTTATGTAAATTTCATCAAGAATTCTAGTAGTCTTGTTACACAAATAAAAAATTATATGAGAGAAAAATAATTTGCATGGCCAAGGGAAAAAACATAAATCTTTGAATTGTTGAAGAATAAAATTATAAAAAATCCTATTTTAGCATTACCATTTTTTTGGAAAGTGTTTATGTTGTTTATGATGCTTCATTTGTTAAAATTAGTATCATGTTGAGTCAATAAGGGAAGTCAATAACATCTTTTAGTGACAAATTGAATGAGGTAAGAATAAAGTATTATACATATGATGTTGAATTTAATGCCATTGTATAACCATTAAGACATTAGAGGCATTACTTAGTGCCTAAGGAGTTTATATTATTTATTGATCATGAGAATTTGAATCATGTGAACATTCAAAAGAAGTTAAATACTAGGCATGCAAAGTGGGCATCTTTCTTTCAGGGTTATACTTTTGTGTTGAAGAAAAAATAAGGAAAATAGAATCAAGTATCTAATGCTTTGAGCAGGTGAGTAAGGTTGACAACTTCAATGGTGAGTGAATTAGTTGGATTTGAATTTATTAAAAAAGTATATGACACTAATCTATATTTTTTCAAGATAGTTGACAAATGTAGGAATCTATTGATAGGTGATACAAGTAATGTTTATGAAGAGTATATTATGTATTATGGTTATCTATTCAAAATGAAATAATTATGTGTTATAATTAAGTCTGTAAGAGATAATACAATAAGATAATTGCAAAATTATGGTTTGGTTGGAAACTTTGGTAAGACAAAGATAATAACTTTGGTGGAGAATAAGTATTTTTGGCCAAAGATGAAGAGAGATGTCACAAGATATGTTGGAATGTGTAGGATATGTTAGTTGGAAAAAAGACATACACAAAATGCAAGGTCGTACTGTCATTACTGGTTTAAAGAGGACCATTGATAAATTTAAGTATGGATTTTGTGTTGGGATTACCAAACACATAGAGAGGTAATGATTCAATTATTATTTTGTAGAAAAGTTTTTTAAGATGGTTCATTTTATTTTATGTAAAATAACCAATGATGCCACTAAATTTAAAAAAATGTTTTTAAAGATATTATGAGATTGTATGGTGTTCTAAAAACCATTACATCAAATACAGACATGAAAATTCTAAGTCATTACTAGAGGAATTTATGGAGGAATACAGTGACTAAGATACAATTTAGTAGTGCATACCATACCCAAATAGATGGATATACAAAAATTTTAAATAAGACCATGGGAAATTTATTGAGATGCATAGTTGGAGAGAAGCCCAAGTAATGAGACTTGTATTTACCACAAGTTATGTTTGCATATAATAGTTTAGTGAATAGATTAACAAGTAAATAATATTTTCATATTTTTTATAGGATAAATCCTATGAGTGTTTTAGACTTTGTATAATTACCAATTGTAATACGAGTTAGTGATAATACATAAGTGTTTGCAGAACATATACAATAGTAAAAAAAACAAAGTTACAGGGAAGTAATTAAAAATATAAAAATTTAGAAGATGTTAGAATAAGGTCAAAAATATTTGAAGAAAGATATTTAGTGATGGTTTACTTAAGGAAAGAGATATTTTTGAAAGGCACATATAATAAGTTAAAGTACAAAAAAATTGAACCTTGTAGGATTGTGAAGAAAATCAATGACAATGCTTACAAGGTAAGTTTAACAAAAAAAATTGATATCTCTCCAATATTTAATGTTTTATATATATATGATTTCCATATAAAAATATGGTGAAGGTGAAGAAGATTAAGAATTAGATTGGTAGTAATAGGTTCCAAAGAAGAAGAAAGAAAAGATAATGCAAGTTCTAGATATGAAGATATTAAACACAAGACAAGGAAGTTATGACCGGTATTTGGTACAATGGGAAGGATTAGAGAAGGAAGGCCACATTTTTATTAAATAATGGGAACTAATTAATATTGATAAGAACATAGGGCAAAAATATAATTAGAGCAACTTGTAGGAGCCAAGTTGTTTTCAATCAAAGGAAAATGATGTAGAAAAAGAGGTCAAATTTATAGAGGCCATAAATTTTGATCCATAGCTTCATTTGAGCCCATCTTCATGTCAAAATGATCATTTCAAAAATTTCAATCCATCCATAATCGACACTTCTAGTTATAAGACATTTTTAGATATTTTTTGGAGGCTATACATGACCATTTTAGGGTC